>CAUJNA010002646.1:253588-356088 GCA_963377175.1 Effrenium voratum | reverse complement strand
GCCCCAGCTATGGATGTTGCCAAGGAGCTGCAGCAAGTCCTGCCTTCCAAGTTCTCTGCGCAACAGTTGAAAGATGCACTTGCAGTGTTCTCACAGGACCACGCCTGCTTGTCATGCTGGATGCTTTGCTTAGAAGAATGGCTCAGCAGAAGTGACATGGCCAAATGCAAGGCCGTGTGTAAGGCTTGCAAATGTGATGAGTATGAAGGCAGCACGTGTGAAGTCTGGGCAGCTTTGCACATGTAAGTGCCAATTGCCATGCGTGGTGGCAATGCTCAAAAAGCATTGCCTGTCTAGCAGGTGAACTTGCCATTCGCACAGAGTCAGCTAACAGTTCAGCTCATGGCTTGCTGTCAGCTCAAGAGGCCCGGGTGGTTCATTGGGTGTAGGCTGTGTCTGCAGGCTGGGCTGCATGTGCTGGTACAAGCAATGCAAAAGAGCAGGCAGGTAAGGTTGCAGTCAGCTCATGCAGCTCAAGTGTATGCACAGGTGCAATCTGTTCTGCAACATGCCTTGTGTTCAAGAAGGATGTACGTACCAAAAGCAACTGCACATGGACATGCACCATGCATGATCAGCAAAGAGCCATCATTCATGCAACAATAAAGAAGTAGAGGCTGCCAGCAGCCAGTTGCAACCAGCCATGCTTGCAAAGCATGTGGTTGAGGAGGTGCAGAGGATTCTTGACATGGAGGACAGCAGAATGGAGCTGAACACCAAAGTCAGTATGATCTCACAAACCTTGCTCAGCAACAGCCTGGCTTACAAGCAGGTGCTAGCTCCGAGTGCCCTTTTGACACACCCCATGAACAGAGGAGGCACAATGCCTATGATGTTCACAGCAAGGGACAGCAAATGGTATCTGTGGGCTTGAAGGAAGACCTCTTGGCTGCCAGCTCTGTTTGCTTTGAAATGGCAGTGGAGCCCAGCAAGAGGCAGAAGCAACTGGATGCCAATGTGGCCTTGCAGAAACACAGCTCTGGGATGTTGGCAGAATGCAAAGGGTCAGAGAGGTATTTGACTGTGGGTGCCAGTCACAGCACTGCTTTCTTCAGGGCAGTGCAGGGAAACTGCATGTCCCCAGGTGGAAAAAGCCTGAGCATGCAACAGGTGGTGGAGGGCAAGGGTGAAGGACACATTTTTGAAAAGCTTTGCAGAGAAGGCTGGCAGTGGCTGGTGATCAGCTATGAGGTGGAAGATGTCTTCCCAGCCTTGCCTGCTATGTACGAGAGAGCACTCAATTGCACCAATTCTGCCACAGTTGTGACAGGTGAGCTGGAGATTGCATGCCAGATTGCCCAGAACTACAGCTTGTGCAAAGATCTGAACAAGGCAGTGCAACAGGCTGCAGCAGGGCAGCCCAGGTGTGCAAGCTATCTGCCCACCATAGGACACTATGTCAGGCTATATGGTGGCGGGGACAAGTTTCCTTTGATCACATTTTTGAAGGAAGTCAGCAAGTCATATGGGCATTCCTTGCTGATTGGTGAAGAGTTCTTTTCCAGCATTACCTATGCAGAGTTCAAGATGAAGACCTCCATGGCTCCTTTCTTGAGGGCTGCAGTGCTTTGCACCCAACTTACCTCACCCAAGCATTGTGATGGGATCAGCAAGTTGCTGACAAAGAGTGATGTGGACAAGATGAAGAGTGTGCAGATGCTGGCCAAGGTGGAGGAAGCAGAAAATGTGCTCTGTGCAGGGTGGGCTGCTTGCCTGATGGAAAAGGCCAGCCAGGAGCACAGCACTGCAGCATTTGGCCGCTTGTGCATCAGGACAGTCCTTCACTTGGCCAGCAAAGAGAAGCACGGCAGAGAGCCAGCTGGATGGCCCAGTGTTGCTGCCATCAGCAAGGCTTTTGCAGAGGAGATCAAGCAACCAAAGGCAAGCAGTGTGACTGCACATGAAAAGCCAGCCTGCAGCCCCTCCAAAGCCAAGAAGGATGCAGGCTTGCCAGAGAACTTGCTTGAAAGCAGCCCTGCCCACACTGCACTTGTGCTGAATAAGCACATCACAATTGGCAACTTGTACACTTGCAGCCAGCAAGGTGGTAAAGTGCTGAAGCTTGTGAAGGTTGACAATGAAGGTGCTCTCTTTGTTTACACACCCTTGCTAGGGGCAGCAGAGGAAGTGGTGGTCAAGCTGGACAACTTGAAGAGCATGAGGCCTAGCAAGCAGAAAGAACAGACAGCTTGCCCAAGCTCTGTTGCCAAGGGGCTGTTGCCACAAAACTCAGAAGCTTTGCAAGAGATGGAGGCAGTGAGCAAGGCTCAGCTAGCCCTGGTGCAAGCATTCATGAATGGGAAGCAGCCTTCAGAAGAGGACATCATGTTCAGCAACCACCCTCCAGGAGTTGTCAGCCAGAAGAAGTTCAAAGCCAAGCAGTTAGTGCTGATGTCCATTGGTGCAGTCAGCCTTTGCAAGGACCCTGCTGCAAGCAGGCTCCCCAAGCTTGTGTGTGGCAAGGATGTCTTCACAGTGTCCCAGCCCAAGTTGTGGCCAGACTTTGCAAAGCCGGCACCAGAGCAGTGCATGATGAGCCCTTTCTGGTGGGTGAGGACAACATCAGAGGAGGACAAGGTCAATATGGTCAGAAAGCCAATCACTATAGGCAAAATGGAGATACCTTGCCTGGTTAACTGCAAAGCTGTAGAGAAAGGGGACATGCTGCTGGAGGCCAACACCAAGCTCTGCCATGATATGAAGGATGTTGAACAGGAGCCTGTGAGGAAGAGGGCCAGAACAAAGCAATCAAGCTAAGCTGCTTGAGTGCAAGGTGACAGAGGAGCCAGCTGGTTGGCTGGCTGTGGCGTTGGTGAAAACCAAGGCACCAAGTTTTTTGTTTATCATGTGCCACACATGTTCAGCAAGCCCTTGAGGCTCGTGCTCAGTCAGCCACTGGGGCTCATGTTCAACCAGCCGTCGTGCTCAGTCAGCCTTTAAGGCTTATATTTTGCCAGCCTTTAAGGCTCATGTTCCTTCAGCCTCTAAGGCTCATGTTCCTTCAGCCTTGTAAGGCTCATGTTAAGCCAGCCATGGCTCATGTTGACTCAGCTTTTGAGCTCACGCCCAGTCAGCTTGCAAGGATCACTTTCATGCAACCCTTGGTGTTCATGTTCAACCAGCTTGAAAGCTCATGTCCAGCCTTTACGGCTCATGCCTTCCACACAGGCATGCACACCCGTTTGCCATGGCAGGCTCATGGTACTCTTACTTGTAGGTGTCAGCTCATAGTTATGGCATTGACAATCCAAACCTTATTTGGCATCTCCTACAAGGGGAAGCATTGCAAAGTGCCAGAAGACCTTCTTGTGAAGGAGGAGGAGACACAAGAGATGTTTCTGAAGATCAGGCCCACGCACGTTGGCTTGATCCATGTTATTTGTGCTGGCCAGGACATTTCTAAAGGAATGAGCTTGTCAGAAAGCAGTGGCCTCAAAAAGCTGAAGGGCTTGAGGGATGCTGCCATTGATGAGGTGCTCAGTTCCACCGCTGAGCAGAAAGGAGCAGATGCACAGGAGCCAGATGACCTCTTTCAAGCTGAGGCAGAGGGTTCTGAAGTGGGCCCAAGGAAGAAGAAGGTGAAGATTGCACCAAGCCTGCTCCCAAACACAATCGTGATAAGCCTGGACAACTTCAAGGTCAAGGTGTTGGTCCCCAAGGCCAGGCACAGCCAAGCTGACTTGACTGTCCTTTTTCACCAAGACCACCTGTTGCCAGTTTTTGAACTGATTGCTGCAGACTGTGAAGAGTGTTCTCAAGCTTGCAAGAGGAGCTACAGAAGGACTGGCAAGTTTGCTGCTGCGGAGTGCCAAAACAACATGCAGAGTGCTGGCATGTTGTCAGCAAACAGCACTTGAAGTTTCAGCACAGTCAGCCTACATGGCTCATGTGTTCAGAGTTTCCGGCCACTGCCACGGTCAGCCCATGAAGGCTCAGGTTTCCACATGCTCAATTCTAGCAAAGGGCAACCTGTTTCTGAAACAGTTTTTCATTTATTGTGCTTTTGCAGGTGTGGGTGGCTCAGACACTGGAGGGAAAGCTTCTGGTAGGCCAACCCATGGGAGAAGCAGCTGCTTGGTCAAGGAGCAGAAGCAGGAGTTCAGAAGGAGCTCCTGCTCAAGAAGATGCTGTGCAAGGCAGGCAAAGGCAGCAGCTGTGGGAAGCTGAAGTGTTTTTGAGAATGAGGACAGCACCTGAGCCTCGCGGTGGAGACCTGGCGGAGCCAACAACACCTGTGTGGACACTGATGAAGGGGAACCTGCTGTCAACCAGATCAAGCCAGAGGCTGCAACTGGATACAGAGCTCGTGGCTGCCACTGCCTGGACTCCAGCTACTTCATGCCCAAAGGATGCCCTCATGAGCTGGACAACTCAGATGGAGAAGTACCTTCTGGGAGGTGTCGAGATTTGCTGTGCTCTACCTGCTCCAGGTGCTTGAGGTGCGATGGGTTTTGCTGGCACTTGGACCAGCTGCCAAAATGCAGCTGCACAAGTGCAGGGCTGTTTGGCTCTGGGTTTGTACACTAGTGGGTACAGCAGGAGCCGAGGGTATAGAGAATGAAAAAGTGTTACAATGGGCATTTGCTTGTGATTGCATTTCAACATGTTTGTCAGATGTTTCTTTGGAACACTCAGCCAGGTTGGCTCATGTACACTGGAAGATGCAAGCATAATCAGCCAGCATGGCTCATGGCAGCTTGTTTGTTTTTGGCAGATGATTCAGCCTGCAAGGCTCATTCATGTTCA
This sequence comes from Effrenium voratum, assembly GCA_963377175.1. Classification (NCBI taxonomy): domain Eukaryota; class Dinophyceae; order Suessiales; family Symbiodiniaceae; genus Effrenium; species Effrenium voratum. The sequence continues at coordinate 351,342 of CAUJNA010002646.1, read as the reverse complement.
GTTGGCTGCAGCTCTGAATTGTTTTCATGGCAGATGTGATGGCCCAAGAGGGCTGGAGAGAATGCATGCAGACAGCAGAGCAACAAACACAAAGCATCACACACACACACACTCAGACAGGCAGCAAGGTAGAGCATGCAGAAAGATCCTGAGATGATGGCATCCTGGACCAGGCCTTCATCCACGAAAAGGACATGGGAGGAGGCCAGTGGCGGCTGGCAAGAGCACAAGAAGTGGGTCAAGGAGGATTGGAGCCGCGGTGGAGATGGCTGGAGCAGGTGGAGATGGGAGCAGCAAGACGAGTGGTCAGAGGTTGGCGAGGACGAGCAGGAGAAGACAGACCCACAGCAGGAACATGGTGAGGCAGTCCGTGATGACACAAAGCCTTGCCAAGCCCAGGGGGAGGAGAAGCAAAGCGAAGGCTCAGAGCCCTGCCTTCAGAAGCCAGAGCAGATGGAGCAGAAGAAGAACGAGTGGTGGGAATGGGAGAAGCCGAGAAAGGAGTGGGAGTGGGAGAAGCCGAGAACACCGACCAGCACGCCACACTTGCAGCAGCAGGAATGGCAGAAGCCCAAGTCTGGCTGGATGAACAGGCTGACCACCTTGCTGGCAGCACTGAAGAGAGGAGATGAAGTCAGGGTGAAGTACCTCACTAAGAAGTTTAGTGAGCACTGGGCCGTAGAGAGCCTTGTGACAAGGCACATCAAGTGCATTAACAGATGGGGATGGGATCCAGCCTATGACTTTTAGGCATGGATGGTGGGCAAAGGGGATGGCATTGAAGCTCAAGGGCTTGCTTCCAGCAGACAGTGATGTTTGACACTCACAGTACACTGCAGATGAGCCCATCTCCCATGCTCGTGATTTGTATAGAATTGTACAGACCTTGACCGCCCACTGCAGCGTTACACGCAGGAAAATGATTGAGCTTTGAGTTGAGTGTTGGTGTGACACCTGGAGTTGAACCAGCAGTCAGCCTACCCAGGCTCAAGTTATGGTTGCAGATTGTGCTCAGTCAGCCATGAAAAGGCTCATGTGTCAACATACATAAAGCAATACTGATAAATTTAAGCAGATAACTTTCAATTTATAAAAACAAATTGAAATTCAGGGTTTTTATTTTCAATTTATAAAAACAAATTGAAATTGAGGTTTCAATTTATAAAAACAAATTGAAAACTCGATTTCAATTTGTTTTTATAAATTGAAAATCAAACCCCTGAAATTCAATTTGTTTTTATAAATTGAAAGGTATGTTTGCACATTGTCAGATCTGATTGGCTATCCATGATGCACAATTGAATTGGTTGATTATGTTGTATTTCATGATGATCATATATGCTCTCATGGTGGCTGTTTTCCATGTGGCTGCCCAATGTGTAGGAGCTCAGATGTTTCAGAGTTAGCACTCTCTGTTCCATTCAAAACCTAGGACTGACAGATGTTTGATTGCTGTACTTGGTTGTTGGCATGATCATTTGCTTGTACACTTTGCAACTGGTGTTGCCCAACTGTGCCATATTGTGTGTGTACAGTCATTTGCAATGTGCCATCCATTTGTTATGCATCCTACTTGGGAACAGACGATTTTCAGGAAACAACACGACATGATTTCATTTCAGGATGCATTCCCCATTGGTGCCATTGATTTGTGCAAGTGTGTGTGTGTGTATCCACCAGAAGTAGTCTAGCGCCATGGGGTCTGTTGCTGATTTCATCAAAGAGATCTCAGATTTGGAGCAGCTTCAGGCAATCAGGCCATGCCAGGTAATGGCCACGAGCCTGTTGGAAGCTGCCTGCAAGAGATTCCATTTGCAGTGTCAAGCAACCAGTGCAGATTTGATTGACTTGTGCAAGGCAGTGGACAAGTGCAGTTTAGACAGCAGCCTGAAGCAAGTGGTTTTGAAGGCAGTTGATGAGAAGATGCTGATCTCCAGCTCAGAGACCAAACCACTAGGGCAACACCAGGTCCTTGCATATTTGTGCAATTACCTCACTGGCAAGGACTGGGAGCTCTTGACATCAGGAACCCAGATGGGGAGTCAGTGGATGAAGAAAGCTTCTGAGGAGTCAGACCCCCCTATCAGCAAAAGCATCCCCAGCTTGAAGGTTCTAGAACAGTTCCACACTCCAGTGAGAAGTTCAAGCAGGTTGCTTACCAAGACTTCTGCTGGTCACAGCCCAGATGGTCAGTTGGCTGCTGACCAAATGTTGAAAGCAGTCTTGAGTATCTGCAGAGGGAGTGCCAGCAATGCACCAGGAATTGACATCAATGTCTTGAAGCCTGGGCCAAAAGCAGCCAGGCTGGTTGCTGGCACAGGTGCAACAAGTTTCAAGCTTGGTGGCAGCCTGTCGGGCCAGAGCCTAGAGGCAGACAGCCTAGACAGTTCAGAACAGGATAAGGGGCTAAAGAAGGCACACACACTTCAGATGCTGCAGCTGGAAGATGCACATCCCCAAGGTCACTTGCAGACACCTGTGGCAAAGCAGGCTGGCAAGGAAGCTGTGCCACAAGCTGAGACGATCACACCAGAGCCAGTCTCTTCAACAGAGCCAGCCATCTTCCAAGGATTTGGCATCTTATGAAGATGATGCGTTTGCTTTGCTGAAGAACAGAAAGAGTGGAACAGCAGCAAAGGCCACAACAAAAGCCAGAGCTGCTAAAAAGGACAAGGTGATGAAAAAGCCAGCAGCTGCACCTGCACACAGCGAGAAGTATGGGTGCTCAAGATGCAGAGGGAATGTGAAAGGATGTGACGTTTGCTGGGATCCCAATTTTGCAGGGGTCAGGCTGCCTGGAAGGCAGGCGTGGACCAAATTCATGGAGAAGAGAAAAAGGGATGCTTTGACCAGGTGAGAAGGTCCCTGCCAGAGCACTGCTTGGGTGAGGCCATTTGCTTCCATGCAAATGCCAGGGGTGAAGCAGCAGGGGTGCTGTCCAAAAAGGGGCATTCAATGCCAAATCAATCTGACCGCTTAGACATGGAAAAAGGACAGCTTGCATTGCCAGCTATTCATGGCCAGTTCAAGCAATAAGCTTTGCCTTTATGTTTGTTTGCAATCAGTCAGTAAGCTCATGTTTTCAGCAGTCAGCCAGCAGGCTCATGTTTTCAGCAGTCAGCCAGCAAGGCTCGTGTTTTTGGAGCAGCTCTGTGCTGGGTTGGGCAGGACATGTAATGCATAGATGTGCCTGGCAGGAATGTGGCACATAGGCACTTGCAAAGGCAGGGGCCTGTGGAGGAAGTCCTTCCATGGCTTCATGAGGACTGACCACGGATGCCAACCAAAGAACTGTGCATGCTGTGAGGTCCCACGAATGTGCCAGTTGTGTCACTACACTTGGCTGAATGAGCTGAGCCAGCAGAGGAGGCTTGTCTTGGAACAGTTTCACAGTCAGCAGATGAGTTGGGAGGAGTTGAGGCATACAGCAGCTCGAGTGACAATGGTGACCCTTTGGCAGCTGGCAGCAAAGGGGCACCTGTCAGCAAAGCTGCAGTTGGCCGCAAAGGCACCGCTGGCAGGAAAGGTGAAACTGGCAGCAAGGGCCCCGCTACAAGCAGGAAAGGCAGGAACAAGATGCCCCCTGCTTGGGCTACTGCTTCGGTGCCTTCTTCAAGCAGGAGCTGGAAAGGCAAAGGCATCTCAGAAGAAGATGGTGCTGGTGGCTATGGCCAAGGTGCTGGGAAGCAATCTTCAACGTTTCACCACAAAGGTGGGGAGGCTAGTGAGAAATAGATATGTGGCTTTGTGCAGCAAAAGGCATGGGCAGCTTCAGTGCTGGCAGCAGTCTTGCAGCAGTCAGCCACTTTCAGGCTCATTGCATTGACACACTTTTCAACAGTCAGCCACTTTGAGGCTCATTGCATTGACACATCTTTGCAGCAGTCACAGCCAAATCATTTGTGTTTTGGGTGTGCTTTGGGAACCGGCCCTACATGAACTTATGCTGAAAGCTTTGGCTGCAGACACACAAACGCACAGCCAGTCCTCACACATGCCCTTGCAGAAACAATCATGCTTGCAAGCTGCAAAGCTGTTTTGCTGCTGCCACCTTTGCTTGCTGCACTTTGAATGTGGCTGCTGGCTCTTCTCTACTTTCTGCTGCTGCAGCCCTTCTTCTTGTCACAGGTGCTACAGTGAGCCAAGGAGCCGAATGCCCTTAACTAAAGAACAGCAATGAGCCTCAAAGTGGCCGCTGAAGCCATAGTAGGCCTTTCAAGGTTTGTGCAAGTTCAGATGCCAGAGAATGGAAAGCCATGGCCATGCCATGCAATGCTTCAGCAAAGCAAGCGAGGGACTCAAAGCTCAAGCAGATCAATAAGTTGAGGAGGTCTGTTCCATATGTTTCAGCAGCAGCACTGGAAGCAATTGTGAAGGAAATTGCAAAGGAAGGCATCCCACAGCTTTCAGGCAGAAAGCACATGAGAGAGGGTGCTTCCAATCAGCTTGCAGAAATAAATGGTTTTGGCCCTTTGCTGCAGCAGTTTGATGCTGTGACCTTGCAACAGAGTGTGGTGAAACTCACAATGGTTAACTTCCTGTCCCTGCTTTCAGGTGCATTTGGGCAAGGAGGGTCTTACCATGACCTCATTATGAAGACACACTTGGCAAAGCCAAGCACCTTCACTGATCCTTGGGGGGTCTGCATCTATGCAGATGAACTGCACCCAGGGAACCAGCTGTCCTTGAAGGGTGCAAGAAAGATGTGGGCAGTTTATGCCACACTGACATCCTTTGGGCAAGCAGTGATGTCAAACTCTGCAGCTTGGATGGTGCTGTTTGTGTGCAGAAGTGAGATTGTAAACCAGCTTGATGGCAACATTGGCCAATGCATCAAACTCTTACTGCACTCCATGTTCAACAACCCCTATGGCAACCCAGCCTATGGATGAGGATTGCAGTATGATGTGCAAGACTATAAAGCACTCTGAGCTTGACCTATGCACAGACAGTGAGCTCTTCCAAGCTTGGGACAGGCTTGCAGACCGTCGTGGCAATGTGAGTGCAGGGGATTGGAAATTGTGGCAGCAAGCTACTGGCATGACTTTCACAGCACATGGGCTGCTGGAAGACAAAAGCCGGTGAAGCCATTGAAGCAGTGGTGCCATGATTACATGCATGGCATGTGCAGCAATGGTGTGATGAACTCCCTCATTTTTGTTGGTGTTTCAATCAATTTCCCAGAATGGCCTCAATGTTTGGAATATCATGTTCAGTTGGCTTCAGCTGTGGACCTTTCCACAGGCAACAAGGCACAGCAAGGTGCACCAGCTGTTCACCAACAAGAGGGTGGAGTCACACAAAAAGGCCAGGAAGCTCAAAGCCCAAGCTTCAGACATTTTGAGCCTGTACAAGATGATTGCTTTTTATTTGCAGACTGTGTGCATGAAGGCAGGCCTCTGCATCAAGCAATGTCATGCATATTTGTGTATGTGCACTGTTCTGGACCTCTTGCAAAGTGTGCCTCATGGGGTTGTGACAGCCAAGATGATCACAGCTTCCGTGGAAGCAGCTCTGGAAGCCATGCGTGCTGCTGGGTGGCAATCAGAAATGGTCCCTAAGCACCACTGGATGCTGCACTATGGTGATGCTCTAAGAAAATTCCAGATGCTGCCAGCATGCTGGAGCATGGAGAGGAAGCACAAGTTGCTGAGGAGGTTTGCAGACCCCATTCAAAACACAAGCAAATACGAGCTGTCTATGTACCATGAAGTCTTGACACAAGAGCTTACAGAATGGCAGCAGGAAGGGGTCTTTGCAAATGGGGTGGGGCTCCTTGCCCCACACCCAGCACCGAAAAAGCTTGCTCTGTTTCTGCAGCAGAACTTTGACTACCTCTTGGGGGTGGAGGCTTGCAACACAAGCCACCGGTGCAGGCTTGGGTGTGGTAGCACTTGCTCCAAAGGAGATATGATTTTGTTCAATGACCCTGGCAGCAAGCATCACAAAGACTTGGCCTTTTCTTGTGGGCAATGCTGGTGCCACTTCGAAGTGGAAGGCATTGTGTACACACTTGCTTCAGAGTTTGCTTTGAAATCCTTTGATGGGGGCCAAGGGAAAGCTGAATGGGAGCAGTTGGACACACATGTGGTGTTGCCTGCTGAGGAAATCCAATGCTCTGTAGTGTACAATCTGGCTAGCAATGGCACTTTGACAACACTTGTGCCTTACCACCTGTGCCCCACGCGGGCAGTTGACGGGCGGAAGTGCAAAAGGGTGCCACGTGCCAAACATGTGTTCATTCAGCCAGTCAGCACAGTGTGCTCATTCAGCCAACCAGCCCATGGGCTCGTGTCACAGTTCCAGGCAGCAGTCAGCACAATGTGCTCATTCAGCCATGCAACAAGCCCAGTAACCTCAGCCACATGTAGGCTCACTTGCAACCAGCACACATGGCAACCTCAACTGTGGCTTGCAATGGGGGTGTGCATGGGCCTTTGGATGATACTCCGCAACTGGCGGTGTGCAAGTCTATGTTGCAGCACATGCTGTTTGCGCTTCTGCAGCTTGCTGTGCCGTTTGTGACCTGCTTCTTGAAAGCACTGCAGCGCTGCCCCATGCAGCATGTCTTTAGAAGCCTTGCAAGCAATCTGGTGCACCCAAAGGTGCTCCTCTTGGCAGGGGCTTCATGGAAAATTGGTTCCCTGCCTCAATGGATTTCCAATTTTCAAAGCCTGGGCAAAGGCGCGCCTGTCCATGTTTTTTTGAGCTTAGATTGTGCAAGTTAATGCAAGTTAATTGCTAGCTAATTATTAGCTAGTGACTTCTAATTTTTATAATTAACATACCTAATTATGTTAAAGTACTAGAAGGCTATACCAATTCACCGGCCCATCTAAGTGCGTGCGTGCGTGCGTGCGTGCGTGCGTGCGTGCGTGCGTGGGTGCGTGCGTGCGTGCGTGCGTGCGCGGGCGGGCGGGCGGGCGGGCGGGCGGCGGGCGGGCGGGCGGGCGCGGGCGGGCGCGGGCACGGGCACGGGCGCGGCGGGCGCGGGGCGGGCGCGGGCGCGCGTGCGTGCGTGGTGCGTGCGTGCGTGCGTGCGTGCGTGCGTGCGTGCGTGCGTGCGTGCGTGCGTGCGTGCGTGTGCGTGCGTGCGTGCGAGCGGCGTGCGTGCGGGCGTGCGTGCGTGCGTGCGTGCGTGCGTGCGTGCGTGCGTGCGTGCGGGCGTGCGGTGCGCGTGTGTGTGTGTGCGGGTGCGGTGTGTGTGTGTGTGTGTGTCGTGTGTGGGTGTGCGTGTGTGTGTGTGTGTGGGTGTGTGTGTGTGTGTGTCTGTGTGTGGGTGTGCGTGTGTGTGTGTGTGTGTGTGTGTGTGTGTGTGTGCGTGTGTGTGTGTGTGGGTGTGTGGGTGTGTGTGGGCGTGCGTGCGTGCGTGCGTGGGCGGGCGGGCGGGCGGGCGGGCGGGCGGGTGGGTGGGTGGGTGGGTGGGTGGGTGGGTGGGTGGGTGGGTGGGGGGGTGGGTGGGTGTGTGTGTGCGTCTGTGTTCGCGTGTGCGTGTTGTGTTTGCTACGCAAGTATCCATGTACGTGCATTTGTGCCTGGATGTGCAAGTGTTTGCGTGTGCCTGGGTGGTGGGTGGGGCCTGTACTGTGTCAGGCAGAAAGCTTGCAGGCCAACGGCGAGCCCTGCACGAGTCCCATTTTAGGGTTACCAACTATTGTTGACAACCACAGCCAGATGAAGCCGTGGGAATGAACGCCCCGATGTCCAGCCTTCGGCAGCCCGGATCCGGGCCTGGCATGTGACGGAGGTGACACACCGGGTTTGGGAGGATATGGGGGTGGGGACTTCTTGGACGGCACCCCTTTGTGAGCAGGTGTCAAAGGAAAACCGAACTCGGAAAACCACAATTGTTTGCCCCCATTTTGACACACACACACACCCATAATAGTTGCCTTCAGAGCCATCCGCAAACGCATGAGGCAATCCCTGGCCTCCAGGAATTCCTCCAGCGCTTCTTTGGTGGCATCGTTCAAAGCCTCAACCTGCTCCTCCCGTGTCCAAAAGCAAAAGGGCTCGACCAGAGTCTAACGCCCGAAACCCAAGGCTTGCGTTTGAAGACCCCTCAACTTGCATCGTGGCCATTGGGCGTCGAACCTTTTTAACATTGTCTTACATTTGATGCTTTGGCCGTGCAAATATGCGTACTTTTGGAGGGTGCCACGTGTGGGCTTTTTTTAAGAAATCAAACAAATAACCATTGAAGGAAATAGGGCAAAATGTCAGCTAAGTCTTATAAGGCAAGTGGCTCGCCAGATATGAGTGTCTGTTTTGAGGGTGCCTTGTTGGATGGTTTTAAAGGGAAACTAAAAGGAAACCTCCCCATTTGGAAGCTCTATTGTGAGGAAAACCCATAAAGGCATGTGACACAAAATATCATAAGGTTCGGTTTTTCCGTTGGGTTTACCCTGAAACCAACCTGAAAAGGGTGCCCCAACAACGAACACACACCCGTATGGGGGGTGTCTCAAAAAAGCACCCAAAAAAAGGCATCGGTTTTCCTTTTGGCTTCCGTTTAAACAAAGGTAACACCATTGCAAACCAGTGGAACCCATCCATTTCTACTAAATTAACTTGAAGAGGACACCTATGGGTAAAACTGGTACCCTCAAAAAAACGGCACTGGGTTTGTCTCAAAATACTGCCCCAAAAAAGGCTTGCTTCGGCTTTCCTTTTGGCTTCCGAAAGAGAAAAGCACACAAAGAACAGAAGCCCACCTTTCACTCAAACCCCCAAACCTCCCGCCGTTTCTAGGGTTTTCCCCTCAAACCTCGGTGTTTCTTTGGGACCTCGGCGATTTGCCAGCCAGAAAAAACCAAGAAAATAAGCTCAGGTGATATCCCCAACAACATGCGGTGCTCTTTTTAGTGCTCGCACCACCCCGCAGCCCTCGCAGAACCTCGTGGAACCCTGGTGAAACCCTGGTGGAACCCTCGTGGAACCTTACCTCAGGGCCGCCCCGGACCACCGCGGAGCCTATCTGGGCTGAGACCCCAAAGCTTTCAGCTGTTGGGGAAAAAACAGGTTCAACCTATACCTCGCCTTCGGCCTTTGACCTCGCTGTTTCTTTGGTGTTCGCCTCAAACACCTAAGGTTTTCTATGGTTCAACCTTTTCACACAAAAAAAAGAGAGAAAAAGAAACACCTTTGGTTATCCCCCTCAAACATTTGCTTCTGTGGTTTTCTGTGGCTTTCCCCCCCCCCAAACCCCCCCCGGCCTTCGCTTCGGGTGCTCCGGTTGGTTGGCCTCAAAACCTCCGGGGCCCCGCGCCGCCCGCTCCGCCGGCGCCAGAGCCGTCAGCCGGTCCCACAAGGCGCCCATGGCGCCTGAGGCGCGCCATAAAGCTTCCCGTTTGGGGCCCCCAGGTTTTGGGTCCTCAGAATGGGGGGCTTTTTGGCTCTCAAAACTTGGGGCCCCAGGTTTTTGGGTATTTGTTTGGATGGCTTTGGGGGGCGGAATTGTTGGGTTCTCAAAATGGGGGGTAAATTTGTTTGGATGGCGAGGGGAGGAAACCAAAAGGACACCAACCACCAATTTGGGCTCCTAATTTTGAGAAACACCCAAATGACCATGGGTTGGTTCTGCCTTTTTAGGGGAGGAAGTCATCTTTTTGGTGGTGAACGCTTGTCCCATGTAAAGGGCCTTTGTCAGCTTCCCTCTAAGTGCAGCCCGGTGGTTTGGTGGTTCGGGGTGATTTCCCATTTACCTTCTGGAAGAACCAGGGCTTCAGATCCACAAACTTCCAATCCAAACTACCAATCAAGGGGCACCTTCCTTTGGCTGAGGAACTGGGGGTCAAATCCCCAATCCAAACGAAAGGGACACCTGAATGAGGCTCGATGTACAGGACTCAAACTTTCAATCCGACTCACTGAACATGAACAGAACCAAAAACTCGGGGGAAAAAAGAACCGTGAACTTAACGGAACTTCTCACGTAGGGGATCGAAACCCGTTTCAAGCACGCGCTTCGAACCCCCCAGATTCCATGATGTCGGCTGGGAGGCTATCAGCAGAATTTGAGTTGGAATGTGCATCTGCAGCAAATGTCTAGCTGCAGACATTCCAACTTCCTGTATATGATCATCTGACAAGCAGTCACTCATGATCGGTAGGCTATTGCCGAAGACCGATGCGGGGTCTCACATTTTGGGCAGCTTCCAGCCCAAAAAAGACACACCAGGATGAATAGCTGCTCGTGTGCATGTGCCCTCAGGCATGAAGCGACGCGCTGACAAAACTGGCTCAACGAAGGCAACGCAACCTAGCTGTAATTGCAAGGGTTGCGAAACGCGAATGGCCAACAAGGAACTCATTGCCCCGTTTGATCAAACTCGATGATCCTATCTGTGCTTTCGACTGACCCCAAGAGCCACCTCCAGCATAAGTCCGCGTTTTTGAAATGAGAAGCACGTCAGAAGTGTAGCTATCTCCCAGCTCAAGCAAGAAGATATGTCTTCAAGCTCCAACTAAAAACTAGCAAGGTTCGTTAAGGGCGGAGAACTGAAGGGAAACCCAAGACAGGCTAGGCCAAGGAAATGATCGCGGGGAGTTTTGATCGAAGATTCGCTGAACCCCCTCGCGCCTGCGCCCGTGTCCTTGTCCTAGGCAAACTGGGTATCCCGAGCTTCCACTCAAATTTGGCAACCACCCCTCGGCATTTGCCAGTTCAGACTGAGTCCGGTCTGACTTTGGTCAGAATTGCGGAACCTATGGCCGATTGCAAGAAAACACCACGTCTCATGCCAGCGCATCATCGCATCAGGACCGGCCTCCTTGTCATCCTCGCCTTCGGAAGTTGCCTTGCTGGGAGGAGGTCAGAGCTTGCTCGATTGCTGAGGTTGCACCGTTGCACCACATGGCGTCGTGCGCACATCCCTCATGCTCACGCATAAAATAGCCCAGTCAAGGCCTTCTTGTACAGCTTTCTGAGTAGGCAGTCGCCTGTGCGTATCATGGCTTTGGCAATTGATGTGTTGCTTTCCGAGCCATGGCAGTTGCCCTACAGGACACGGGGCAATTCGTGTGCCGCGTCCTTCCCAAGTGAAATTATACACGACGGACAGACCGAAACAACGAGCCATCCATGATCATACCACCGGCGCCTACTTGCAAATGCTTCCGCTGCTTTGCGGAGAACGAGTCGGCGTGCGCCCGCACCTCGGCCGAAACGTTGCAAAGGAAGTATCCGTGGAAGGGAAGCAGTTGCTTGTTCTTCTTTCGAGTTTGGCCATGAATTGCAGTGTCAGGCCTGGTGGCAGTTTGATGCTCAAGAGGCCAGTTCCGCCTTTGCTTCCGAGGTTCAGATTGGACTAGCTCTGCTCTCTCTCTCTCTCTCTCTCTCTTTCTCTCTCTTGGAGCACTCATGCACAGTGTCGTGTGAACTAGGAAAAGGCTGAACCGCTGACTTTAAGCCTACAAACATCTCATGTACGGGAAGGGAGGCACGTCCAAACCAAAGCTCCATATCCGCAATGAAATCAAATCACTAGGCTGGGCGCCCGACAAGGCGAAACATCTTCGCGCCCATCTTCGAGCTGCAGTCGTGGCAGAACTTCGCCTAAACGCACTGCTGGCATCGCTCGACTGGGCTGATCCTGGGGTCGTTAAAGAAACATTCTCAAATGAACTCTCAACATGTGTTGAAAGGAAACTGCCTACCTCTTCATGTCAAAGAGTGAGCGCCTCTGAGCGTCGCACGTTGGAGAGAATGTCAAAGATCAAGGACTTCTCCACCTTTCCCTCTTCGCCTCAAGTTGAAAGCGCCTAAAACGTCCTTTAGATGGGATGACCACTGGTTGGAAACGACCAACACTTGCTGACTTTGACCACTAAATGTGGAAAACTATCCATAGGTACCCCTTAAACTCTCAACTGCCACATTGAACCCCCCCCCCCACAGCCCTCATTATCCAGGTCCCAGCAAGGGAGGACCAAGGCAGTTTTCAACAGGTGCGCCCACCCAGTGCAAGCTCCATGGCTTTTTTTTCTTGGGGGCCCCGGCACCTCTGTAGGGCCTTGTCCAGCCACTTCAGGCGCAGCTCGGGTGTCATGCCATGCACCTCACCGATGCAGCCAGAAGCCGCTTAGGAGCCATGCGAACGCGAGCCATCAAAACGCATGCGAGCCCAAGCCCGAAGCGCCTGCTTCCCATCGACAATCAGCGCATCCTCGCAGCCATGCCAAGCAGCATTGACATGGCCATGTTTCAAAATCCGAATCGTACCCCCAGTGAACATCCCAATCCCCACTAAAATAGGCTAAAATGGGTGGTGCACCTACCCCAAAATGGTACCATTGGTTTTGACCCACAGCCACATAGCTCCATGAGACTCTTCTGGTCCAGTGGTGCGCTAGGGTCAGAATCCATCTCCATGACCCAAGCCACCCCTCTTCCATACCCGGTCCGCTCTATGACTCCATGATCTGTGCATTGCCAGAAATGCCCAGGATTCTTCCAGGGACTCTTCTTTCAGAAAATGGCCCAACGCCCCAGCAAAAAGTGTAGTGCCTTGTTCACAAAGGGTGAAAAGAATTGAGATCAATCTGTGGATCATGCGGCTCCTCCTTCTCTTGCTCCTCTTTCTTTGAAGATTTCTTCCTCTCGCGGCTTCAACGATCGGCCTAGTGTGACAGGCACTTGGAGCGTACAATCCAGATACATGGTGATGCTTGAATTCCTGAAAGGAGCCCAACAAAAAACGATACAACCAAATGTTTGCTCTCTTTTAGGTGCGGTAGTGCTACGTAGAAATGACCATTGATTTGTTTTCCGCCATCGCCGTTCAACCGTTCCCTCCAAAGAAAAGCGCAAAGGGAGGGCTAGCTCCCAAAAGGTCAAGCTGGTCAGTTCCTGAGAAATGATCAACACCTAGGGTTGCAAATTGGTCAACACCTTGCTTTGGCTTCCCCGACCGAAGTTCTACGGCGTCCTCACCGCCTCCGTGGCATCGTCAGGGATACCCATGGCTGCCAGGTGTCTCCCGAACGCAAGTGATGATTCAAGTTCAAGGGCGGGTTGGGAGGCTTCATGAGCCGGCTTCTTAAACGATAGGGTCCAGGGCTCAGCCCGATAGAGGAGAGGAAGCGCAATCCGGCCTTTTCAGAAGGCAACTCTCGGAGTGGGCAACCCTGGAGGAAGTGTCGAGTGCAAGCGAATGTTGAAAAGCTGGCTAGATCAAGGCTCTTACGGCACCTGCAAGTGACAGAGCTCGGGCCTTTAACATCTGGGGTAAGGAGACCTCGATTCAATATGTAGATTGTGTTCTCCTGTGTTGCTGGTTGCTTCGGACACCGCCTCACAGCTCATTTTGAGGAAACACAAAAAGCTCCCAGGCAGCAACAAGACCAAAGTGAACAATGTGTATGTATATGTATATATATATATATATGTATTCATGTACGTAGTTTATTTTGTGTTTACATAGGTTCCATGTTTCAGCACCGTGGAGTAACACCCTGCAGCCGGAACGCATTTCGGCCAGCAGTCGGCCATCACAAACCCTGGTTGGACACAGCGGCATCCCAGATACACGAGCTAAGTGGTTCAACGGGAACCCCCCAAGCCCATTTTGAGAACCCCACAAAGGGTTGTCTGAAAATAGGGGACCACTATTTTGAGCTGGGGGTTTTCGCTTAAAAAAAACGGACCCAAAGGTAAGCACAAGAAAGTTGCCCAGTGGACAGCAAATCATGGGCCCCTCATTTTACCATGCAAACATTCGCAGTTCTTCATGCATGTGCCGCATGCAGGCGACTAGGTCACACGGGCCAAAGCTTGCGGGAGATGTGGACATCTGCACCACGACTGTACAGTCCCTGAGCTTTCAGAGTTTTGCCAGATTGGCAACTCTACTTAACGATCAACTCGTACACCGCAAGCGACCGCTGCAAGGCAAGGCCGTCTATAAGAAAGGCCGGAAGCGACCTCGGCGAACGCAGAGGAACTGATTGCTCGAAGTTGCACGTGCCACAACATGTGGGCCACAGGCGATATGATTTGTTCCCAAAAAGGACAGGTAAGCCTGGTCAGGTCGGGGGCGGCGCCCCAAGGACTGCCCCAACCAACAGAAGAAGTGATTTTGTCAGTTGCTTCTGTCGGGTTGCTCTCTACTGGACATTCTGTGAAGCACTATCTTGGCCGCAGGCTTAGCTTCCAATGCCAGACACCTGCCATGAACGCACCCGGGCAAGGAAGCTCCTTACTCTTGTGCCAAACAGAGCCCTGTGTGTGTGTGCCTTGGAACGGGGGAGCCCTCTATGCATGCTGTTGATTGACCAAGGAAACCTCCGCGCACTGCGCAAAGGTCACTTCCCTTGGGTCCATGGCAAGTGAGTCATTGATACCCTACCACCAAAAAATAAGCTCTGGTGATATCCCCAGCATGCGGTGCTCGTTTTAGTGCTCGCACCACCCCGCAGCCCTCGCAAGTCCTCGTGGAACCCTGGTGGAACCCTGGTGGAACCCTGGTGGAACCCTGGTGGAACCCTGGTGGAACCCTGGTGGAACCCTGGTGGAACCCTGGTGGAACCCTGGTGGAACCCTGGTGGAACCCTGGTGGAACCCTGGTGGAACCCTGGTGGAACCCTAATACAAACCCTCGTGGAACCTTCCCTCAGGGCCGCCCGAGACCACCCCGGAGCCTATCTGGGCCGAGACCCCTGAATTAAACCACTCTGGTATGTCTCCACACGGAGAAACCTCAGTTGCTTTCTGCTCCCCTGCTCAAAGTTTAACTTCTAGTGGTTTGATTGGAATTAGTTGGCAAAAAGTTTAAGTCCTAACATCTAAGCAACATGCACCAAAGAGAAACCCTATGGGTTTGTTCTGGCTTCCCTTCAAACCAACCCCTAGGGGCCACACCCGTACCCAGCGCCAGCGCGCCTTCACCAAGGTCCGTGGTCGCACGAAGATGGGCGCTCCACTGGCCTGCGGCAAAAACCAGACATGGGGAGGTCTTTTTCTTGCTGGTACCCTGTTCAGGTTTAAAAGCAATTTCACAGGAAAACCATCGTGAATCTTCTTTTTTTGGGGGGGAATGAGGAGGTTCGGGACGAGAATCAACCTGCAACCGCTCTTTTCTTGGGGTGTGGTGGTTTCTCCAATGGGACAGCCCCGGGTCCCCACGGGGTCTCGCGCTCATTGTCCTCCTGGTGCCCCTGCTGAAAGCCAGATCTAAACGGTTCGGGGTTCGCGGAAAGGAGAACATGGAATCGGACCCTCCCGTGGGTGGTGTTCCTTTGGCTTCCCATTAGAAACCCAACCCAAGAAGGGTAATTACCAAAGAAGACATCGAGGAACATGGGCGACCTTTTCCATGCTTCCATTGGTTTGCTCGTCCGCCTCTACTCCGGCGGGGCGGGGCATGTTGGTGGTATCTCCATCTTTGGCCACCTCTCGTCGCAGCACGTTGATGCCTCAACGACTGGGCCAACAAATGTCACCCCGAGTGACATGGGGGGGGGGGGGGGCGACCCCGCTGGTTTGAAGGGAAACTGCATCGCAAGTGTCGGTCAAAAAGAGAGCCAGGAGTTGGCGAATCGCAACTGCTTTCGGCATGCCGTGCAGGATCCAAAACGCTACTTTGGATGGTTGCGAAATCCAGAAATCGCACCGCGAAATGAAACCATGCTTGAAACCAGTGTTGTTTGGCATATACAGGGGAATCGAATCATTCCAGGGTGTCTGAACGGTGGTGCGAAATGGATGTCGCAACCATCCACAGTATGACAATAACAGCAAAACATGAAGAGCGAAGAAATCACTGATCTGTCTGGAACTGCGCCCCCGCGCGACCATGATAGCCATTCTGCCCCTGGCGCAAGCTGGCTGCGAAGCGGCACATCGCAGCTTCGCAGAAAACATGCAAGAAATGTGCTGTGGACGGAACTCTGACCGCATCCTGGGTTAGGACACTTGAGCATAGCGCAGTCGGGGGTGCATTCTACCGCATGCATTCCATCCAGCTCCCCCTGTGGATCAGCAGGCGCGATGTTCCATGCGCAAAGATCGGCAGCGCCACGAGCGCTTCAGTTGCTTTTTTAGACAAAGCGAAGGTGGCACTTGGAAAAGTCCTTGGCAGCATTTAGCAAGTTGTTGCAAAACCGTGGCTTAGCAAAAGTGATCGCTCCGCAGTTGGCAGTCACGATCTCCACTCTGCCCAAAGGCCCAAAAAAAGCTGCACGCCCCTGAGGTCAGAGGGCAAAGGAGCAGAGGGAGCAGAGGGAGCCGAGGGAACGGCGAGCTTGGGAAAGGGAACCAGCCCTGGCCGTGAGTTGAGATCCAGAGATGGGCCATGTGTCACACAGTCCCCATATGTCCATGAGCCCTTCCCCGGCTTATCGGACAGTGGCTTTACATTGGCCCCACAAGCGATGCCTGTCTCACAACCAAAAGAGGACACTACAGGAAACCCGGTCACAACCCCCGCCTGTCCATGCTGGTCCAGGTGTCGATCTTCGTCATCCGCAGCCTCGCGTGCAAGCCTGAGCATTGGGAGCGTGACTCAAGACCTAATCCCGCGTACCCTCCACCAGACTAACATGGAAGCTCCCAGGATCCCCTTGAAAGACTTGGTTCCATTTGCCGAGGCCTTCTGGGAGCTTCCAAGTGTACAACAAATCAGCAAGTCTTCCGTGTTTCTTCTGGAGATTGCAAAGCCCGCGTTCCGCGAATGCTGGCTCGCATCTCCAGATACAGCTGGGACGGTGCATGAAGTCAGTACGGGCTGGTGCTGGCAAGTTCTGGTTCAACGTTGGTTGGTAGATGCGGCGTATGTTCATCTCACCAGGCCAACAGCTAAAATGATAAAAGTACTACTAATGCTACGCACTGTTACTAACCTGCCACCACCAATCAGGTGGTCTCCTAATTCACTTTGAGTGATCACATTCACCAAATACGGGTGATGCCTCAATCGCAGGTGGAAGGAATGGCGTTGCTCTAGGCGCGCCACATGAGCCGGGTGCCCTCCGGATTTTTATGGCAAATTTGGGTGCCCCCCCGATGTCCTGGATGTGTCCGTTGCCCAGATGACAAGTATGCAGTACGCAACACAGGAACGTCACCACCGTACCAATTCCTCCTTGATGATTCTTTGCACGCAAGGGTAGATAAAACGAAAACAATAGAACCTCATCGAACGAGTTTCTGGCCTGATGTGGCTCCTTTCGCGACCGAATCTGTTGCCTTTCGCACGAATATATGTGCCTTTTTCAGACACAATTTTTGGGTGTGGCTTCATTAGGGGAGCCAAAAGGAACCAACCATTTTGGGGGTCCAACACCTACCAATGAGCACCCCCCAGTTAGATAAAATCCCCTCAACCGACCAATTCACATAATATGTTTTCATCAATTCATAACAGAACCTCAACTCAAGATTTGATACATAAATTTTGCAAATATTTTTTTTTTTCGAATTTTTCAAAAATATTATTTTACAAAATTATCATTTTTCCGAAGAATTATAAATCATAAATTTTACAATATTCTTATTGTAAAGTTTATGGTTAAAATTTAAATCTTTCATAATTTGAATAATTGCAGAATTCCTCACGGAATATGCTGAAATGAAATAATTTTCCAGAAAGGGTAATTCACCTACAATTTGAAAAACTTTGTCCTTCACTTCCTCCATTTCCTTTTTGACCTCTGGTGCTACTGGAGGTTTTGAATTTTCAATTTCATTAGGTTTTTCTTCCTCAACTGTTGTTTTTACTTTATTATCATTCTCAATATGCTTCAACGTTTTCAAATGCTTGGATATTGCAGATTTCCTCACTTTACACTGGCAAATATCACATTCATTCTATTTCAATCTGATTACGCACTTTACTATATTCCTTTTTCTTTTCCTTCCTATCAATTTTACTTTGTTCTCGGCAGTAATCACAAATATGCACTCTAACATTAAATAGGTCAGGTGGATAAGTGTTTTCACATCGCCTACATTTTTGCATTTTGTCAGTCATCTCCATGCTACTATTGATAGGTGGCATGTCTTTAAGACCAGACCATCTTAAAAATCCTAAATTCCCAAAATATAATTTTCCAAAATATAAAATCCCCACAATTTCAAAACATAAATCTTACAATGTTTTTATTGTAAGGTTTATTAAGTATGTGTCAAATATATCCTTGAAATCTTACCCCAAAATTTAGGGTACTTACCCCAAAATCCAGGGTACTTACCCCAAAATCTGGGGTAAGGAGGCAGGTTACCCCAAAATCCAGGGTACTTACCCCAAAATCCGGGGTAAAGAGCAAAATTCCTCTTGAGGGCTCATTTTGGTGCCAGAAACTCAAATTCCTTAGTCCATCAAACTCGTCAACATCTCACAAATCAATTCAGCAGGTATTTTGTATAAATATTCCTGCTTATGTATTACATAATTATCCCCCCATTCTGCTTTAGTTTTTGATGGCAGTCGTTGCGCAGTTTCAATATGTTTATTATTCCTTATTTTTCCACAATCTCTATTACATAAATCTCTAGGTGTCCAATTCGTAATGTTATTCCAAAGTCTAGTGCGTTTTCTGTAATTAAATCCATATTTGCAATAATCAACATCTTTAAAATCAAACTCATTCATAAACTCCTGATTTTTTAATAATCCAGTTTGAGGATTTTCGATTACAAAATATTTAGGATTAAAATATTTGAGAATCTCAATAGTTTTTAAAACTATACTATTATCCCATTCCAAAATATCACAATTAATATCAGCATTTGTCAAGTCTAATGAGATGACATTATAACCGAGTGACTTTGCTATGGTTCCTACACTTCCAGTTCCACTAAATAATTCTAATAAATTCATATTGTTTATTAGAATGATTTAGAAAATGTTTTAGACATATACATATTTATCATCTTCCTTAATAATCTTATAGTATTCTAATGTTTGTTCTTTTGGACTTTTGATTTTTCCCTTATTTAACATATCACAATATTTTTTACGCTTCGTGTCATAATCACCGCTGGGTCTGCCTATCCCTTTCTTTTCAAAGATCTTATCAATCTTTTCCTTCTCTTCATTGTTATTTGTTGGTTCGTTTGCCTTTGCATCAAGTTTCTGGTCAATAGTTTTTTTCATCTCGTACAACAGTTTAACATTTTTACTAACTGTCATTATTTTCTTTGATAGTTCAGCAATAGCATCATTCTCAACTTCAGACATTTCTATATATATTTATTTTTATAATTATGTATTTAAATATTTATTTATGCGTTTTATTATACAGTTTACCTGAATAATCTAATGTTATATATGTAAATAAATTATTCTCTAACAGTCTTTCACCAATTTTATTGTTCATTTTTATTAAACCTTCCTCGTCACCTGTAATTTCAAAAAAAATCAATATTTTATCAAATTTATCCGGTTTAGTTATACCTTTCATAAAATATTTATCATTGAATTTAGCATAAACCAATAAAAATATTCTTCGCTCAATTGTTTAGCAAAGTTTTCATCACCATTGAATAGGTCTTTAATTTCTTCATCGTCAAAAGTTATAACTCTATGGTCTTCTCTATTCATAGTTGGCATTATGATTATACAAATAATTAGATATTTATGTATTTAATTATTTATTTATAAAATTGATTTAATGTAAAATCTACTCTTTAAATACTAGATTTTCATCATTTGTTTAATAGTTTCCTGTGCTTCGTTATCACCATTATCGGATGGTGATGCATGCCTTCCCCATTTAAAAGTTATATTATGGACATCAGTTTCTATTTTGATACTGTCTTTAGTTTTATCAATATTCATTTTCTTATCGTTTTTACTCAATTTGAAATTTGTCGGAATACACGAACATTTACAATTTCCTTTCTTTTGAATTTCTAATTCGTTCTTCATTGCTAACATCTTTCTACACATAGGACACTCAAACTCAATAACTGATGTTTCTTTAACAATTTCTTCTTCTTTGTCTTCATCTGTTGAAGAAACTGTAGTATCTGTTTTATTCTTTTTGTTTTTTCTTTTTTCACATTTATATTAATATTTGCATTTTTATTTTTG
Organism: Effrenium voratum; assembly: GCA_963377175.1. Classification (NCBI taxonomy): domain Eukaryota; class Dinophyceae; order Suessiales; family Symbiodiniaceae; genus Effrenium; species Effrenium voratum. Next base: position 331,309 of record CAUJNA010002646.1, on the reverse strand, counting down.
ATATATTGTATTCCTAATTTTATTAATTCTAATGTATAAAAGCATACTTTCTTACATCTGTTGTCAGTTATTATTACTTGTTCTATATTCTCTACTTCATCTATTATATCAATATAATCTGAATAACTTCTATCCATATAAATAATAAGATAAATTATTCTAATTCATCTTATTATTTCATGCATAATAGAATATTGGTGGGGCACAGCACTTGGGTTTTCATTGCACACGCGAGCAAGACACAAAACTAATTATCTTCAATGCTTATTGATTGAAGTTGATGAAAGAGCCAGTTCTACTACGATGGACACCATTCATATCATAGCAATGCTTTCATACAATAAATAATATTAGATTATTTTCTAAATATCTTTAATATTATTTTATTATGCCTGATACTTCACCACCAAAAATAGAACCAATAAATGTTAGACAGTATGAGTTTAAACAGCCATCATATGATAAAGCAGACAAATTGCCCTTTCGTAGTATTATTTGTAGTTCATCACAGGGCGGCAAAGGAATACTTATACAGAACCTCGTATTAAAAGTATATCGGAACTGCTTCGAACGCATATATATCGTTTCCCCAACAGCAACTATTGATGAAGCGTATAGAGAAATTATTAAATATGTAGAAACTGAATTAAAAATAGATAATAATAAAGAACAATACTTATTTGATGAATACAACGCTGAAGCATTACAAAGTATAATTGATACACAACATAAAATTATAGATTATCAAAAGAAAATAGGAATGAAGAAATTATTTTCGTGTCTTCTGATAATTGATGATTTCGCAGAAGATAAAACATTTATGCGATATAGTAAAATATTACACGGTTTATATACAAAATCAAGACACTTCGGTTTATCCGTTATTACAGCCGTTCAAAAATACAATGCCTTAGCACCTATTGTAAGATTGAACACGAGCAGTTTATATATATATATTCAAATTAAAGAATATGTCCGAGGTGGATACATTTATAATGGAACAATCAGCATTAGTAGATAAACAAACATTAATGAAAATATATCAAATGGCGGTTAATGACCAGCCTTTTAGTTTTTTATTTGTTAAACTTCGTGAGAGTGATGTAAATAGAATCTTTATGGTGAGATTTGAAAAAGAAATTCGTAAATTAATAATATTAATAATGTTTAATATTATTTATTCAGAACAAACTATAACTACACAAATTCAACGCTGGTAATTTATATATTAGTTTGTCACATTTCATTTTCTCCAGTTTTTCTAATCTTTCACTCATTTGCTTAATTGCTTTCAACTGTAATTTGTCAATATTACTTAAATCTAATTGTTCTACATCAATATCATTGATTTTATCAATACTTGAAGTTTCAACATTACTATTTGAATTACCCATTATATATTATTATTTAGATTGTTTTTTTCAATTCCTTAATTTATTTTTCTAATTTTTCAACTTTATCTATCACTTCCAGTAAAGCTTTATGTAATAATATTGGAACTTTTGTATATTCAATACCTAAATATTCACGTTCGGTATGAACTACATTACTAATTTCTTTCGGAACTGCTTTTAATAAATCATCAGCAATATAACCTATATGGATTGCATCCTTATCGTCTCTATCTTTTCTTTTGAATTTTTTAGGTTTGAATTTCTTAATCATACTAATACAATTACTTTTAAGTAAATCTACATCATATTTCAATCTTGCATCGGAATTATCTATTAGACTTCCATTTATAGTTACAGTTCCAGCAGTAATATCAATAGCATCACCTGAAGCATCTTGAATATCATTTACAAATAATGTTTTTTGCATTAACAACTGTTACATTTTCATTAAAAGTCGATGGAGCATTATTTGTAAAACTTTCAGTATTTACTGTTGTTCCAAATGTCTTACCAATAGATAATAAAACAGAAGGGGTAGTAGAACTATCAGCAACTCTAAACGCTGTGTGTGATGTTCTAAATATTACATCAATTGTAGATAAACTAGTTCCATCGTAATAAGTTGATATTTCACTTGTTCCCATCTTTAGATCTGTTCCAGTAGTCATTGAAATATTATCCAAAAATGAAACCGTTGTTAAATCAAATGATTGAATGGTATTAGTTGCTAAATAAGCGTTTTGTATTGCCATATTGGTATCAACAGTTACCAATGTACCACCATTAGGCGCTATATGATTGCTTCTTAATGCTCCATTAGTTTTAACATAAATATCATCAGCAAATAAATTACCCATTACATCAGCAGTAGAGGTATTAAAAGTCCATCCAGTAGAAATATTAACTGCTCCAACTATATTAGATTGAACGGCAGGATCTCCACAAATAAATCTAATTGAAGAATTAGCATCACTATTCCTCATATCAAAAGATGAAAAAGCACTAACATATCTATATAATTCACAATTTGTATCAATTGTTAATTTACCATCAGTATCAATATTAACATTATCACAATTAACAGCAGCATTCGTATAAATATTACCTAACACGTCAACAGGTTTATTAAAAATAGTTTTATTCACTAATCCATCACACATCATATATTGATTACTGGCATTAGTAATATCACCAACGCCAACAGCAACAAAATTAGGATGATGCATATAAAAACCTTCTGTTGCATCTGGTGTATATGTTTCTAAATATGGTTCTAGTCCATTTATTGAAGTATTGATATTATCAATTTTTGTTTTAATATCTGTTGAAAAATCATTATTTGTAAATAAATTTCCTTTCATATAAACAGCACCTTCGAAATATGATGTCCCATGTGCTTGAGCAAAATTGTATGAAGTATGAACATTACCGTGAATCGTAATTATTGAAGCATTATTAGGTCTTCCAATAATAACATCTCCTGTATTCCATCCTAACCATAATCTATAAGGCGTAGCACCTGTTAGTCCTTGATAAGAGTCTAACTGGCATCCTCTTTTAAATTCGAGTCTTTGGTTACTAACTGCGTCCTGGATTCTAAATATTGGATTAGTATTATCTGTTAAACTAAGTATTAATGGAGAGTTTACTGTTTGTGCAGTTGTATTAACTTTGTCTAATTTTTGACTTATTACTGTATCTTGTGCGCTATCATTTGTAATTATTGAATTAATTGTATTTGTATTTCCCGTTATTAATCCACTTAATCCATCTGATTGTAAAACATAACGAGCATCTGAACCTGCTATATCTAAAATAGATGAACACGAAAATACACCCGATACTTGTAAATTACTTAATATTGTAGTATTATGATTTAATATTATTTTATCATTTTGAAAAGTTGAAGAATTATTAATTTCTACATCTCCAAAACCACGCTGATTTAAAAACATTGTCGCGCCTGTTAAACTTCCATAAACATAAGTATCAATATAACTATTGTATAATTCATGATAATAATTATAATTTCCAAATTCTGCTATTTTGAAAGTTGAAGTAGTTATTATATTATGTATTAATGTATTATTTAAAACTGATGTATTTAATTTTTCTGATAATAAATTATTAGTCGTCACTTTATTATAATAATCTGCTTCGTTAAGTAAACCTCCATTCTGTAAATCTGATATGGCTGAAATATGTGAATTTACTGTACTATTTAATCCTGTTATTAAATTTGTATTGGAACTAATATTATTAAAATTACTTGTCGTAGTAGAATTTAAATTGCTTATTAAATGTGTATTTGATGAAATATTATTAAAATTTGTATTAATTAAATTAGTATTAGAACTAATATTATTAAAATTAGTCGTTATAGTAGAATTCAAATTATTTATTAAATGTGTATTTGATGAAATATTATTAAAATGTGTATTTGAAGTTCTTGTCAGATTACCTATTAAAAATGTATTTGATGAAACATTAACTAAATTACTTGCTATTGTTGCTGTATTATTCATAATAAAATAAGCATTTGAACTAATATTATTTGATAATACATTAACTTCTGTTTTGTTATATGATTCTATTTTTGTGTAAAAAATACTATCAATTTGAGCTTTTGTGTAAGTGTCTACTTGGTCTGCTTTGTTGTTGAGTAAATCAATTATATCTGATTGACTGGCGTATATGGTCTTTATATCTTGTATTCCTGTATCATTTATTTCACTAATTGAGTGTGCTACAACATTTTCAAAATTTGTTAGGTTGATTGAAGGCATAATTAATATAATTAATTGTAGAAATTAATTATATTAATTATTATTGTTAATGTATTCTTGATGTTTTTTACATTTTAGATGTTCCGCTTTATGACAATTTGTATATTTACCACCACACGGACATTCAATTTTAGTTGATTTCCAGGCTTTATCTCTTTCATAGATTTTATCTTTATCTTTTGCTTTCTGTGCTCTGTTTTGCTCTCGCAGTTTCTCTCGGTTCTTTTCAGCCCATTCCCTCCTACATTGTAAAAAGTGGTCGTGGTGTGTTTCTCTGTATTCTCTTCTTTGTTCTGCTATTTCAGTTGGTGTTCTTTGCTCAACTCGTTTATTGATTGTTGCAAGTTCTCTTATCAGCTCTCCTTCTCTTTTGTTGAGATGTTCTTTATTTTTACACGGGTAATCTTCCACGAGTTCTATGTAAAAATGTTCTATACCTATTTCATTCATTTTTCTTGTCAATGGCATTTTGTCAGGATACATTTTTGCATCGCTTCTATGTTGAACCATTCGCCTTGACAAACTGACAACCGTAGAACCTATATATACTTCATCCGTGATGTCATTTTTAACAGCGTATATTTTACCATTTTGATATATGTTCTCCATTATATAACATAAAGCGGGATGTCTTTAAACCTATTTTTACTTATTTTTAATCGAGAATCTGAACTCCGGCATCGCGTATGGATAATATTTGCTCACTCACTAACGTTATATATATTGTATCTGGCATATTTGCTGTTACCATATTTCCAATAGGTTTCACACGAATCAAAAGCTGTTGCCCAGCTTTCGTGTTAATTCCAGTATATGAACTATCGGGAACTTTTTCGAAATTCATAGCAAAGATAAACTTATCAACACGGTAAGCAGAATATTCAATTGATAAATGGTGTTGATGGAACAATGGTAAATTTAATGATTTTCGTAAGTAATAGAATGCTTGTGTTAATGAACGGCAAGGATACTCAGGATATAGTTTTGACCCTAATTGAAGTTGAAATTCTAAATCAAGGTCAGGATTGTAGTATCCACTGTCTTGATAATTCAAGTTATACATAGGGTGATAGAAGTTGTTGTATTCTTTCATAACGTGAGTATCGCCTACTCCACTTTTGTTGAAACTGATGAACGCGGCAACTAGTTTAGATACTGAACGAACAACAGTAGTGTTAATTGACGACGAACCATCGGGAACTTGATTAGATTGACAAATATAAGTATTATACGTAATAGGTAATTCTTTTGAATCGAGGAGGTGAGCAACATATTTATTGTGGAGGTCGTTGTCCAAGCTAACCAAATCAGTTTGAAGGAATGCGTTACTAATTGAGAACTGCGCATTTGTATGAAGGCTTGAGTCTGCGTTGCCACTTTCTGGAAACCTCGTACCACCAACTGTAACAACGCAATCGGTAAAATTTGAAACTAGTTCAAGTTCTAAAACAAGAGGACACGCTTTTAACGGGATATACTTAAATTGATTGAATAAACCAAGCATCGGTTTAAATCCTACAACCATTTTTCTTCTAAAACCGGGAATTGTGTAAGCGTCATATGCAGGACCAATATGACCCGATGCAGGAACTGCACGACGTGTGTTTAAATCATCATCATATCTATAACCAAAACTCTGGGCGTCTTCATTGTCTCTTGCTCCTTTTGACATCAGGCAACTCATCATATGATGATTTCGGTTGTAGTAATCAATGTCTTCAACAAGTTGATTACCAGCAATTAGTCTTGCTCTTCTAAAAAAGGAATAAGCAGGAGATAAAGGTCTTAATCGTTTATTGTCTGACGTGTCAGTGTTTTCAACAGTGAAATAAACCATTACACTCTGAGGGTCTAACCAACTATTATCTTCAGCATTTAACGCTATTTTCAACACACGCTGACCAGATGAAGGGGTGTAGATATTACTCCCAGAAGGAAAAAACGAGACAGAACGCCTCTCATTTATATAACTTGCACCTTTATTTAATTTGAATGAGAGGTTGTCAATTAGAATATCTTCAGCACTAAAAGTTTCCATTACTATATATAATTTAATTTAGAAATAATTTAAACTAAATTAAATAATTTAGTGTAATCCTTTTGATTAGAATTATGATTTTTAAATATTTTCATTTTCTTTTTCTTAATCTTATCTTCAACTGGATTATGGCCTTTTTCTTTCTCTAAAACAATCTCTCTAATTTCATCATATGAACTTTTCTTATATTTTTTATTTTCATTCTTAATCATATCATCTGTTGTTTCATTGTCATATTTCTTATGTTGTATCATAATAATAATGTGAAAATAGTTTTGCGTTTTTTCTTTTTACTATTTCATCAAGGTCTGATTGAGTGTGATTACAATTGTTAGTGTTGTCATTGATGAGGACATAACCATTTATATATTTTGGTACAATCATATTATAAATTGAAGTAATCCAGTTATAATCAATATAGTCAGGTCTAACTCTGACACTCCTAATAATGAAACACCCACACTGACATTTTACATGTGTTCGTTTATTATCTCTATTTAAATCCCTTAATCTTTCTACAAGTGTTAATGGTTTAAATTTTGTTTCACTTTCTGTCAAGTTTTCTTTTAACTGATTATACATATATAATACTATATAATTATTTATTTAATTATTTATTTATTAATTAGTTAAAAAAATATAATATCTCATTTACTGGATAAATACTTCTTGAAACATCACGACCCGTGTCTCCGTATCCAGTTATGTAATCGTGGTTAGTAAATGGATTTAATGAACCAGTATAAACAGTTACAGCAGACCTATCTAAAATACTGACAGGGTCTAAGATACTTCTAAAATTAATGTAATCATCGGTAATGTTAGACTTTCGTGATATAAACGGCGCTCCATAAGTAGTTAAAGTTAATTCTCTTTCAGGATAATCTTTTGTTATCTGTGCCCCTACACTTGAACCGAGACTATGTGTTATAAGATGTTTAACTTCATTGTTTTCATCCAATGCTGTTGATGTGTCTTTATATCGTTGTGAATATTTAGTCATTTTAAAGGGAAGTCCTACATCTGCCAGAATGTCATTAACAGCACCTCCAAACGTTCCTTTTCCAAATGTTCCGCTTACATACATTTTATCACCATCAATATAAAAACCTTTACCATTGCCATATGCTCTACTCAACCCTTGTGCATCAGTTAAATTAGAACTAGGATAAAAATCGTTTAATATGTTGTCAGTTTGTTTCATAACATCAGTTATTTTAGTTGTTTTTTTATAAGGTTGATAATGTTTAATTTTCCCATGCTTCATTTCATATATTAACTTTTTATTATTAATCATATAAATAAAGATATAAATTAATTTCTCAATTAATTAATAATGCTTACATATAAGAAGGTCTATATTGACAGTGCTCATAGGATTAGTGGCACATCATCAAATTTCCAAGTTGAATTACCAGAAACATTACAAACAGATAATGGTGTTCATTGTTATATTCATGAAGTAACATTGCCTAACTCTTGGTATTCAATTCAGTCAGGATTAAATAATATATTATACTTTTATTCTTCTCCACTAGTTCCAGATGAAGATAACACAAATGTCCATTATTTAGCGTTACAATTGGACGAAGGAGTATATACTGGCACAGAACTAGCGACCGAATTAAAGGCAAAAATAAATGGTGTTGTAGATAATACTAATTTCTCAAATACTTATGAAATTTCTTACAGTGTAAAAACTAATAAAATAACAATGTATTCAAACTATGCCGATAGAAAGTTCGCTGTATTAACTGATGAACAAATGAAACTAACATATACAGATTATATATGGAATGGAAGTTTTAAGGCTAATAACTTGCAATCTGTTAATGAAGTTTTAGGAAATTACCAAGTTGCAGTTTATCAATATAATAATCCTTATGTTTCTGGTTTCGTTAATCTTCAACCCATTGAAATATTTATATTCATTCTTCTCAATTGTCTAATTATAATCAAGTAAATTTAAGAACCGGCGATAGCACAGTTGTTAAGAAAGTACCAGTCACAGCACCACACGCGGGAATTGTCTTTGATTCAGAATTAAACCCTCTGGATTACTTGGATGTATCAAATAGAAGCTTTAAACAATTAGATTTTTGGATTAGTAATTCGTTAGGAAATGAAATTAATTTGAATGGGGTAAATGTATCCCTGTCATTATTGTTTGTGAAAAGCGATATTATTTAAATATATTCTTTAATTTTTCCATATAGAAAATATATAGAATATATTATATGTCAAGTATTGAGGTAGTAGATGTTAATAATGAAACTAAAACAGAAGAAGCACCTGTTAATAATGAAGTCGTTGAACAAAATGAAACAGTTAATGAAGAACCAACGCCAGAAGAAGTTAAACCTGAAGAAGTCACTCCTGAACCAAAAGCGAAAGCAAAAGAATTACCAAGAACTAAAAAAGAAGTTGAATTAGTAGAATGTGAACAATGCTCTAAAAAGATGACATTGAAAAGTTTGAGACACTCGCATCCTAAAAATTGTAAAGGGGCAAAAACCGAGATGCTCCCAGTCAATCCACAAAAGAATATTAGAAAGATACAACCAGAAGTAAAAGAAGAAATTAAGAATGAGATTAAACAAGAAGTGATTAAAGAAACTATTAAGAAACCCACGGCAACAGAACTATTAAGCCAACATTATGAAGAACTTAAACAAAAGAAAAAAACAAGATAAACAAGAAAAAAAACAAATTATCTTCATCAATGTTTTAAATAATAATCTAATTATATTAAATATTAATCATGCTTATGAGAAGTCATAGAAATGTAGAATTTAAAAGGGCACCACAAGTTGAAAGAGTATATGACACTAATGACGTATGGGGCGTTGCTTCAAGAATGAATTATTTTAAATAAATGAAAGATAATATAGAAGCAAAACAAACACAAGGAGCATTGATAAATACAGAAACGATTTAGCAGAAAGCAACAGAACGGAAAGTTATAGAAAGGAATTAGACAGAATAAGAAAAATATTGGATAACTCACGCTCACCCGATGGAATACAAACAACAGAACAACTAAAAGCAAGAAAGAAACATTTAGAAGAAATGATTAAGAATATTTCAGATTAACTTATTCATTATTTAGATAAATAAATTATTTAAATAATACATATAATATGATTAAATCAATAAATAGATTGAATACAGTAGGACCAGTAAAAGTAGGTTCGTTAAAATCACAATTACATTTGAGACCTTCTTATGACGAGTTGTTAAAAGAAACATTAGTAGAAGATGAGAATAGACCATCAATTGAAAATGTGATAGACAGAAGGGCAACAAGATACAGATTAAATCAATATGGTAGTCAGTTTGATAATAAAGATGCTTTGGATATTCAAAAGAAAGAAGAATTGAGCAGAAGAGAAGAAGTTAAGAAGGAAGCATCGTCAGGTAGAGGAATATTTGATGAAATTGGTGACACATTCAAACAACAAATGGCATTTGTAGACGAAAGGTTAATGGAAGTGAACAGACAGAAAGAAGAACTTGAAGAAAGAATGAGACTTATGTTTGGACAACACGATGAAATGGCAAGTGCTGTATCAAGACAATCAATACCAGAAGGTGTGAAAGTCCATTCAATGGCGTCAAATCAAGAAGAAAGAGAAGAAGAAGAACCAGAAGACGACCCTGTTGTTGATGAAGAAGAGAAGAAAGAGGGTAAAGACGACGATGATGACCTAAGTAAAGTTGAAGATTTCATAGATGAAATCAGAGGAAATACACCCTTATACTTAGCAAATGTTCCAATGGAAATGAAACGCATCATTGATAAAATATATAATGTCGGATTAATGAAAGATGATATATACATAGAATTCAACAACTTAATTAGCGAATTGATTGAAAGTGAAACCAACGTTAAAAAACAGGAAAACAAAACCAAATTGATAGATTTTTACAAAAAGCATGTATATAATAAGTATATGAAAGAAGAAAAGGCATCTTCATCGGGTCAAACACGTGATTAACAATAATTAATCTATAATATTTAATAATGAGTAATACTAAATATTATGGATTGAGAAGAAGGAACACCTTTGATGAAATGCTTAAAGAAGCGATGACACACAGACTGATAATAACAACCATCCCAGAAAAACGGAGAGTAGATTTATTAATGAATGAAGTTGATTTTGACGAATTTGATTTAACGAATTATGGCATTAATAAGAAATATATGAGTTTAAACAATAATAAATATGATACTCATATGTTCCTGGTAATGACACTTGACAAAGCAACACAGTTTCCTATCAGAGAAGTCAAAGAAACACAAACAGGACCTACCAAATGATAAAGAAACACAAACTGATGACATTGATTATACAGGTTTGATTTCAGACGGATTTTCAAAGAGTTTTAAAAGTAATCTTAAGAATAGGGCAGAGGCAGAAGCACAAGCATCCTTATTCAAACCTATTCAAGATGATGATGATGCTGATGAACCAGATGATGACGACGATGATGATAATGGAAACAAAAAGAAAAGTTTAAACCTGATTAGGATTATAGAATTTATGTTAAGGTCAGGTTTTAGTGTAGCAGACATAATAATACATATAACTTATCAAACTACATGAACTACTCTACAAATTACTGAAGTGACAGCATACATTATAGGAAATTCACTAATTACAACGTTTGATATTACTAATGGTATTATGAATTGGTTAAGTAATAATACTGATGAAGAAGTTGAGTTAAACACTTCTCCCCCTGTTAGCGTTAATAGTTCTCCACCTATCACTGTTAATAGTTCTTCAACACATACTGTTAATTCAACGTCGTCAGAAGAAAATGTTAATTACGAAATAGCACCGCCGACCGACATTCCTATTCCTACTGATGCTGAAACCGATGAAGAAGATAAGGATAAAGATAAGAATAAAGAAAAGCAAAATCTAAAATAAACAAATATGAAAGAAATAAAGTTAAAACCATCATGAAAATAAAATCATAAAGTACTTACTTTAAAATATCATTTTTCAGGGGTAGAAACTAGGATCAAATTATTGCCTTTGTATTTTCTGTTGTAGTCATTTTTAGGAGGTTGATTTACTGTTCCTTCCTCTTCCTTTTTTCTACGATACCTTTGTCGGTCAAGTGCCCTTTTTCTTTCAAGAAATTCAGGGTCTTCTACCTTTTTCTTCTTATAATATAATCTGGTGAATAACGCCATCTGTTCCTTAATCTCATCAATTGTCAAGTCATCAATATTTTTAGTGCTCATTTTTATCTTAATATATTATGGTAATATTTCTTTAAGTATATTAAGGCAAAATATGAAGAGTAATACAACATATATTTAAGGACATATTAACTATTATTAATATATAGACTAATTTATGACAAAAAAACGTATAGATACAAACATTCAAGACCTAAAAAACAAAAGAGACAGGAAAAGGGGCAGTATTACCGCTCAAACCCTACAGAAAGTCAATACCATCATTGATTTTTATGAAGACCGCAAAATTGTTCAATTTGACACGGCAAACAAATTAATCAATGGCATCATTGCAACAAACGACAAGGAATTGAAGAAAGGACTGAAGCAATATGAAAAGGCAGTTGCCAAATACCAAAACATAGCACCCATAGGCGAGAGAATGAAACCAACAACTGAAAAGGCAGTCAGAGGCAAGAAGCTAGCAACAATCAGGAGAAGAATTAATGAAAAAACACCCTTACGAAGAATTCAAAGGATGTATAGAGACAACATAACGAAGGACAGAAAAACGATTGTTATTAAATATATTCTTTTTACTAAAGACGAAGGACGTGCTACAAAATCCGGTTTTTTTAGATTGAATGGTATTAAATACTACCCGTTGCTATATCCTAACGTTAAAAGGGCAGGCAACGTAAAAGCACAGTGGGAGTTTATTACTAATGCTGTTAATGTTAAAATTACAAAGCATTTTGATAAACATAAGTTTCATAAACTGGTGGCAGTGATGAGAAGCGACCCAGCGTTTAAGAGTTTTACAGATGGCGAGGTTTATAACTACCTTGATTGCATCAAAATAGAAAGTGCCGAATTAGTTGATGAGGACGCAGTAGATTATGATATTTTTGATGATGAACTCACCGACACTAAACATAACATAAGTATTCATCATAGATACATTCAAACCGAATTGAACCCTGGCTGCTTAACATTGAAGGAAGCAATAAAAAAAGGTGAGCATATTGAAAATGAGTGCTGGATTAATACGTTGATGGAACACTACGCGGACACGCTGATGAGGCACAAAAGAACCAAAAAGAAGAATTTAACCAGAGAGAGGATATTAGAAATCATCAACAAAAGCGATGAAAACTTCAAAAAGCACGGTGCTTCAATCATGCAAATGGATGCTGTGTTTAAACAGTTTGACATCAAAGCAAGAATTTATGACATTGACAGCAATTTGATTTACAAGCATGACCCAAAAGACTTCTACAGCAAAAAAATGATTACTTTTAACGGTTTAGTAAAGAACAGTCATATTTACACATTGAACCACGACATGAAAAGTCTTAAAGCAACCCCTAATGTAGAAGACGTCCATAAACTTAAAATCCATAGCAATTATTACATCAGTAGCAGAGAGACACCCATCAAATATAAGATGATTGAAAATTTGGACGACATATTAAAACTCAATGAGGAAGATGAATACAAGTTGATATTGAAAGACAATGATTTAGACAAGGCAGTTTTTGAACTCAAGCAGATAGGATATGAACCACAAATAGGATACACTGCAGGTAGGACAACTGAAGTCAAAATGGATTTTACGCATCAAATAGGAAAGAAGCAAAAGAAAGTTTATTATTCAATAGTAAACCAGAATTTTGACAGAGACAGAATTGATGAGGACATCGCAGTTGACGAAGAAGAGGTATATAATAACATCAGTGAAGAAATGTTTAAATTTAACAGAAAATTGTTGTGCGAAAACACAAGAGTTATTATAATGAAGTTGATGTCCAGATTTTGGATGAATGCAGAACAATCGTAGCACACGGCATGATGAGAAGCAATGTAGGTAAGGAAGTAGAAATCGATGAAAGATGTAGCATTGACACATGTAAAGCATTTACACATCAAGGAAGCAAGATTAATTATATCCCGATTTTTAAAGAATTTGATGTGTGGAAACCTTACGATCACACTTGCGATTTCAACAGACTTAACAATTACACACTGTATTATGTTCAAGCAAATCAGGGCAACATCTGTTTTAACAAAAAAATTAATCTGGTGTATGGTAAATACTTAAAAGAATTTGTTAAAAGAAGCGTTGTGATGAAAATACTATATTATAAAACACCGTCGCAAGTGTTGAAGGTAAAATACAAGAAAGCGATAAGCGAATTGTTTAAATCAAACATCAGTCCTGACGAGGAGCAAAACAACAAAATCAAGAAGACAATAGCAAATATTACTTTTGGACTAATGGAAAAATCATATAACAGAAAGTCAGTGAGTAGGATCTTTGACAATGTAGGACATGCTTTACATCATCAAAGAACCCATGGAGGCAGACTGTATGTTTTGGATGATGAAGAATATGAGTGTTTTAATAAACGGCAACTATTAAACGATGATGAGTGGAGTATTGAACTCTCCGAAGATGAGAGACCATACTTCCAACATGTAAATGGTAGTATGACAGTTCCTGAATTTGGTATCGATTGCAAAGTTGAAGACGGCAAGACTTATTACAGCGAACGGGGTGAGAAATATAGGGAAACTGAAAAGATAAGTAAGACTGCCAAATATTATGTTGTTTGTCTTACCGACCAAAGAAAACTAATGAACGGATTTAGGTATATTAAAGAATTAGTATTACAAGGTCATAATTTTAACATGAATGAAACTTTTGAACAACTGAAAGCAAATAGTATTAAAGTTTATGCGGTGAAAACCGATGCCTTTCATATTGCAAAGAAAGATGTAAGGAAGGCAAAGAAGTTGTTAGATTTTTGTAATGATATTGGAGGTTGGAGAGTAGAAAATAATAAAGTCTATGAACTGGAAACTGATTACAATTGGAAATTTAATGAGTTAGTAAAAATACCAACTTTTCAGAATGAAACAATACCGATTGAAGATGAGTGGGATGTTGAAAGCATCTGTAATAAGATTATTGAAAAAAGAAGAGTTATGATTAGAGCAAAATTTGCTGGGAGCGGTAAAAGTTTTATAGGCAAGTATATGGAAAATTTAGGTCACAATACACTTTTTGTAGTGCCTCAAAATATGTTAAAACAAGAGATTGAATGTGAAGCGGTGACTGTAAATACATTCTTTAGTATTCCAGTTGATAAAGGGGATGACCTACCAAAGTTTGATTATTCAGATTTTGAATGTATAGTGTTTGATGAGATTTATATGTCCAGTCCTTACATATTGAACAAAATAAGGGTGTTTGCAAATAACAATCCTGACATCGTAATTATAGGTGCCGGTGATGTCAAGCAACTGCCACCGATTGAACCTTTCACTAATACTCAAAATGCAGGCGAATACATTGACAAATGTATTGACATTATTTTTAAATATAATATATTTTTAAAGATATGTAAGCGAGTAGGTGGTAAGGATACAGAAGAAGGAGAAAGAAACAGAAAGAAACTGAATGAAATCTATGATGACTTTTGGGTAAAAAAGATGGCAGTTGAAGACTGGATAATTAAGCATTTCAAATTTACTAAAGATGTTATGAATAGTGAAAACAACATAGCATATACAAATATTAGATGTGAGGCAGTATCCAATGAGATTAGAAAAAGATTAGGTAAACCATGCAAATATGAAATTGGAGAAATCTTAATATGCAGACTTTACAAAAAGGACAAGGAAGGAAAACTGAATGTTAATATTAGGTGGAAGGTTGTTAATAACGAAGGATACAAGATAACAATACAAGATATTAAGGATACAGAGAACATTAGAACACTTGACATTGATATTGTAGATAAGCATTTTAGATATGCCTACTGTGCTACCACTCATAGCAGACAGGGGACATCAATCAGTGATAATATGACCATTCACGAATGGAACAAAGATTATTTAGTTTGTAGGGAATGGTTGTGGACGAGTATCACACGAGCGAGGGATTTTAACAATGTCTATTTTTACAAGAACAAAGAGGGAGATGAAGATATGTTTAAGAGTTTGGTAATCAACTATTTTAAAACAAAGTTGAAGGATATAAACAGCAAGATAGAGTAGCAAAAAGAGAAATAGACGAAGAGCAATACATTGACGAAAACTGGTGCTTAAAATACTTCAAATCCTGTTGCCAAAACTGCGGAATTAAATTTAATCTAGATACAAGAGGAGGAAAAATAAGTTCTAACTTCACTGCTCAACGTTGTGATAATGAGTTATGCCACACAGTTGAAAACTGCACCGCCTTCTGTGTCTATTGCAATTGCAGCGCGTCATGAATAATTTTGAAAATGAGTTTTTCAAAATTATTTTATTAACTTAATTAATGAGTTCAACACAAGAAATTATTAAGAGTGTATATTATGATAGAAGCGGTTATGGTTCAAAACAAACAACCCTCAAGGATGCTAAGCAAAAAGATAGTAGTATTACAATTAACGATATTAATGAATTCTTTAGTAAGAATGTAGAAGAAAAAAGAAAGATGAGAGGTGAAAACAGTTTTATTGCTCCGCATAGTTTCTGGGAATTTCAAGTTGATATGTTTTTCATTTCTAAAAATGATTTGGAAAATCAAACATTCAGAATTGGAATGATATGCATTGATATTTTTAGCAAATATATGCATATCGTGCCAATTAAATCCAAGACACCGCCAGACATTTTAGCAGGAATGATGGAGAATATCAATAAGATGGGTGGCAAACCGAAATTAATTTATACCGACGAGGAAGGCAGTTTTTTTAATCAATTAGTATTAGATTATTTGAAGGAGGAGAAAATTGACTTACATAGAACTAGAGGTCATCCAGCATTTGCGGAGCGTGGAATTCAGACTTTAAAAGATCAACTGTTTAAACGAGTTGAAGCGGACAAGAAAAATGGAAAGCAGAATATCCAATGGACGGATTATATTATTGAAATATTATTAACTTACAATAATAAGAATATTCATTCCGCAACTAAATTTACACCGAAGGACGCAAGAATGAAAAAGAATGAATTTGAAGTAAAAATGAATATTACAATGCAAGCAAAGAAAACTAGAATGTATCCAGAATTAGACGTAGGAAGTAATGTAAAAATAATAAGGAAGAAAGGCATAAGCGAAAAGGCACATACCAGTCATTGGTTAAAAGAAGTATTTAAAGTAAAATCAATTGATAGTAAACTAGGACAATCTTACTTTCATTTGGAAGGAAAAACTAATCCTTATTTGAGACACGAATTATTGAAAGTTTAATATTAAACGAAATACAGTTAAAGAAAAAACGCCTTATAATATTAGTGAAATGTTGTTTAACTATAACAAGTGCGAATGCTGTAAATGCAAAATGAATAATTTGAGTTTAACCTTACATCATATACTACCGGCAAATGTATGTAATACAATAAGTGAATATAATGTATATTGCAATCAATGCTGTATAACAAGAGACCTTGAAAAGTTTTTTCTTGAAGAACATAAGGATAAGGGATATACAAAGTTTCAATTACAATTAAAATTCTTTATGCGACACCAAGCAAGATTTCCTATACACTTTTACCAGAAGATTTCCAGAAAGTCATTTGAAAATGAAATTGATGAATTCTTTAGTAATATAGATTTAATTAGGAGGTTTGGAGGAATAAACGCAATTAAACCATATAAAGCATTTGTCAAAAAATACCGTTATTTGTTTGAATGGATTGACTGGCATTTATTAGACAAAGATAAAATAAACGAAGTCTTGAACGAATTTAGAGCAACTAAATATAGTATATGGAATTACTACAACACTAAATATAAAGTATGTCTATTGTTGTATTTATTCTTTTGGGAATATATTTATTCAATAATAGGAAAAAACAATATCAAATATATAGACATTGGTGATGTAGATAAATATGTAGATTACATATTTGAAGACATATTGCCTGACCATTACTTTAATCCATAAACCTTACAATAAAAACATTGTAAGATTTATGTTTTCAAAATGACTTGAAGAAATAATAACTTAATATATTATAGTGAAATGAGTGATACAGTCGGTATCAATGCTAAAAATATATTGAAAAACAAGTTTATGAGTTATAAATGTAAAGACTGTGAAATGCTCAAATTACCAATTGAACGGGGTTTTGCAAATGGCGTTTGTAATAATATTTGTCAATATATGATATGCAATAATTGCAATAGAATTATAAAAAAATGATGATATGAATAACAAAGATATTGATATTATACATAATGAAACTCTTGATGATGATTTTGAAATATTTGTGTTTATTGAAATGAATAATTTCTTAACTATAGAAGGGTTTGATCATTTATTAGAATGTGACGACGAAGGATATAATAATGAATTTATTTTTAAGTATTATTGTATGGTAAAAAGATTATACAATATGTCTTTTAATATTAACCGTTTAAACTATGTTGTATTGTTTAATTTTTTAATGAGTTTTTAAATGATGAGTATAGAATTGACGAACTTAGATATACAATAACACATGCAATTAGAACAATGGGGTTGTTTAGAACAAAAATAGGAAGTAATATTTATAATGAAACAACGTGTGATAAAATAATAGAAAGACTTAAATTAATAATTTAGTTTTAGGCGAAATAGTCCTAAAGAAAAAGACACCTTATATTAATAGTGAAGAAATGAGCGGTATTGAAATCAATAAGTATATTAATAAGAAATGCTATGACTGTTGCCACTTCAAAAAAGAAAATATGGAATTGTATAAATTAAACTTACCTAATGGAATAATAAATAATATTATTGATTATGCTTTGGGTGAAGAAGATTTATGTGAAAATTGTAAAACCTGGAGAGATGACCAAGCTATAATCAGTTGTGTGTTGAGAATAAAAGGAAGACATAATAGAAATGTAGAAGATGACATTTTGATATTTTTAATTGTGTATGAAAGACCACCTTATAGTTATGTAGAGCATTTCTGAAAATCAGTAAGAAAAAATATGAAATGATTGCAGGTATATTATGGATGTTGGCTTATCATAAAAGGGAAGGGTTTGATGTAAAAGAAGACATTAAAACATATATTGAAAGAAAAAAGTTTAATGTCAAAAACTCAGTTAGAGATATTAATATTATTTTTAAAATGATGCATGAAAGGGGTAAGATGTATCAACAATTTAATAGTCACCAATTAAATTATTATCCTGAACTTAAACTATAAATTAACCCATAAACCTTACAATAAAAAAACATTGTAAGATTTATGTGTTGAAATTATGGGGATTCTATATTTTGGGATTTTGGAAAAATATATTTTGGGAATTTGGGAATTTAGGAATTTTAAGATGGTCTGGTCTTAAAGACATGCCACCTATCAATAGTAGCATGGAGATGACTGACAAAATGCAAAAATGTAGGCGATGTGAAAACACTTATCCACCTGACCTATTTAATGTTAGAGTGCATATTTGTGATTACTGCCGACAACAAAGTAAAATTGATAGGAAGGAAAAGAAAAAGGAATATAGTAAAGTGCGTAATCAGATTGAAATAGAATGTGATATTTGCCAGTGTAAAGTGAGGAAATCTGCAATATCCAAGCATTTGAAAACGTTGAAGCATATTGAGAATGAGAATAAAGTAAAAACAACAGTTGAGGAAGAAAAACCTAATGAAATTGAAAATTCAAAACCTCCAGTAGCACCAGAGGTCAAAAAGGAAATGGAGGAAGTGAAGGACAAAGTTTTTCAAATTGTAGGTGAATTACCCTTTCTGGAAAATTATTTCATTTCAGCATATTCCGTGAGGAATTCTGCAATTATTCAAATTATGAAATAATATGATTTAAATGTTAACCATAAACTTTACAATAAGAATATTGTAAAATTTATGGTTTATAATTCTTCGGAAAAATGATAATTTTGTAAAATAATATTTTTGAAAAAAACGAAAAATATTTGCAAAATTTATGTATCAAATCTTGAGTTGAGGTTCTGTTATGAATTGATGAAAAAATATTATGTGAATTGGTCGGTTGAGGGGATTTTATCTAACTGGGGGGTGCTCATTGGTAGGTCCAACTCCCTAATTCGACACATACCCAAAGAGGAAAAATCGCCTTGCCCGTTGTGCAAAGTCTGGGGACACGCGCACGTTGCGCCTCGAAAAGTCTTTCTCCTCGGGGAGGTTCGGCTTTGGCTTGGCCTCGTTCAGCCAACAACTGTGCCCGCAGTACAACATGATTCAAATAGACCCATTCAAGTGACATCCTCAAAACAACCCTCGCAATTGTGTTGAAGGGAAACAACCAGGCCCCAAAGTCATTTTGAAAACCTCTCAACATGCCCACGTGAATGGACCCAGTTCCAGCTGATCCAAGAAAGCCATGCCCCAAGCTTCCGTTAGTTTCCGTGACCTCTCACCAGACTCTATCGGCCAGTCTGTCAGCTGCCTTCAGCCATTCCAGCTCTTGAGGTGCTTCCTGACAGCGAATCTACAGCAAGTCTCTGGTTCTCGGGCAGGTCACAGGGCCACAAGGGGGAAGGGCAAATGGACGAAGTGCTGCCCATGTTTTTCGAGCCTCACGCAGTCGATTTAGAGACGCTGGAATGAGCTGACCCTTCTCATGGCATACCTCCGTCGAAAACTACGTTGGGGATGAGACGCGTGTTGAAGGTCTTGCACGGAATAAACGCACTGCCAGCTCGGTGCTACCGCAAACTGATTAATAGCACAAGTCAGGCAGGTGTTGAGAAGGGCTTACAGCCTCCACATAGTTGATCTTACAAGGCCACAGCCGAAAGTGAATGGCTATGAGAACACCAACGAGCTGTTCTATCTTCAGAAGTGGTCGCTGCCTATATTATCCACCTTCCACCCTTCTGATGGCATCCCCGCCCTGCGCGTACTCAGCTGTATATTTCCAAACCAACGTCACCTCACCAACAAGAACATCGCTGCATACTGGCCTTTCCAACAGTCGATGTTTACAACCAGCAAGTCGTATAAGAAGAAAAAAAGCAAAAACAGATCGCCTGCATCTCCCGGAGCAGGGACTTTCGCACCAGTGGCCGCTCGTTGGCTTCAAAGTTGCTGACCCTGGCGTGCGCTCAATTCGCGCTGTGGCAGATAAGTCATAATCAAAACCCTGTATCAAAATGGTCTACCCGGAACCATGTAAAAAATTAAGAAGGCGGCCGCAACCATTTGTGGCTGGGATTGTCCCTTACTAACCTTCATCTATCTGGGTTTTGATTGTGGCTCATAGGGCTAGGAACTTTAAGGACCCATATCAGAAGTGGTTGGTGGACATGATGCTCCACCCAAATGCATGCCTTCTTTTAGGGCCCCTTTGGCTGTTTTGGTTTGGAAACCAAAAGGGTTTCCACCAATTTGGAGGGTCCCTTTTGAAAGGGTTTCCACCAATTTGGAGGGTCCCTTTTGAGACAAACCCAAACGATCGATGTCCACCATTTCAAGTCAGTTTTTTTTTTTTTTTTTTTTGTTTAACATGATTGCCATGGTTCTATGGCTCAAATGGCTCCCTTCAGGATCCTTCTGGTTTTCCAGGTAGGGTTGATGACCATACCTGCATAGCAAAGGAACCGGTCGTTCGACCATGGCACGTGTGGGGGCTTGTCAAAACGGGTCCTTCTTGGTATCCGCTTTTTCCCCAAGGAACAATCAGCAATGTGTTTCTGGCTTTGTCCGCTCATCTGCATGATATCCATCGAGCGATGGACACTTTGCGCACAACTTGGTTGCTCGGATTGATCCGAGCCATTCGCCCTTCGCCCCAAAGGCTCACAACTTCTGGGCCTTAGCCTTGACTAGGTCCTCCAGAGAGGTTAGAATAAGGGTACCAACTTTTTTCTGCAGTCTATTTCAGTAGGGGGGTTCCCCTCCCAACCCAAAAAGGGGTAAATGAGAGGGCACCCAGCTGGACCTAGCGAGTCTGCGCAAGCGTGGCGCGGGGCGCTTGCTCCAATGGATGCCCTTGAAGGAAGTGATCTCCTGACCTGCCAGTAGCCAAGGCCCGGTCCGAGCCACCTGGGTATGTGGCTGTGGATAAGTCAAAAATAGTTGGTAACCCCAAAATGGCAAGCGCCCTGGTAAATGGAACCAAACACTAAAACCTGCGGCCCCTGGTGGCTTGGTTTTGACCCATACCCATGTGTCAAAATTCGGACCCGCGCAAATGAGAGGTGTCTTTTTTTGGCTTTCCCCGGCGACCCTCAGAAAACACCCCCCCCTCCTCACTCCTTAAACCTTGTGGATAGACACTCTGGCAACAGGGGAGGTCGTTGGGCGAATAGCCTTCTTCTCTGTTTCACGCAGGGAAAGACGCGTCTTCATGCCCAAGCACGCATCAACACCTTTTTGAGTCATTGAACACCGTGAGGGCCACACACACACACACATGTGTGTGTGTGTGTGATCATGTGTGCAAAGCCGAAAGGGACAATTGCAAAGTCATAAAGCAGGTGCACAGCAAATGTAAGACTTGTGCTTGCTCAGGTCCCACAATCCTGGTAATTCAGGGCAACCAGCAGGAAAGGCTCTTACTGTTCCTTTTAGTCTCTGGGCACTCTTCAGGCAGCTACCCTTACAAAGCGCTCACTGCAGACAGCTCCGCCTAAGATGTGGCCACGGTGGAAGTTGTTGTCCGTCACGGTGGACTCTGCCCTCGCGAGGCCCAGCAAAGGCTTAGGGGAGCGAGCGGGTCTGCTGGAGCTTGGAGCGGATCGAAAGTGGAGAGCAACGTGAATGCAAAGCCAGCCCGCGTTTTTTTGGCCGCATTTGTCCCAGCCTTTTTAAATACAGGCTGAACCAAAAAAAGGCGACCGCAATGTTTACTATAATTTCAAAGTAAAGGACCTTTTTATCACCGTGAGCTCGGTCAGCTCGTTTCAAACAAGGCGAGCGCCAGACCACCGCCCGCCTCCGAGGCGGCCCCACTTCGATGGCCTGGTTCTCCGTGCATTCTCTCCTTGCTTTTCAGGCGGTCAGGTCTCTGGTGGGTCTCTGGTGGGGTCTCTGGTCAAATGTGGCAACAGCTTGGTAAGGGAAGCTAGAAGTTGAAGGGAACACCAACAACCTGGGCATCCCGATTTTGACACACCCTGCTGGCTTTGTGAGAACGCGGCGCTTTGGCAACCCCCGCCACTTCCGCCAGGGAAAAGAAAGGCTGGAAAAGCTGGGGAGGGACAGACTAACCATGTCCAATGTGAGACCGATTGAAACTTTCTCAAGGTTGGTGCACAAGGTTTCCTCCATTTCCCTTTTGGAACCTTTAAAAGTGGCAGTTTCAATGGACACTGCCAGTCAAGTGCAACTTAAGGGGAAATCCAGGAGGCCCAGACACAAGGCCTACTGCCTGTCCTAGCAAACACCTCCCACTGACAAGCGCAAATGAACAGTGCAAGACCGCGGGAGGGGGGGGGAACGTTGCGTTCCTGTCAGGCTTCCAATGCTCGGATCAAACCGTTTCCAGCGCCAAGCCCCTGGCTCCCGCTTCAGCTGGTTGATCCGCGCGAAAGGACTTTCCTGAACGAACCGCGCGCAGTTCACCCGTCGAGTCTACGCTCGTGTTCTCCCGCTTGATTGCCCAAGGTCCGCGATGGTCCTCGCCAACCATTACAGGCAAAAGAACGCGCAACAAAAAACTGAACGGCTGAGAAACACAACCTAATGTTGACCCAGGATTACAAGCCCGTCCCATTTTTAGGGGGTGTTCCCTCCAAACGTGAGGAATCCCCACTAAAACCGAGGGCACCCCCCAATCAAAATCAACCAGGGGTTCTGCTTAATCCGGGGTCAACATTATTTTCTAATCCGGGGTTTATTCATCCGGGGTTATTTGCTGAAATGGAAGCAAACACAAGCGAATGAACGGGACGCCGAGTTCCCCAACTGCGCCAAACCGGGGCTGCGGCGCTGCGGGGCCGCCGTGCCTCGCTGGGCATGGTGAGGTGACCTCACGGCGCGGGACCAAACGGATGGGCACGAAATCCAGAAATCGCACAAAAAAAGAACCCGTGGGAACCATTGTTTGTTGTTGGTATTTACAGTTACAGGGCTTAGAAACCGTGGGTGAAATAATTGTTTGGTATTTACAGGGGAATCGAATCAGTCCAGTTTTTTTCAGGTGGTGCGAAATGGATTTCGCAACCATCCACAGTAGGAACACGCTACTGCAGTTTTTCGAAGCAATCCACGTTGCCCTTTTTGTGGCAGGCGTGCTGATTATGAGTCGCTCCCAAAAACACCTTCAGCCAGGGTGCCCACGAGCAAATGATATCTCACGAAAGGCAAAGGCACACGTCTGGCTGTCCTCCCCTCGATTTAGCCACTGTGGTGGGCGTGTGAATTCTGGCCAACCATGCCTTGCCATCGTGCCTCCTTTAGTTGCACTTCTGAGGTGCCCCGCCAGTGGCAATTCACATTACAAGCCAGCGTTGCTCACAGCAGCGTGCAAACCGCCGGCACCGGGGGTACAAAAAGGACCTGCGAGCCTTCCCGACTTTTGGGCTGTGACGCATAGCAGACAGCTCAACTCGGAAGTCCTAAAACCCCACGCAGACGCGCGGAAGCGATTTCGGGGGGCTTGGAGATGGCTGCGCAGTGCCTGTGAACCGCTTGGATGTGTTTCGCAGTCGAGTGAGATTTGTCACAACTTCGCTAGACTGGATCTGCGCAGTCTCACTCAGACCCAGGAAGGCGGGAGGTTGTGGTCATCTTTGCCCCGCCTTTCCTCTGCTGCCCGTCGGCTCCGGCAAGCAAAGGCAAAAATGGGGCAACACGCACCAAGCGAGCAACGCGACATGCAAAGGAGGCAGGTTTCATTTATGCCCGCTGGCAAAGGCGCGAAATCTGCACCCCTTGCCTACCTGCAAGCCCCAGTTGCGAGCCTGTTTGACCTCAGTCGTGGGTTGTCAACTAGTGACCCACTAACGCACTCCCGTGCACCCTCTAGGGAGAGGCCCCTTCAAATGCATGCTATGCATTCCTTTTTTAGAATGATTGAACAAACAACACCAAAGAAGCAACAGTTGCATCAGACACAAGCTCGGTGCTCTTTTCGCCGCATCCTCCAGACACCCCAACCAAGATTTGCCTCAAATGTGTGATCATCCCCCCCCCTCTCTTGGGCCTTTGAACCCATTCAGTTCCAGCCTAAATTCACAGATCCCCCGGTTTCGGCGTGACGCAAGGCCGATTTTGCAACCACCTTATGACGTATGGGTTTCGTTGGCTGGGCCAAAAACCATCGACTCCAAGCGATGACCCACCCCTCTGAGAGCCGAGTTGCCTAGGCCCCCACCGCTCTCATTGGAGGGCTTTCGGGACCACGTGTCTCGGGCCAAGGCGCCTCAGCATCTCCTTTCCATGCACCAGAAATGGTTGGTCAACTTACCTATTGGAATTGGATTGGTTCCAGGGGGTCCATCCCTCAGGACCAGTCACTTCATGAATTCCCAAACCAATCCAAAGGGATGCCTGATTTTGAGGACCCCCAAGAGAGAGCGGGCCATCGCTGGCAAACCAGGGACGGCAAGGGCGATCTGGGAGCCAAGGTGAGGAATATGTTCTGAACGAGATGAAAAGAGTCGTGCCAGCCTCGTGGCCACCTCTGAACCAAACAACCCCACATGATGGCCCTGAATTGAAGGACTCAAGCCGGCTTGTACTTGCCTCCACAAAATGCTGGCATACTCAGCGTGTTTGTTGGGAAGCCCCCAGATTGGTTGGTTCCCTGCACCACTTTCAAACCATGGTTGAAACCAGAACGCTTGTTGGTATTCACGTTGGGGAATCGAATCATTCCCTTGGGTTCAGGTCGCGGAATGGATTTCGCAACCACCCGGCCACCAACAAAGAAGGGCTTCGTGTTGTGATCCCCGCCCGGCCAACGGCCAGCCTGCAGACTGCGGCTTCTCTTTGGGCCGTGGCCTCAGTTTTTTTCGCACGGGATCAACCGAAGATGCGGTTCTGGCAGCAAATGGCTTCTGCGGGTCACTGAAAACCAAGCGGCTGCGCCATTCCTTTTTTGGCTGGGGGGGTGGCTGGGGGGTTCCCAGTTGGCCCCGACACAAGCTGGGCGCCCTGGGCGCCCTGGCGCACGAGGCACCGCCGGCGCCTGGCAGAGCCGTCCAAAAAGGGAAAAAACCCTCACCTGCGCCACAAAAGACTTGTCTGCTATGTTCTGTGTGTTTGTTTGCTTGCTTGCTTGCTTGCTTGCTTGCTTGCTTGCTTGCTTGCTTGCTTGCTTGCTTGCTTGCTTGCTTGCTTGCTTGCTTGTTTGTTTTTTTGGGGGAGGGGGAGGCATATCGTTTTCTGAGGATGCCCTTTGTGTCGTTTTAAGCCGAGGTCTTCTGCAAAGGTCTTCAACCAATTCAACCACAGTGCCTTCAAGCGCGCACCTTGGAGTGGGACACCTCTAGGCTCCGGTCGCGCCTCGGGGTTTTCGGCAAAAGCCATCAACGACATGTCCGGGTGTGGGTCTGAACATGGAAGATGGACGGATGTACCTCAAAGTAAAACATTCCGAAGCGGGATGAGTCTACAAGTGCGTCTTAATCAAGACCTGGTAGAGTGGTCCATCCAACTAACCTTCATCTCTTCGCTTGCCTGTGCTAGCCGCTAAAGTGGATGGGATCGACGGCTCGCTCCAACGCGCGGAACGTGCATTGGGCGCGGAACCTCGGCAGAAGCGCGTGGTTCTGGCGAGGCTGCGCCTGGCACAGGGATGAAATGACAGCACAAATTGGACCAGCACAAGGTGTGGTCAATGTGAAAAGTAGTAGTCTTGCATTTGTTGTAAAAAAAGCAAACGAAGCCCAGTCCCTTGGAATCTGTTGAACCCAATTTCAAGCTTCTGCTTTGCCCACAGCCATGAATGGGTGGCAAACTTCCCCCTGCCTTGCCAAAAGACATAGGCAGAACTACGCGGCGCGAGATTGGTACAGATGGTGCGGACTTTGCGCAGCTTGGCTTGGATCGCAGGAATCTGCTGAGAGGCGACTCAGTGCCGTTTGGGTTTGGGAGGTTTGCACCTTGAATTCTCGCTTGGAGCCAGCAGCATGATGAACATCTGAGCACGGCACGTCCTCACCTCTCCACATGTGACGGATAAGCCACTTGTTGCTGGCAGCCGAAATGGGAATGGGGTTCCATGCCTTCTCGCTGCGCTTGCTCTTGAGCATGCTGCACTCACACTTTTTGATGCCTGACCGAGTCTCACCGAGGCGCGGCTTGGCAGCTTTGTAGAGAGTTGCTGATCACTGTAGACGAATGATCGCATGTGGCTGGCGACCGCAGTCGAGGTATCGGAACTGTAATACGGCGCTCCAGCCGCACGCAAGCTCAACCTTGAAATGAATGGTGAAAGCCTGTGGGCGCTTTCGGCATGTGTCGTGCTGCATCTGCTTGTGCAGCTGTGACAAACTTGGGTCCCGACGTCTGGAAGGCAGGTATTACGGATGCAGCGACCTTCACGCATTGATCCGCGCTTGCAGAGATGACCGGTGATGCTCAAAATCTCCTCACTGTCGACTGTGAGAGCCACATTTTGTGCGCGCCTCATCGTGTATGGGAGAATCATCTCCTTCTAACACGAAGACGGCTGGGCGTAGAAGTCATCCGCGACTTCCTGGCTGCATCTTAAAACCGATGTCAGCGTCACTCCGAATCTCACGTCACGCTCCATGGTCCAATGGTCCGGCATGCGTCGCTCAACGGCAGGTGTCTGGTCATGGTAAGCTCCTCTTCTTTAACCGAAAACGCACCATGGTTTCAACGGACATAAAGGGAATTTGTTTGGGCAAATGTTGGGGACACAGCGTTGGGGACACAGCGTCGCCCTGGCTTGTGTAGGTTGGCTGGGGGAAAACTGTTTTGGTTTAAATCCTACTGGTAAACCATGTACTTTTGGTTTGCCTTCAGCGGACTAAGGTTGCGTACTCAAATTTTGAACCCTGGGTCCTGCCCCGGATTCAACTCCAAGCCGAGCTGCATGCTGACAAAAACCAATTGGTAGGTCACAGGCAAGCCCCACAAAAACCTCCGGCAAGCTTGATCTTCTGGCTCAAGACTTCCTGTCGAGTGCCTCGAGAAACCTGCAGAGGCTTGGCGTTGGGTATTGCCAAAGGCCTCTTGCATCAATCGGTCGCGTGCGTCCGACGACACTCGCCAGGGCCGCCGGAGTGTCTCATTTGCAGTGCTCATTCTGGAGTCTGCAATGTCAAGGATCCGAGTATGGAAAGTGTTCATTGCGAACTGAGCTCGGTCACGCAGATTGTCTGCCTCACGATCAAGGACGGCGGTGCGCAAGGACTGGTCAACCTGCAAGATTAACTCTGCTAGCTCTTGGTGAAGGTTGCTGATGGCCTCTTGAACCTGCTGAAAGGCATCAGCAACCTGCTCTTCGAATGTCGGTTGCGGGCTCCCACAGCTGCCAAAGCCGTCCAGAACACTCAAGACAATACCTCCAACTGCTAAGCGTGCCAGCCCCTGGCACGATTGTGTTGGCCGCCAAGCCAGCTACTGGCAGTATGTCACGCGCAACGCCAAGAGCAAAGCTGGTTATCTCACGGCCAGACGGATTCTCCAGCGCAATGAAGGCCCGCGTCATCTCGTAGATGGCAAAGCCGTCAGTCAAAACTGGGCTCAGCTTATCGGCTTGCTTCCTCATGTCGGTCTTCTGGTTGATGTTGATCTCGTTGGCGATGAAATACCTTTCTGCTGCATTGATCCACTGAACCTTAAACGTTTCGTGGGATATGTCATAAACCTGCACTAAACTCTATAAGCCCAAAATGACGAAGAAACCATGTGGCTGGGAACCGCCGAGATACACATTGGCAAGAGGCATGAAGGGCTCATCTTATTGCAGCTGTCGCGTGCCATTCACCGCTGTGAGAAAATCGGAGCCGCGCAAGTTGCCAGTCGCCTTGTCCGCAGCTACCACATAAGGGCCTATCACGATCAGGCTCTTCGTCGGCATAGCTTCGCTTTCAATGTATAACGCCAGAAAAGGCTCGAGCCAAAGGATTTGCATTCGCAGCTTATGATCGAATCCAAATGACAAACTGCTAATTTCTGCAATGTCCTGCCATTCACTTGAGCTGCTGAGTGAAAAGAACCCCCCCGTAGAGAGCCCCAAACATCACCCAGCCGTCAATCTCGCAAAAGTGCGCCCGCGCCGTCACTAGCACCTCCAACAGCACCCGAAACAGCATCCCAAATGGTTTCCCGCCCTGCACGCCAAAATACGCCCGCACCGTCACCTGCCTGCCCGCTAGCACCCAGCCATCAATCTCTCCAGCACCTCAAACAGCGCCCCAAGCAGCACCTACACCAGCACCCCAAACTGCACGCCCCCCAGCCCCAGCCCATCAATCTCGCACATCACTTTCCCCTCTTCACTTTCCCCTCTTCACTTTCCCCTCTTTATTAGAAGTTAGAACCCCTGTAGCTTTCAGCTGTCTGGGGAAAAGCGGGCCCCGGTAGTTTGGGCAGCTCTACGCTTTCAAAATCACATAAACTGGTTGGGTCGCATTTAGCATTGTACCCCTTCACGGGTTTGATAGGAACATCATCCCAAAAGGGAACCTTACTTGAAATTCGCCCAAAAGCTGACGTTTAAAACCACCAAAAGGGTAATGTAACGGTGGGTGTCAACGGGGGTCAACATGCCGTCTGGTTGGGACAGCCTCGACTTCCGATTTCTCGATTTTCCCGGTGCAATTCAGCTCAGCAGGACTCCAATACAAAGGGCAAGGGTCATGTACTTCCTGGGGCCGGTGAAACCATAAGTTGGCGATGTACCAGCTTCTGGGTGTGTCTCAAAACTGAGGGACTCCAAACAAGTGGTTGGTTTCCTTGTGGGCTTCCCTTTCAACCAAACCAAAAGGAGGTTTCACAAAAGAACGACACGCCCGTATGGGTTACGGGCCCCAAGGGATGTTTATGATAGTCCGAATTGAAACTTTGGCCAGCCATTGAGAATCCAGTGAATCAATGGCCATCCATCCAGGAACTGATTTGCCCGGTCTGAGCTTGCACTCTGGTTGGAATTCTGGTCTTTTCGACCAAAGAGCACAACTAACATCTGAAACCGCTCCAAGTCAACTAGCTGAGGCAGTGCACCAAAGTGGCTCAACCTTCCCCTGGTGTGTCAGCCAACAGGCTATTCTTTGCAGCGACACGTGCAAAGTGATCACGACCCACAAAGCAACCAGCCAAAACAAACATAAACTAAGTGACCAAGTAAAGGCCTAAACTGTTCAGCAACCATGGCTTTCGCTCTGAAGTCGTGCGCGATAACTGCTCGGAAAAGGTAAGATATTCACTCATACGGGACCCCTGAATTGCAAGTGGGGCGTCTCACAATGGTTTGACTCAACACTATTCTATTTGAAACGACAAAACTGCCAATCAAAAAAGGGGACACACAAGTGAACCAGGAAACAGGGTTTTTCCGTGCCCTGATTATACTTAAAAAATCCGAAAGTTCTTCTGATGATCCTTCGTGTTGCGATCCAAATTGCAGCAGAAGTTTGCTCGAGAATCGCTAAACGTGTCCAACCCGAAAAGGTCGGACTGAGGTGAGCAGCAGGCTCAAAAACCACTCCAACATCCGCCTTTTTGGGGTATGTCGATTGGACAAACCCAACCTTGGGGGAAATTCACGTTGAAACAAGGACCACCAAATCCTTGCAGGAGAAGAAAACAAACAACCATTTAAAACAACAACCCCAAGAAGCACGAAAAAGGTGGGTCTTGGAGAGAGTGCCTGGCCCGCGTGTGCTCTTGAAAGGCGCTTGTTTTTTGTTTTTGCTGAATTCGGGGTCCCCACCTAGGCTTTCTGCGCGCAGTTGGCTGGCCCCTCAGGTGACCAAACTATTATATACTTGTTCTGAGCACTTGACGGAACTGGTAGGGGCTAAACAAACACACACACACATAATTCTTATGATCATGAGGTTGGCTTCAAGTTCCCACAGCACCATTCATTTGATGCTGAAAAGCAGTTGAAAAAAACATCTGATTCAGAGCCTTGATCGCCAACTTGCAAGGGGAGTCATGACAGTCATGAGAGCGGCTCTGAATGGTGCTGGGCCCGATTTTGGTAGTTATCAGTCCAACTATCTTCGGAAATCCAAGCTTTGGGAGTAAACGCGCTCCATGACCCTTGCATAAGGGTCATAGTCTGGCTGATGGCTCCGGGAAAATATTTTTTTTATGAGCCCTGATTTTGCTGGGAAGTTTTGGGGTCGTAGACTGCGGTGGTTCATGCGTCACGCTCACAACGCGACTGGCCACAGGACTCACAACTCTCTTAAACTCTGTCCATGAGAGACAGCTCGTGCGAAGCAAAGAACTCGCAACAACGCATGTGTGCGCAGGGAAAACATTTTTGGCACTTGATGAATACTGCGGACCAGGGTAGTGTCCACACTTTTCTCATTCTGGTTCCCAACCAAACAAAAAACTGCTTCACACTTCCAAACCAGGCTTGGGCACTACCAATTTCTGCTGCACAAAGCATCAATAAACAGCCCTTGAAGGCTGCAGAACCCTACCAAAACCAGCATCAACTGCTCCAAATCTAGCTCCTGAAGGCTGCCTGAATCCCAGAAGCTTTCCCAGCTCTGGGGATGCAAGCTCTTTACTACAGCTTCTGGAAAAAGCAAAGGCAACCCGGGCACACCCCCCCAAAACCAGAATAGGAGGACTGGAATAGTGGCCAGCCCCAGCCCCCGGGGCAAGGACCCCGACATATTCTTGCGGTAATTTCACGAGCAGGAGAAAGTCAGTCCAATGGTAAGAAGCCAGGCAGTGAAATTGCTGGCAAATGTTCTCTCTCTCTCTCTCTCTTTCTCTTTCTCTTTCTCTTTCTCTTTCTCTCTCTCACTCTCTCTCTCTCTCTCTCTCTCTCTCTCTCTCTCTCTCTATACAACGCTGAAGAGCGCTGCGCCAACCCCTTTTACCTTCTGTGAGGGAAAGAGGTCTTGAGCCAAATGTTACACGCGCAACGCGATTGTGAGGAGATCTTTTGTCATGCAAAAGCCGAACGGAAACAGACTTGAAGTTCTTTTGATCTCCTGCGTGGAGTTGTATATGCAGCAGCAAATTGGCATGAAACCAAATCCTTTTGCCCGATTGGTAAAAACGCAGCAAAAGGGACACTCAAATGGCACGGGTGCTACCTTCCAAGCTCTCAGAAAAGAAAAGCCATGGGTCTGCATTTCACCTGGTCTTGCCAGCTGATTGAAAAACGCCGGATTCTATCCTTGAGATCTCTTCAGGAAGTGTGTGTTGGCTTGATCGGATTGACGCTTAGGTTCTTGTCAGGCTTCTCTGTCTTGGGTTGCTCAGCGATGGCTTGCTTCTTCATAGAGTTGATGTTCACCATCACGGGCAATTGCCAGTCGTGATCTCTTGGGCCGTTCGTGGGGTGCGTGATACGTTCCGAAAACGACATGGGATTTGGATGTGCAAGGGTCATCGTCGTGTTGCATACTTCTCCCTTTCCTTGGCGGTCATGCTCCTGTATAGTTGTTCCTTGAACACTTGCTGAAACCAGTTCTTTGACCAGTGGAACACGAAAGTCTTCTGGTCATCATGTATCTAGAGTAGCATCTTGGCCAAATCTTTCCTAGTCGCCGTGGTTTGCATGGTGACCGGCGAAGCATACATGAGTCCGACTCTGGGTCTTGATTGGTTGGAACCTCGATGGTGGCGATCTAGTTGATTGTCGACGTACTGATTGACAGTGCGGAAGACATTCTGGTCGTCTTTATGAAGTTTCCTGCACACGCGACGCAATCAGTTTGTGGCTTTGTGTAATCTGCATCTTCCTCATCGCCGGCTTGGCCAAAACAGCATGTGAAAATGCCCATCTCAACTGGTTTGACTTTTCGACGACACACGCAATGGCACATGATGACCATTGCTTCAGCACGATCCCGTGGAACCTTGCATTGATGAAGCATTTGATGATGTCCACCGTCTGCGTCATTTTTTGGGGCTCACGCAGCTTTCGAAAAAGTGGTTTGCCTCGTTGAGAGCTAGGATGTGCGCGGCATTGCGCACGAGATTGCGCACGTTGGGGGCATCGGGATGATCTTGCATTCCTTGTCCCGGATCTTTGCATTCTTAATGATGTCTCCCCAGAATGGCAAAGCTTCCTGTTCTCAGTGTCAAATCTCAGAATACCCCAAAATTCAAGTCTTCCCCGTGAGGGGCCAGCAACGCATACTCAAAAGGAGGGTGCTCTTGATTGCGCGCACGCTCTTGTTGGTTGCTCGCGCATCTGCAATTGTTGGATTTGCCGCGCATGATGCGCGTCTGGAAAATTGATACCCAATATGAAATTGAGTTCGGAATTGAAGCTCAGTTATTTGTCCTCTATATCATGCGTGCATCTGTGGTGTCAATGGAACATCATCCTTCTTGTTCTCGTTGAAGGGGGTCTCTTGTCGCTTATCAGTTGCATAATCGTTGTCCGACGAAAAAACAATCACCAACTTGGAAATCCGCGCATCTCTGGTGGAATCTGACAAAGTGTTATCATAAGCTTCTCCTTGCACTTGTCTTGAGATCCACGTGAAATACATTCCATCAATTGCTGGCTGCTGCCAGACTTCATCGCCCAACCATGACTGACATTCGAGCAACTTGGCCTCTACAAACTGCTTGTCACGAGGCAGTTGCTTCTTGCCTCTTCTTACAAATGAGAATCGAAGTTGTAGACGCTTTGAGTGACTCATATTTAGCCCTGTCATCACTGGTCATATCCCGGCCTCGGGTTCTTGAATCGTGAGGTCGCCTGCAAATATCTGGTTGGAAAGAACGTCTCACCTTAGATAAGGAAACTGGAGCTCCACCGAGGTCACGCAGTACTGTGAAAGCGCCGGTGTTGGAGAGCCCATCATGACGAGGTCATCACTTGGATCATCGTCACTGCGCGATCGTGTATCTTGAGAGTTGTCCGTTTCTTTATCAGTATATCGTACTGTCTTTTGGGAACTTGAAGACGACGAGGTTGGAATGTGTGGGTTCTGCATCATCTTCGTCAGAGTCACTCTCCACAAGCGGTAGGTTTCCCGGGTTGCTTGGATTCACTCCCGGGGAGGATGCTTCCTTGTAAAAAGTCTTCAATTTGCAGCGGTCGTCTTGTTCCTTGGGCGCAGGGTCGTTGTGAACAGCAGGCGGCGAAGGTACAGTTACGGTAGGCTGAGCTCACTTGAGGACGAAATTGACTGATTTTGTCAAGGGCTTGGAGGTCGACGGCGGTGGCCGATCTTGCTGGGCTGTCAGGATGCACTCCTCGCGTAGGTGGCTGCAAATGAGTCATCTGGCGGATTTTCATCGATAAGCATCAGCTTTATAAGTGGGGCCTCTGAAAAAGACTCACACACACAATATCGTGCCATTGCAAATACGATGCGGGAGCGCATGTTGCCAAATAAATACACACACATCGCTCGGTGGTGAAGCCAGCAGCATGTTAAAACTAATTGCGCCGCAGTAAGCTGTACATTTACCGAACGGTGTAGACGGTACACAAAGACATCGCAATCTTTTGCACCCATTCCAGACATTTTGCCACCTGATGCCGTTGTGGGTTCTTTTGAAGCAGATTGCCATTGCCCTTTGAAGCTTTTGAACGAGTTGGTCATGAGTAGCGAGCGGTTGAACTTCTCGGTTTTATGGAAGACGCTGGTCTTGTTGAATTCCGCATCAATGGCTTCCACCTGTTTGCTAGCATGGGTGAGTCGCACGGTGCGATGGAAAACGTTTCCAGAATATCCTCCAGTAGTAGGAACACTTCCTGGCCCTGCGCAAGCTGGCCCCCCAGTGTTCCTGCATTGCCTTCAAGTTGCTGATGCGGATGCTTGATCTTGTTCTTGTAACTTTTGCGTCTGCAAAATTGGACGTATAACTCCAATGGGCAAATTGCGTAGCAGGCTCGTTGGCTTCAGGGATCTGAGGTTGTTCTCAGGATCACGTAGCCCAAGTGCGCAAAAACCAAGGCCTTCCCAGGTGACTCTACGCAGTTGTTTTGCGCGCGCAGCGCCGGGCGCAAAAAGAGTTGCGCAGCGAATTAACATACGAAATGAAATTGACTATCCAATGCGATCATGGTGAGAAGTTCCGGAGATGTGTCTGAAGCGAAAAGCAAGCATCAGAGATGGAAAGCCGATTCCAAACAAATCTCTTCCTGAAACATGAACCTTCTTCTTGAGTGGAATAAGCTACCAATATGTTGGCAGCTCACTCACTGGTCAGAATATACAGCGCCAAATCCACGATCTGTGTCGCGCTGGCGGCGCTTCTGGGTTCTCGAAGCTGGAACACATTTGGAGGTTGGAGTTGATGTTGACCAGCGCGGGATGATGGCAGTCGCTGTCATTGCTGCCTAGAACGTAGGCAATCTTTGTTCAATGGCTTGTGTCTTTCACCAGAAGTCACCACGTGGTCAAACTGGGAGTGTGCCTTTGCATCTCTGGGGCACAAGCATGTTGTCTCACATATCCTGTGTCTCGGAATACGTGGGTGGTCAAACAGCCGAGTGCGCCATAGAAGGCGTCGTTTGGTTCCATATTTCAGGGGAGGGGCCTGAGAGATGCTGCTCAGCGGAATTCGAGCATCGCTCTTGTACTGAGAGGACTGGCTTAGAGGCAATCCTGAGCAAACCGTCCAATTGCAAGACCATGCGTCTGGCCACTGTTGCCCTCCTGCGGAGCATGTGAATGAGGCGCATATATGGTCTTCTGAGTTGTTGACGCCGTTGTAACCAGGCTATTTGCGTCAGTGCGAATATGAGCACCTGCAAATTCTCCAGATATTTCTGACGAACGTCCTTGGATATACAGACATGCGCCGAAGCAACGCGTCAGGCCATGCAGCATTGTTGCTGTGATCTCGCGGGTCTCAGAATCAACCAGGGTTCCTTGGGAGTGTGAGGTGAGTCCGAGAGCCCTTCTGAAGGTAGTGCCCTCCGTATGTGCTTTCTCAAGGTTTTACAGAATGTTTCCCTCTACAGATTTTTCCATTCATCCTCCTTCGGCGATTGGGCAGCCTGGAAAGACACAGCGCCAGGGCACACGCCGCAGAGCTACATTCGGGCCATCAATGACGCCAATCAACAACGGAAAGGGTCGCTGAATCAATTGCCCGATCCAGTCTTCCTTGATGCGGACAGTTCAAGCGAACTTTGAAAATTTGGTCCGAGGAAAGAACGCAAGACACACACCCGACAACTTAGTGACATAGGCCCAAAGAGAACGACTGGTTTCCTCTTTATTCGTAAGATGTGTTTTAACTTTCTCAATACACCTATGAGGTTGTGAAGGCCTAGCGCAATGACCTCTTCATCGCAACCAGAACATCCCTTCGCCCCAGCAGCGGGAGAGCCTTCGATATCCTTTCTGGGTTGTTGAAGGCGATGAGGGCATAGAAAGCGCTTGTCCAGTAGATGTTGAAGCAGCATCTTGGGCATTGGGAATTGGAAGACCATGATGCGTTTTGCTCTCAGAGAATACCATGTCGGACCCTGAGGTATGGCGCGGGGCGAAAGGTAGAATTGGCAAAGGAAAAGGAAAGCGCCGAAGAGGCCGATTCCAACCCTTCAGAAGACCACAGTCAGGACAACGCAGGCAAGGAGTCCAAACGGAAACCCGCGCCGTGGATCGCAACGCCGATGTGCAGGAAGCCACACAGCCTCCTGCCGACCTATCGGCAGAGCCATGCCCGGATGATTGGAGCACAAGTTCTTGGTGGCCCGCAGATCGACAGTATATTTTTTTCGCAGCTCACAGCAGTGGTCACATGGCATGCCTAGCAGACACAACCGAAGAAGCTGATGCTAGCAGAAGTACAGTCACCGAAAACGATTTTATTTACGACATGATTTCGCATGCGACGCTACCTTGCTCAAGCGCTGGCCAGCAAACTTGTGGCGCCGATCATCAAGCGGGCCGACAATCCAGCCCATGTCATTCTTGACAACAGTTGCGCACAACCGTGCAGTGGAGAGATGAGCCATATTTGAAACGGATGAAGTATGAATGTGTTCCGGGCAACACGAGGTTCACATGTGCCGACGGTCAGACCGACTGGGCTCTCCACTTGTTCTTCAATACTACATGAAAACATTCGACAATAGTCTTGTGATTCGGGCACGAGCCTGTGCCCAGGCGAAGGGTTAGTTGGGGTAAACAAGCCACAAAAAAAGGCCCCCCAAAAGCAAACCAATCCCCGGTCCCAAAGGTCAGGGTTTCCTACACACAAGAGAACAACAACCGAAAGGGAAAAACCAAAACAAGAGTGCAAATACCCGCAACCTTGATCGACGATGAACCGCACGGGCGATCCCCACCAATCTGCCCCGGGCCGATGTCTCTTTCTCCACCGACATGAAGGTGATCGACGCGGGGACCCGGCGACGCTCATCCGAGGCGCGACGGATCCACAAACTTGAACCAAAGTGGCACTGGATAGTTGCTATCGCAACATGCCGGTTGACACTTCCAATACATGGCTAATCACACCCCCCGCACGAGGAGTCCGTCATTTTGACGGGCGGAGCGTGCCGTTTACTGATAAGATTTAACTGCTCGCATACGTCCGCAAACAGCTGGACACTACCGCCATCAGCGGTGGAGCAAACCCACATAGGCAGTTGCGCGACATCCCGGGCATTAGATTCCCGCCACCCCCCCGGGGTAGCGCTGTCCAAGAAACCCAGTGGAAGAGTCCACATGACGACAATAGGCCACAATTGTTTGCATTAGAAATGCAAGGAGTTCAGTTCTTATCAGAAGCCATGAAAAGTGATGACATATGTCCATCAGTACCCTCGCCTATCGGCGAGAGCTCCTGACCATGCATACTTGAAAAACACGCAAAAAATCCGCAAACCTGGGAGTATCCTCCACCAGTTTGCATCCCCTCTCACTCATACTACTTCTTGGTGACCATCACCAGCAGCCGAGCAGCGGTTCAGAAGAGACATGAACAACACGCCTCAGCGGTGCAGGAGGATCATCAACATCATCCCACAGCGCCGACCATTGGAGTGCGGGCGCAAGCCTATCGGCCTCAGCCCTCGTGAATTGGCCTATCGGCTATCATCACGTCTCCTCCGGTCACGTCCGCCGCGCACGGTCCCTGTCACGATCCCTCTCGGACCGGACCTCCTGTAATCGTCCCTCCTCCAGTCTCCGTCCCGTCCGATCGATCAACCGCCGCGACGATCCCGATGGTCGTTTCTTCTTCGGTCTCGATCCTCGACTCTCCGCGGTCGATAGCTGCGCCTCCTCGAACCTCGGGAATCTCCGGTCTCCGGAGTCCTAACGCACCTTGGGAGGGCGTGCGGGAAACCTCCGTACCCCGGCGTGCACGCGCTGCACGGGAGTTCGCCACGATCTGGTTGAGCCTCCAACGCCAAGCCATTCTCGCCGTTCCTGATGAACTCTCTGATCTGTCTATTGAGCTCCCAATTGCTGGACATCGACAGGAAAGCGTCCACCATCGATGCCTCCGGCAGCTCCCGGAAGTGACCCTCCACCGGGCTCGCAGCATCTCGTTCCACCGAGTGCAACCTGACTTCACTTCTGGCAGGTTTCCTTGCCATCGCCTTGGAAGCCGTCAAGGGCGCTATCGCGTCCTTCGCTGACGACCTACCAAGTGCGGAGTGAAGATCATCCCCGCTTGCTTCCCTGGCCGCTGCACCTGGCCTACTGTCAACATCATCGGGCCTCTTCGATGCCTCCCGCTTCGTTGACTCTTTAACCTGCCCCTCCGGATCCCAACGGGATTTTCTCTCTCTTCTGGGCTTCTCATCCAAGCCCCGGCTATCGCCAGGAGCATCGTCCCCACTGCCCTTCTCCTTCTTGACCTCGGTCTTCACGTCGGCCTTCTTCCCCTCTTTGGGTTCAACCCTTGATGCCTGATCATCTCCAGCTTTGGGAACGGGCGCAGCCGTTTTGGCTCCGCCTTCGGAGCCTGAACCTCAGCCCTTGGAAACGGTACTGTCTTCGCCTTCGCGCTTGGTCGAGCTCCTTCGACCGCCACCGCCATCCAGGTCTTCTTCGGTGGCGCATCAGGTGGATCGACCTCCATGGGGGCTGGTCCTGCATCAGCCTTGGCCTTGGGCTTTGCCTTGGGAACGTCAGGGCTATCGCCCTTACCGGACCTTTCCTGATACCTCACCTGACTTTGATTGTGGGTCGGAAGGGCTATCGCCCTTACCTCCCTTCTTTCCTTTTCCCTTCGCACCCTTGGAGACCGGCTCCTGCTTGGGGCCGGGGCCGCAACGTGGTGAGCTGTGTTCCACCAAGGATAGCCCTCACCTTTTCGTCACTGACGTAGACGAATGGGTCACGGTTGAGAACGGGAGGGTCCGATCGGCCCTCGCTGATCGCCTTCTGCGCCTTTGCGATCGCCTCCTTCAGCCGCTTCTTCTATCGTATCCCGCCGATGACCATGAATGACCTAATCTTGGCCATCAGCCTATGGCTAGCCAGGATGTCCTCGTCCTTCCTATGAGTAGGATACATCGGTGTCAGATGACCTGCCGCAGCACATGTAGAAGGACAGATACGTGTCATGACAAGCGAACAGAAGTTGTCATCCCTCCCCCACTGGGCTGCATGTGCAGGATTCGCTCTGAAGTACTCAGTTACCGACTCAAATCTATCGATCTGACCGGTCTTGATGAGATGCTTTGCCACCCGCCATGATACCTGAAACGTAGGAGAACTGGAAGAGCACCTTAGCCAATTCGTCCCATGCCACATTGACGTTGCCCTTCTCTTTCTCAAGGTAGGGCGGCAGTCGGATACCACTCTGCACCGTCATCCTCAAGTCAGAACCCATTGAGAAAGAGATCAAGTTCTTCTTAATGACCCCAATCTCGTCAGCCGCAATCCTCTTCGGGCTGAACTGCCTCATCTCCCTCACCCAATCTGGGACAATGGGGCTCAGGGCGAAATCTCCCTCATCCGCATTCGGAACGAAATTTGGGTAGAAGATCGGAAGCGCACAGCCAGCACACTGGTGACGTTCAGCTTGTTGCCCTCCGCGTCCGCTTGTGACTCCCCCTATCGGGTGTGAAGTCTCCACAGCCCCATGTGCGATGATACACTATCGTGTAATCATCGAACATGTACGCGGCCTTCCACGCACCAATCTGAATCTCATCCCTAACAGCAAGAGTTTTCCTTCTCGTCAGAAACACAGGCCCAGTCAACGACCAGTGCGCCCGAAGATCCACCATGACCACCACGTACCTACCTGAGTAGTTCTGCAGCCTGTCCCTGACGTACCACAAGGGAGACACCTCAGCATCGGGGCGCAGCTGCTCCGTAATCGGAACCAGGCCCTCATCCAACCTTCCATCACCAATCATGTGGTACTCGTCCGGCCTGGTAATCAATATCTCGATCATGGCCTTCCCATTCCGCCTCATCCTGTTGGACCGCCTTCCTGAAGTCCTGAAACTTCATGATGACGTGCCCCACGAAAGGAAGCTCATCCCAGTGCATCTCGTACATGGGCGACCCACCAAAAACATCCGCCTACGTCGAACAGCCTGATAACTCATGTCTCGTCCGATCCGCGTGAACCTCAACCAACCTGGTGTGCTCCTTGAGCAATCCGCCTGCCCCATCGAACACGGTCATTAGCATGACGTCTACCTGACTCGCCGGGAGAGCCTTGATGATGCATTGAAGAACGCCCAATTCCTCTCCGCGTTCTCGATCCCCACGACTTCCCTCAGGAACCAAATGGCCTGGTCGACACTGACCCAGTTGCCGGCCTCTCGACCGTCCTCCTTCAACACCTTTTCCTCGAATATCTCCGAGACCTTCCTCGAATTGATGACCAAGTCGTCAAACTCGCACGTGAGCAACTTCATCAATGCCTGTGCGGCCTCACGCCCTGCGGTCGAAGGCGCCACCGCCGGATTATAATCCGGGATGTACTCCCCCATTCTGGCCTTCGTCGGGACCACGATCTGGCATGCTCTGGCTTCATCAGGTGCAGTCCGAGAACCCCGCATTTCCGGTCTGATCTCCTGCCTATCAGAAAATCTTTCTTTCCATCAAGGATCACAAGGTTATACGTCACCTTCCTGGCCATGTCGCTCGGGCGAAACTTCCTGCTCTCGTCAAGCTGGTTGCAATGGGAGCATACGGATTGATCGGACGTCCGGAAGCCTGGCGTCTCCGCGGATAGCCTCCATCGCTGTCCTCTCGGTCTCCTCAGCCTCCTCCTGCGTGGCCACTGCTCTGGGGATCAGGAGCGCCGCCTCCGCCGGCAAGGGCTTCTCCATGTCGATAGGAGTATTCTTGGGAAGAAGACGCTTGTCATTGCCCTCCCCACTGAACACATATCTGGGCCCAGCCTTGCGATACTCCTCGAACTGCACCTCATCAGCGCTTACCCGCCCAGCCTCAGTATCATCCCAGACTTGAACATTTGGGAGGAACCGCCCCTGGGATGTCCTCGTCCTTCTTCTCTGCCATGGACAACTTCCCTATGTCAGGGAGAGATTCATCTTCCCCCTTTTTGAGCCGGCACCCCTATCGGGGCCCTGCTCAGTTCCCTGCTGTCCCGATGACCTTGCCTCCGGATGCTGCTCATCCTCATCTTCAACATGCGGCCGCTTTCCCCATACAATCTTCGTCTTCGGCTTCAGGGGAACTGCAACACCGCCTGCAATGGTGTGCGGGCCAAGTAGCTCCATCAGGTTCATGACTTTCCGTGTGGTAGGCCGTCTCTCCCGATGATCTGCGCCCTATCGGCCGCAGATCCCGAATGTGACAACGCCGAAACATGGGAAAGCATGATCTCGGCCGCGGATTGAGCCAGCGTGTCCGACATCTGCTCTGGAGCAGGGTGACCTGCGATCATGTTGAAAGGCGCTGTGCCCAATCGCTTACCCAAAACCGCTTCGTTCAACGCATTGAAGTACTTCTGCAGTTTCTCCAGCATCGCGGTCGCCGCCATCAGCTCAGGCTGCAACATCCGCATACGCCACGCGCGCCCAAGGGCACAATCCACATGCGACGCGATCGTGGTGATTGCCGCCACCAGGAGATGCGATGACGCGACTTCCGGCACCCAGTGGAATGCACTGGCCTGTCTGCGCGTTCAGGAGAGTAGCTCTCACTCCCGGTTCCCAAAGACAGTCATAGGCTGTCACTAACGTTTCCCTGAACCATATAGTCATCCCTATCGGGCATATCTGCCCAATCTCCTCAGGCGCTTGTCCATGATGGTACTTCGCCTGGATGCCTCATCCCTAACAAGATGCGGGCAGCCTCAGTCGCCATCTTCTTCATGTTCCACTGCTGATCGGCGCCGTCCTCCGATCGCGTGGGTTGATGTACTCCTGGTCAATCCTCCCAGCTACCCGGAGTGCATCAAGAGCCCCGTACATAAAATCATTGTGCACGGCTCGCTCCAAGACCGCGTTCCATTGGCTATCGCAAGTGGGAAACATGATGTGCTCAGTCTTGTGAGCATTCTTCCACTCCTCGACGTGTTGGGCGATGTGCTTCCTATTGGACTTGTACTCCGCCGGCTTAGCAGACGTCCGCGACCCCCTTGAAGCGAGGTAGGACCTCGACTCCTGGAAGGGCCTGACCTCTGCCGGCTTCAGCTCCGGCAGCCTCACCCGGGTGCTCCGGGTAGGGCGTGTTCACGTAGTTGTGCACACCTCCACGGGATTCCTGAGCTGTGGCTCCTTTCGGGGTCATTGCGGTATCCCGCAAATCCCCATCGTCATCCATGTACTTGGGAGCGTTCGACTTCGGGGCCGGTTGGACCTGGCTTCTCATCCTTCTTCTTAGCGCCAATCGGGTCCTTATTCTCGCGACCCTCCCTATCGGGGAGAAGCCGCTCGTTCCATCGTGGGAGCTTCGTCTTCAGAACGACCCGCTGCCGCAGTTTCTGAGGAACCTCAGCCTCCCTATCGGGAGCACTGTCTCCCTTCTCGGCCGGGATCGCCGATTCCTCCACTGGCTTCATTTCTATGTCCCCTGCAAACTCCTGCGCCTCAGCTTCGGTCGGACCCTCACCACCTGGAAACGTGTCCGTCGGAAGACCGGTCTCTCCCCTATTGGGGATGAGGTCGTCGATGTTAAGGGAACCTCAAGCTCCAAAGTTCTCCTCATCAATCGTCGCCCTGGGCGTTGGCAAATTTGAAGTCCAGGCGCCAGCGGGGAGGAGATCCTCGGGCTTCGTTTCGGCGGAGACTTCGGCCGCACTGCTCCCATCATCTCCCCTGTGACTGACGGTCTAGGAGGAGCCCGCCTCTCGACGATCCACACCTGATGACGAACCTTCCGGAGCTCCGCCTATTGGCGGAACCCCTGATCCAACGTTCGGCATTTCGGCATCCTCCATGGAACCAGTCCCGCCCATCTTTGAAGAAGTACATTCCTTCACTTCCTTCAAGATGGCGTCCCTGATCTTCATCGCGGTTTCCCCAGGCCAGTCTGTCCTGGTCAAGGAAAAGAAGTCCGGGACTGCTGCCAGGTTTGCAGGTAACAAAATCCATGCTCTTTGCACCGGTTTGTTTCTGCCATACTGGTCCACCTCACATCCCCACGACACAGCGTCAGCGGAGACCGCGGGAATCATGTTCATCCGGATCATGTTCACCTTCATCTGAATCTCCCTCTGCATGTGAGTTCCCTGCCCACCCTCGCGATCTAACGATCTCCCAGGGCCGCAGACCATCACCTTCATCTTATCACCAAGCTTCACCAGCGCCTCCATGTCCTTATCCCAGACGGACGCAGCGTCACTCCTCGCCCTCCACGCATTCTTCTCCCATCTGTAAAGGTAAGAACCGCGAAAGCCGAAAACGTACAGATCAGACTTCGCCGCATTCGCGTTCCCGTGCTTCTGAAGGCACTCCTCCGCCCGCTTGTCCATCAGTTCATAGGCCTTGGTGACCATCATACGAAGTGACGTTTCCTTGTTATCACGAGTACTGGTCACATAATGGACCTCATAGTTCTTGAACGGGCGGTGATCCGGAGATCCCCTCAGCTTGTCATTCCTTGTCCTGCACGTGAGGATACTCTCCGCTAACGCGGTCGGATCCAATCCCTTCTTGCTCTTCTGGGACGCGGTGTTGAACGTTTGGTCCAGCAAGTAGAACACGGTCGCATCCGGGGCCGCGGACTCCTCCTTGTGCACAGGAGACGCATAGCCGGCAGAGATAGCCGCCGTTATCCTCAATGACGCTCCAGTCCCACTGGCTGCAAGGCACCTGAGCAAGATGATCAGCTTATCAGAGCCACGCGTCATCTCGCTCAGCACAATGGAGGGGTAGATAGGATTAACATGGCAGTCGCCCACGCGTCCCAAAGCCTCTCCAACTGTGCACGGTCCATCGCCACCCGGGAGTAACCTCCCTTCGGCAGAACCATCGATTGGGGAACAATCTTGTTGTTCCTTGATCAGGCGCATCACCCGCCTGGCTTGCTTAAAACAGTCCAGATCGTTCGGGATCAGCGCTCCCCGACCAATAATTCTCGCCTCCTCTTCGGCCTCGGTGCAGTAGCCCTTGGTCACCTTGGATCGCCTCACACATGGTCGATTTCGGCACGATACGTGCATAGAGCTGTCCACCATCCGCTCGAGCCGCTCCTCTACAGAAAGACCTATCGGTCCCATGTAGGTCTCCGGAAAGAATCTGTGCATAGCCCACACGGTGTAGGGAGCATGCGGGTTCCACTCAATATATGTAGGGAGCATGCGGGTTCCACTCGATATACGGGTTGAAGTTGCTATTGCCTCCTGAGTTGCACACCTCCGCCCATTGGGAGCCCGCCGCCGGACGTAGCCTCGCATTGGGGAACACCCGTTGCGCTCCTCTCTTGACGCTCCTCAGCCCGGCGTGCTCGTTGTGTCGTCTGGCTGCTTGATGCACATCCCAGGTGTTCTGGCCGGAGTGTGACAACGTGCAATATTCCACTCGATGGTCTTCAGCGAAGTCCAAACACCTACAGCTTCATCACTTGCGGTGGAAGCAGTAACCTGCATACCGCCCAGGATGCCCCACAACGAACACTGTGACGTCCCATGTATGAGGAAGTCGTCTGTCTCCGTCACCTTGCCGTAGTTCACCGCCAGGTCGAAATAGGCCCAGCCGTCCTCGAACCCAATTTCCACATCGGTGGCACTATCTGGGTTCTTGAGCGAGATTCACAGCGCCTGAGTCCCACTGATCAAGTCTACCACGGACCTGAACTCTTACCCATGGCATGCAGGTATCCCTGCATGCCTGGTCTATCGGCCGTGGCGAACTTCCTAACCGACAGTTCTAACGATCTCTTCTCTGTTCCTTCCCTCCGTCAGCATCATGGCACATCAACGATCACCTCCAGGGAGTGAACCAGGCCCAAATGGCATCGCGTCACCGATATTGTCCCTTGTACAGAGCATGTTCCCCGTACACCACGACGGCCTGATCAGACCAATGTCGTTTGATTGTGGACCGCCTTCCACTCGGGCCAGGACTTCGGGTCCCCTACGCACATCCCGCCACATGGCTGAGCAGCCGGCCC
Source organism: Effrenium voratum (assembly GCA_963377175.1). Classification (NCBI taxonomy): domain Eukaryota; class Dinophyceae; order Suessiales; family Symbiodiniaceae; genus Effrenium; species Effrenium voratum. The sequence continues at coordinate 286,317 of CAUJNA010002646.1, read as the reverse complement.
TACATTGTCGTCCACAGCCAGGATTCGCCGGGTACCCCGGCGCATTCCTCATACGAAAAACAGTCGTTGTGCGGGACCAGGAAAGCAGGGTCCGTTGGGACCGCGGCACGCAGAATGGCCGCCAGGTGAACCGCATTCAGCTCAGTGACCTCCACGCCCTGATGCTTCATTTCTGCCACTATTGCGGCAGTCCTGATCTTCCTGTAGAGAACCACCTTTTCGTGATCCGGCCATGGGACGAGAGAGCTGCTGAGCTTTTCCTTGCTGATGAAAGACACCCTCCCAACCAACTCCTTGAACCTGCTTGCAGGGTCGTCCTGTATCTGGGTCGATCGTGGTGAGTCTTGACTCCGCCCCCCTGAAACTCTCCACTCGCGGTATCCCGCAATCAGACAGGCAGCAACGGCCTTCGGCTTGTCCATCTTCAGCGCCATCGCCAGGTCCCAGGACGGCCGCAGAGGCGTCATGTTGCAGCGACCCGTGCCCATCCCGTCAGCGGTCGCCATGCGTCGGCAGGCCCAGCCTATCGGCCGCCTATCGGCCAGAGACCTCCCTCTCAAAAAGGAACAACGGAACCAAATAGAAACAATCAACAGAAATGAAATCCAAATATGTCCTCCACATAGCTAGAGATCCACCTTAGTATCAAGCATATCTGCTTTGCCCTTGCATCCTTAGCTGCCTGTGAGTGTGTTGCGGTTTCCCGCGTGTGAGCCAGCTCGTTCAAGCCAGTGGCTACGCGGCAACAAAGTTGTTCAACCATCTCTGAATGGCAACCGACCAGTCATGCAAAAAAGGGTATCCCCTCCTCGCATCTTACAAGTGTTCCATATAGAGGTAAAGACCTTAGATGAGAAGCACCTGAAGATAACGCCATGCCCTTTGATGCCACATTGACAAGCACAAACAGACTTGCAGTCAAGACCATGCGTAAGAGCAATCCTTTCAACCTCACCTTCCTTCAAGACGTTACAATCAGATCGGAAAAGAATGACAGGGATGCATCCGCAGGTCCGAGCATCACAAGCAATGTTGAACCGAACGGCATTTTCGGTCCCATCCCTAAGCTTTCTGGCCTCAATGCAGCTGGGGTACCTGCGGATGGTAGTGACCTGACGGCTCTTTCTATTGAACCAACTCGTCTCTTGGTTTTACCAATCTCGATGTTGGCCTGATCCTCAAAGGCGGCATTGCTCCTGAACATAGCAGTGCGCTTGTCGTTGACAACTTCGTGAAGCTGACCCAAACCGCTTTCGATGTCCCGAACGGAACCCGGGACCTCAGTGCAAAGTGAGTTGATTCTCTCATCCATTATAACACTCTGCTCATCGATCGCATATCTAACGATCGCCCTGCTGTCAGGAATGACCTCAGCAGCGAACCGTTGTACTATCAGTCGCATTCGATCAGCATCAGCCTGGGTCGCAACCTCAGTAGATAGGCGACTAATCCTGTCCCTCATCTGCTGATGTTCGTCACACCACTCCCGGTGCATTGAGTTCACTTGACCGTTCAGCAGCCTGATTTGGTCAGCAAATGCGATGAGGGTCCTGAAGCTTCGCCTCTTTCCACCATCACCTGAAGGTGTCGAATTCTTCCTTCGCCCTGGCTTCCCTTTGCACCTCGATGAATGGGATCTGAGGGCAGGAGGGGTCGATATCTCAACCCTCTCAGGAAACCCCTTGTCGCTAACGCGACTCCTGGGAACAGACAACGAAGGACGACCGGCAATTCTGGGTCCCTTCCCCGGCTATCGCCAGGTCTGGGAACGACATCGGACCTTCATGTGATGTTGGGGAAAGGTGGAACATTTGGGATAGGTTCAAACCCGGGAGGGCCTATCGCCTCCCGTCATGTATCGCCTCCAGCCCCCTAAGGGTATTCCGGCTTTCACGGATCCGTTCCCGTTCAACTCACATTGCCGTCATACGATGGAGCCAGTTTGACAAATCTTCAATAGCGGCTATTCCGCCGCTATGGCGGCCAGTGAACTTCAAGAGGTCTTGTGGATCTATTCCGATGTAGATGTACTGCAGAGGAGGTCGATGTGGTTTCAGAGCAGACTCACTGGAGATGCTTACATGTACAAGGCCGTCCTCCAAAATGACCTTTTGCAAGATCCTGATAAAGGAGTCAACTATTTCAAGAACACGCTGAAGAAGTACTTTTGAAAGGTGCGACCAACGTGTATCTGTACAGACTCCTCAGTTTCTTCAACCACAGAAGGCAGAACCAAGAGTTCCTCATTTTTACCTCAAAATTCGAAATCCTTCTCATGAGATTGAAGGCAGCATGGATGGACTTGATGCCAATCTTTACGGCACAGTCTCCATCATTTCGACAGTCCGTACAGGACGCAAATGCAAGAACAATTGCTCGACATCAGCAAGCAGCCGGTGCTCGAGCACCGCCTCCAGCCCTGCTAAATGAGGACGATCCTACAGTCCTCAGACAATATATCCAAGGAATGCAGGACAGACAGCGGGACGCATTTCCCCTCGGGGATAATCTCATTGCACAGTTTTTCATTATACAAAGTGAGTTGTCAGATCAACAAAGAGAACGACTCACAAGTGCAATGTCATTGAGGAACATCTCACTCGAGAATTATTCCTATGAGATGCTGAAGACACACTACCATGAACTCTTCATCACAACGAGGACATCGATCCAAGATGCATCCATCCGACCTCAAGGAGGCAGCCGAAGCAACACATTCTTCATCATCGAACAAGGTGAATATGAAGGAGAAGAAGGCTTCTGGGTTGAGGATGAAGAAGGACTTGAAGGATTCATGTCAAACAACGATGAAGAGACGTTCTGGGTCCTCGAGGAGAACGATGCGTTCACAGCAAGAAAAGTATCGGGGAGGAACTTCAAGTTCAAGAAAAGAAAAGGAAAAGGAAAATCTGGAAACAAGAAGGGCAGTCCCCAACGAGGTGGCTTCAAACCCTTCAGAAAAAGCGGTTCTAGCGGAAAGGCAAATATGGCCAACGAAAACTATGATCCCTACGACCAGGCATATTGGGGAAAAGGCAAAGGAAAGAAGGGAAAGAAAGGAAAATCACAATTCCAATATCCCTATGATGGAAACAAAGGTTATCCATCCTATGAGAGTGGCAAAGGAAAGAGCGGACAGGAGAAAGGGAAATCCAAGACGTTCGCAGCCACCGCAGAAAAGACGGAGGAGTAGCCCGCCATCCAGCAGACTGCACCATCCATAGAGCCTACCTATGCCGGTTGGACAGACCAAGACTGGGATCAATCATGGACATGGAACGAGCATGGCTGGTACTCATCCCATGAGACATCCAGCACAGGACAAGCGCTAATGGCATTCCATGATGCATATGAGTATCCTGGGAAAAAGGCAATCCACGAGAAGCTGATCCAATCAGATGCAGTTTCAGAACACAATGTGTCCGTCACAACAAGTCACAGCCTTTTGGCAACAAAGCTGATGGCGCCTGTCATCAACCCTCAGCACAACCCGACCTATGCGATTCTGGACAACGGATGTACCAGATCTATGGGCAGCTGGCATGCAATCCAGCGTTTTACCCAGGCAATCGAACCAATGAAGGACATCATCTCCTACGAGTACATCCCGGCCGAGACCAAGTTCACTTTTGCAAACGGAGAGACCGCCAGGGTAAATTGGACCCTGCATCTTCGATATCACACAACTCCTCCATGCAGTACGAACATCGACATCCTTGAACAAGGAACTGTACCGATCCTTCTCAGCATCAGCCAGATGCGGAACCTCTACATGACCATCGAGCACACACCTCAATGTGACAAGATCACATGGAAGGGCTTTGGCATGAACCGTCAAGCAGTTCCAGTATCCGGTACAGGACATGCACTCGTCGATCTCGCTGGAGTTGCAAGAGTGAAGGCACATGGAGAAATTGCTCACAAGGGCCTCGCCAACTATGTCTATGACGATGATAACAGCATCAAACTTCCCTCCGGGGATCTCACCAGGAGCGAAACTGTTTGTGCAGCAAAATCATCCGAGACAAAGGAGGACCTAGCAGCTCCTAAGATCATTGGGTCTCAAAAGCAGGACCACTGGATCCTTGACAAGAAGAACAAGCAGCTCATCCGTGTGCACATCACGCCCCGAAAGGCGCTGTTCACACCAAATGGAGCCAAGGAATGTCCAATCAATCCTGATCACATCAGCCGAGAACCTACCACGGAAATCATTGATGCATCCGCAGGTGGAGATCCAGACATCTTGGAAGACAATTATCCCAGGCAAATAAACCGATGATTAACCTGTGGATAGGTAAGACCATTTTCACCTTCTCGGACAATTCGCTGAAGGACGTAGAAGCAGGTTCAGGATCGGCAGCAGACAGGATCATCGACAAGAGGGGCCAGTCGACTATTGAGCCAGATCCTTTCGCACCATCCTCAGAAGAACCGACATCGCTTCCGCTTGCCCTAGGCAGAATCCACAAGCGATTGTCAAATCCCGAAGAGTTGTTGGACTTGATCTTGGGACTCGACTCATCAAGGTTAACATGACGAAGCTCAGGAAGGATGAGACCATCCCTCCGGAAAAACCCGGAATTGACCTTCTGTTGCCTGAAGAGCGAGAGCAGAGAACATGTTCGTCGAGGACCTCACATCCATTCCTGAACAAGCACATTGGAATTGTGTACGTAAGGGAAAGATCCACGTTCTCGAGATCTTTGCAGGAAGTGCCAGATTCAGTCAATGCTGTGCACTGTCAGGTCTTAAGGTTGGAACTCCCGTGGACATCCGCACAGGATTCGATGTAATGACATCCAAGGGACGACACATGGTCATGGAGATCATCCTTATGGCACCGGTCTGTGGACCATGGTCAAATATGCAGAACATCCAGCAAGACCAGCAAAAGGTGGGGGAAAAGCGGAGACGCTACCTTCCCATGGTTGAATTTGTGGCATCCATTGCGCGTTATCAGTTGAAGCACAGAAGATACTTCGTTATCGAAAATCCTCAGACATCCAGGATATGGTATCTGAAATGCATGCAGCAATTGTTTTCAGACCCATCCGTGACCTGGGGAGATTTCCATTTCTGTGCATACGGACTAAAAGATCCTGAATCCGGGCTCAGAAGTCTCAAGCCCACGAGCTTGGTGCACTGTTTACCTTCCGAGGTTATGAGACCGATCTTCAGAAGGTGTAAAAACTTTTCCAGCTCAGTCAAGCATGAACACCAACCCCTAGAGGGAAACGGCAGAACTAAACTGGCACAGGTGTATCCTTACCAGTTCTGTCAGGATCTTGCGCACATCATCTTACGACACTTGCAGGTGAAACCGCTTGACAACGAGGTGTGCCTCTTGGAGGACCTTTTTGAACCATTCACCATCAAGCAGGTTGATATCCTGAGAAAGGAGATGGAAGCCATTGACAAGGAGTTCAACATGACCAGCAGCAGTCTTGCAGTCAGAATCCAAGACCTGCCGTTCAACAAGGACGTTCAACCATTAGTCGTTCAAGATCCGCTAGTTCAGAAATTCCAGAAGACGATGAAGCAGTACCCACCTGGGACTGAAATTGATATCTTCAAGCAAGAGCCTAATGACTGGCGATGTCAGAACATGTGGAACGGCTGCAAGAAGCTGAGACAACTGTGCATCTCATCCACTCAGTATGATGCATGCACTGCATACGTCCACACCATTGGCATCAATATGCCTATTACGTCACCTCCGGACGATGCAATCATATCCTTCTGGCAGCCTGATCAGCTGAATAGAATTTGGGTCTTGCCTGCATCAAAATGCAATTGGGAGAAGTATGATCCGAAGACGTGGCACGCTGTGATGTTTTCATCCGTTCATGAGTCGTTCACCGATGCGCCGGCCATCAAGCCGATGCCCATCGAGACGGATCCATTGGACCACGGATGCACCTCAGCAACCTGACACACAGCAACCACCTGATCAACCGGACCATCCCACGCCTGATCCAAGACCTCCAACACCTCCGGACGAGAGCATGTCAGATCCTCCTCCGGATCCTCCAAATCAGCCTGATCATCCCATGCCGCCAGCACCACGCAGTGTGTTGCCAGACAGTCCAGTGGATCCTCCACTACCGCCACACGACAAGCCTGGCGGAGGAGATGCAGCGCTTAAACAGCAAAAACAGTCCATTTCATCCTCAAGTGGACTCAATCGACTGGGGGGTGATGTCTCTTTGCCGTCACAGTCGCAATCATCTCAGCCAATTCTTCCGACTGTCGTCGTACCTTCACCACCTGCGATTCTTACAAATCCCGAAGCAGAAGAACAAGATGAAGACCTTGAACTGCCAACACTTGCACAAGAAGAAACAACCGGCAGTCCATCAAAGAAGCAGAAGACTGGCAAGAAGAAGAAGAAGCCAGATGACAATGATGAGTCACCTGAGCATTCTCCCAGACATGATCCTGCGTCTTCATCCAATTATAATCCGAACAATCCAGCGAAGTTGCCGGTTCAATATGAGAGTGAGGAAGAGCTGATTCCTCATGTTCCAACCTCATCCGGCACTGGAAGTTCAGAAAGAACCATGAAATATACTGACCAGGAAGATGGAGATTCAGAAGACTCTCAGAGGACCAGATCCTACGATGATCACCAAGCTGATCTCGTTCTAGATGAAGCGCATTGGTCACTCATGACAGCTGAACAGAAGATCTGTGCGAACACCGGATCCTTTACGGTTCCGAGAGATATCGAAGGCAACCCTGTCCTTCTTGGACGTGTGAAAGGGACCTTCAGCCCATCGCCCCGATGCGGATTCTCTCATCAGAAATACACAGATCAGAATCATGTTGACCAGCTATGCAAGAACATGACCGACGATGACCGTGCACTCCTAGTTCTGTATTCATCCAAGCAAGAATCCTTGAAGGCTTCATCCACATCCGCACTCATTGGCAAGAAGCGGAAGGAAGCTACAGCCACGGAAATCAGAGCTTATCAGAAGCAATTCCTTGAAGCTAAGCAGCTTGAGTGCAAATCATGGCTTGACAATGAAGTGTTCGACTTAGTCGATACACGCAAGATTCAGGTCAGGAACTGGGTCACCGGTCGATGGGTCCTAACCCTGAAGCGAGACAAGGATGGTAACTTCTTGAAGACCAAGGCTCGCTGGGTCCTCCGAGGCTTCCAAGACAAGCAGAAGAATGATCAGCAGACAGACAGTCCTGCTGCATCCAGGAGTGGTTTCCGCCTTGCAATCCAAGCAGCCTCAAATAAAGGCTGGAATATATTCCACATGGATTTGAAGACAGCATTTCTCCAAGGCGAAGCATATGACCAGTCTCGTGACATCATTTGTCAGATACCTCCTGAAATGGGATATCCACCACACATTGGAGCGCGCATGAAGAAGCCTGCATACGGGCTGAATGACGCACCACGTCGATGGTGGAACATCCTTGATTCGGCACTCCGTTCGTACGGACTAGTGCCAACCCGGGCAGACCGTTGTACATACGTGTACTACGGCAAGCAGCTTCCGAAGCCCGCATTGGTGAGTGAAAAGAAATCATCCACAACTTTCGATCTAGAAGGAGCAGTTGATTACCTAATGGATCCTGTTTCTGGTAACAATGCTAAGAATCGACAAGTTCATGGAGCCCTATCTCTTCATGTAGATGATCTTCTTATGACGGGGGATGACGTGTTCGAGAAGGAAATCATGGGACGACTTCGGAAAGATTTTCAGGTTGGTCCGAGGACAAAAATGATTGCCTCTTCGTAGGACAGCGCATCCAATGGAAGCAAGATGACAAGCATGGTTGGTACATCAATGTTCATCAGAACGTTGCCATCGACGAATTGCAGGAGATCACTTTTGACAAACACCTGAAGGACGACACTCCTCTTACTCCACAGATGCATACTGCATACAGAAGTGTCCTAGGTCAGATCAACTGGTTGCAGTCGCGAACGCAATTCCACATTGGTTATCAATTCTCAAGGTGTGCATCCAAGGCATCATCACCAACCATTGAGGACGTTCGCGCCATTAATAAGACAGTCAGAACCATCAAAAGCATCCCGCTTAGCATGAGATTCTGGCCCCTTCGTGGCAAGACACGCATAGTTGGCTATCCAGATGCATCCTATCGCAACAACGAGGATAAGTCATCCCAACGTGCGCATGTTATTTTTCTTGCAGAACAAAGAGATCTTCGCCAGGGCTCATCGAACTCGAGAGGCTCATTGGTCGACTATGAGACGCACAAGATCACCGCCACAACCATGTCCACTACTGTCAGTTGCAGAGTTGCACGGACTAATGCGTTGTTACGGTTCAGCATTATTTCTTCGCGGTCTTTGGTCAGACATAACGGGCGAAATTGCAGATGTACACATCCGCACCGATGCGAACAATCTTGTCACCACAGCATCCACAACACATCAACCGGAACAGAAAGAAACAATGCACTTGATCCAGATGTTGAGAAAGGAAAGCAACAGTGGACAAATGCACGACCTTGCACATGTACGAAGTGAAGATTGTCTGGCAGATTCGCTGACCAAGCATTCAGCTAAAGCGGACGAGCTCATCAAGGCCGTCCTCACCGGCAATCTCTTGAATGTAGATGCACATCCACCTTTTCGTACCATGTTGCAGAACAAGGCATTCTTGGTCATTCCGCCAAGTCCGCATCCGTCAAGATCCGAGGCGCCTCATGGAGATGAAAGCACAGCTCAGCCCAAGTACAGAATGCGAAGGCCGGCACCACCATCCGTTGAAGAAGAGAGAAAGATCAAGCCGTTCTCGAAGAAGCCCATCACATTCATGTTCCATGCAACCTATGGAAGTCAGCTCTACAGCATCATGGAGCACGGGCTCAAATCTGGGAAGTCCCAGTCAAACCCTTCAAGGAGAATGCACGTTCACATGGCATGCATCGATGACGTCATCCTCGAAGACGATGAGTCAGAAACCGCATTGACCCATGCGCCAGCAGGAAGAGATGCGTTGCTGATCCTTGCATTTCTCAAGGACCAAGATATGGCATCCGCCTTTCCGAAGAGAGAACAGCGTTGACAGACAAAACCATCGAGGCAAGAAACATTGTTGCAGCATTTGAACCTGATGGCAGCCTCATGGCGAGCAACAAGTGGATCATGAAGAAGTATCTCGATCATGAAGATTACGAGATGTACGACACCAAGATCCGCGAATTCGCCGATGCCTTCTTCACGTATGTGAATTCCACCAAGCACAACAAGGAAAAAGACACCTCCTCAGAGACCAAGAAGAGACGGCATTCCACCGATCAGGACTCCACCGAAGGAGAAATGATGGAACCCTCCGAAAAAAGATCCGTCAAGCCCAAGGTCATCGTGGAATATCACAATTCCGAGAACCTGGAAGAGTTCATCCAAGAACTCAAGGGAATCTATCTCGAAATAGATATGAACGAAAAGGACGCAGAGGAAGAGCTCGCGGGGATCAAAGAACTCAAACGCTTCATGAACCAGTTCAACAAAGATCCGAAGGGAGCTCATCCCAACTTGACAGAGTGCGAGAGAGCCTCATTGGCACATGTCGATCCTGATGTCAATCTCGGTGAAGAAGAATTCTACTTCCCTCATCGAGGAGAATGTCCCATCATTGACGAGTACAAGCAAGCTCAACCAGGATCCGGATATCCGATCAAGCTGCCGCTTGGACTGAAGAAGCTCAGGTCACAAGATGACCCGAAAATCATCCGAGCCTATGCCGATATCCTGGGATCGCTGATGCAGCCGACTGACCGTCCTTCCGTGGACTATCTCAACATGCATGAGTTCACCTCATCCATAGGGATCAACATCCTTACCCTGAACCATGGAAGCCTCACAAGGAATCCAAAGTTGGACAGCAGGGAGGTGTACAACATGCCGATGAAGGATCGACCGATCGTCAAGATGATGATGCAGAACAGTGCACACATCTTATGCCTGAATGAGGCAGACGCATTCTTCAGTCCGAATGATGAGAAATCCAGGGAGCTCATCAAGACGTTCATCCGATACGGTTACAAGGGCATTGCGATCAAGCAATGGTCATCCAGACCGATCGCATGCTTTGTCCGCGGCGGACCCTCTGCACGAGTGGAACTTCTGGCAAGACACATTTCTACCAGGACATTCGGAATGTTCAGATGTTTCTTCGGAACCAAAGGAGATGACACTGATCCCGAATACGAAATTCCGACCTCGGATTGCTTGGCAACCACAGGAACATCCATGTTTACCGAATTCAAGAAGTACATTGGATCGAGATTGCCAGCACGCACCATTGTCCAAGGACATGGCCGAGACAAGGAGATCGTCGTTCTCCACATCGAGCAGAGTGATGAGTTTCGTGGCATGATCCCGAAATCATCCGACAAGTCATACTACGAGTATGACGACCGCCACATAACGAGGGCAGATCTACCATTCGCAACCATTGGAGTCTTCCACATCCATCCTTCACTTAGCCATGGAGCAGCAAAGGAAGATCTTCAGAATGAAACCATGCCGCTCGTGACCTTGTACCGATGCGATGCGATCACCGGAGACGCCAACAAATCGGCGAACACCTACAGCAAACTCCAGCATGTCTACAATCCAACCAACGGTCTCGTGAACATCCTCATGAGAGCATATCAGAGACTGTGGAACGCGACGAAGAATTTGCCACTCGTGGACAGAATGGAGTATACAGTGGAGACTTCGTGCGCCCTGAAATCCATTGTCCGCCATCACCTGTACATGAAATGCGGATCAGGTTTTGACCGAACATTCCCAGATGTGATGATGACTATCGTATTTGGATGGGGCAAAACGAACATCCAGCAGGACTTCCGGAAGATCGAGATGAACAGTATGGATGATGAACAACTGGAATTCATGCGGAACCATCCAAACAAGGCCATTTTCGATTACCAGGTCTCATCCGCAGAGCGCTACAAGCACGTGAACAATGAAATGTTCATGAACGGCTCGCAGGACTCCGACTCCCACAGTCCTCTCATGGTTTACATCCGCAGCAAATCTGCAACCAGTAAACGCAGCTCTGAGAGATACCAGGAGTACGTCAAGAAGAGACAATCATCCTGGACCACGCAGGAGTATAAGGACTACAACAAGCAGTGGGGATATCAGAAGCAGTGGAAGGACTATAGCACTTCGACCTGGAATGATTATGGAGACCATGGCAGTCAATCCGACAGCAGCCGCCGATGGTATCGTCGATCCGACTGACCATGAAGATACGTTCAGCACCACGAGCAATCCAGATGATTGATCCTCCTCGTCTACAAGACTATACCATGAGTGAGTGATCAATAGTTTCACAATTGTTCCGCGTGTACATAGCGTTGTACATCACCCTTTGATACAATTAGGTATCCAAAAAGAAACGTACATAGTGTTTCCCATTTCGAAGGCCAAGACATTTCATCCAGCAGAAAAAGGATGAATCCGGCACTTTGAATCACGTGGCTACGGCAGACATTAAGGCTACGGTCAAAGGCCATGAAGCCAATAGTATTTCATACTTTGTGCTGGAGATCAAAAGAAATTTGTGTCTGTTTTGTGTTCTGTTTTTCAGACCATTGATCTCCCGCAACATTTGGCTCAAGGCCCCCTTTTTGCATAATCACGACCATTCGAGCGTGAGGACAAAAGAGCCATTGCAGGCCGCTTACAGGATTATCCACAAGACAATCCACCAGGGACAATCCATCCTCCAATCATCCATTACTGGCATATTGGACTCTCTCCGGAATAGATTCAGGGACCAACAACGACCTCAACTACCACAGGGTTCCAGTTCCCTCCGGGGATAGGCACCTGGGGCAGTGGGCCTCACCCCCCCCCCCGGTTGCATTGCTTTCACTCTAAAAGCAACCCCTTTTGAATTACCTGCTCAGCAAGAAGTTGTTGCAAATCAAAATTTAGTATTCCAACAAACTGCTCAGCAAGAAGTGGTGGCAAGACTCCTGTAGTATTAATTCCCAAAAATCTGTTCAATAGTATTGGGCCCCCTGAGTCCTCCAATGTTTGGGTGTCCCAAATTTGGATGTCACTATTCTAGAGCGTCCATTGTTCAGGGGCGAGGTTTCATCAAGTGCCAGCGTTAGACGGATTGTGAGGTCCTTATATGTCCCCGTTCAACAACACCGCACCAAAAGGAGAGTAGTAACATTGCAAAACAAGTACGCTTGAATCCAAGCAGGGACATGCAAGGACCGTTGGTAAAGGCGGCCAATTCTGTGCTGATTGAAACGATCACTAGCACATGCTTCTGCTTCATAACGGCGGCTGCCGACATCTGCATAAACCACGACCCAATGGGCGCCCCACTCAAAGAGCCTTTCGTCAGCCATCACGGCACACATGCCCTTGCAAGGGTTCCTCGTGCGCCCCTCTACCTTACCCCAAAGGCAAGCTTGATGGACATAGCGATGTTCATGCGCAAAACCGATGACGTCTGGTTGGACTAGCAAAGGCTTGCGGGAATGGCATCCATTTGTTCATGAGGCCACACCACCGAACCTAAACAAAGTATTCACTAGATCCTGGGTGTTCCAGGTTCACTGGGAACACAAGCGAGGGAAAAACGCGAGGGAACAACACAAGAAACAAGTTTGGCTTGCAGAAGGGGAAACAGCCAAAATATGTTGACTGTGTGGCCCGTATTTTAGCGACCCCGTGTAAGGGCGGTAAAGAACATCGGAAACGGTCAACAGAGGTCTCAAACTAGATGACACACATTCATTCCTTCGGCAAGTAAAGCGGAGGGCTAAACCCACGGACAAAGCAGGCTGAAAAATCTCAACCAAGACTTTGACACTGGGGTGTCCGGCTTTTACCATGTTTTAGGGCGTGGAACAAATTTAATTCAATGAGCAGGGTTCAAGGCTCTATGTAGGAGCACCGCCCTCAGAGCCGACGCAGGTCCTCCAGCGCCTCTTTGGCCAAAAGGGCAACCGAGGGAGCAGGGCACCGCACCTGGCTTCGGAAACATTCCTCCAGAAAATTTCTCGGCCAACAAAAACCTTGTTTTTGCCAAGTTTAGTGATGAGTGGGGGAAAATCATGAGTAACCACTTGGAAAAAGGAGTGCGCACGGCCGTGGCTCTTCAGAGGAAGCTCATGACTATAATTGCTGCATGAAAAGTACAGTTTGCAAGAGTCGGACTTCGCGCTAAACCATGTGTCTCTACAGCGGTCTCCCAAAAAACCACCCCAAAGCTTCAAGAAAACGTTACACGTCAGATCCAAGACTCAAAATCATGAAACGAGCTTTAGGCCGCGTTTCTGCAGCAAGCTAGTGATCTTCCCGAAAACACCCTGGAACCCAATCGGAAACATCGTCAGCGCGACACGCGCGCCATCTTTGACGACCACCCCCCCCCCGACCAAGCCCTCAACAAAAGTGTCGCAAAACAGTCTGTTTGACTTACGCAAAAACATCGCGCGTCATCTTGCGAATGATAAGTAGACCACCCCGGAGCAGTCTGAATGGATCTTGATAATGCCCTCAATACGGGCAAATGTGACAGCGCGGGGGCGGTACTTTGGCAAATTCTACGCTATGGTAAGGCCACTGCGAGATGTACACCAGAGACTCGACATGCTGCGCAGCCCACGTGCCCCTTCAACATGGGAGTTACCACCACCGTCCACTCCTTGTGAGAATTAGACCCCGTCTGGGAAAATGTTTGATGACCCGAACCAAAAGCAAAAGTCATCAATGCATGTCAAAACAAAGGTTTGATAATTCTGAAGCACGTTAGGCCGAACAAAACATCGCGGCCCCAGAGGGCACCCGCCAGAAAACAACATGTAACATTTTGGGAGTCCACCGAAGGCAGCCAGTCGAGCGGCAATCAAGCCCATCAGCATCGCCAATGTCATCAGGTTCAGCCGCTTCAGAATCTTCTGACTCTCGGGCACAAGCGTCGGCGGCCCGAGCCGCGCCGTTTCCTCCATCGCTGCGGTTGGGTCATTTCAGCTCGGGGCTCTTGTTCTGTCTGTCTGTCTATCTATCTATTACCTAATCTCATCCTCATCCTCAATATCTTCTTAGCTATCTCTCGATCTTATTCATCCACATGCCTATCCTTCTACAATCTGTAAAAGTGCCCCCAAATCTGCGCGCGACCTTGCGTGTGCTGCGCCTGCCACAAAACCTGTACCAGACCTTGCGAATGTGCTGCGCCCGCCCCGAAATCTGTCCTGACCTTGGGAAAGTGCTGCGCCTGCCATTCAAACTGAAGTCGCGAAAAGCTCACGACGGTCCCGGCTCCGAACGCGCTCCGAGATCGCTTTGAGACCGCTCTGACCAGGCGTCGCGATCAGGCTGACTTTCGAACATGCCAAAGCACCGAAACCCGGAGAGCGTCGCGCTTTTTTCAAAGTCTTTTCCTCGCCACACGCGCGCTCATCTGTCTCAAAGAGCAAGCTTTCACAACACGGGAGTTCCTTGTACACTTCTCAACTTCCTTTGGCTGCCACTCCTACCACTAGTACTGTTCGTGCTACTCCTACTCCCACTTCTACTGCTACTGTTGGTGCTCCTGCTACAACCGACAACTACTACCTGCTACCTACTATTACGATTTCGGCATGCTAAGACAAGCAACGCACTCTTTGATTTTTTTGTCTCTGTGCAAGCAAGTGCGTCTCCAGATTGTGGACAAACAGACAGATAGATAGATAGATAGATTAGATAGATCGGTAGATAGATAGTGAGCAAAAATTAGATGGTTTGATTGATGGGTAGATATACAAATATGTAGATAGAGAGCTTAAAATAGATAGGAAGGTAGATAAAGAGATGATAGATAGATAGACAAAAAATAGATGGGGAGAGAGAGGTAGAAAATGAAGAGAAAAAAAGGAGAGAAAGAAGGAGAGAAAGAAGGAGAGAGAAAGAAGGAAAGAAAGAAAGCAAAAACAGTACAGAAAGAAAGAAAGAAAGAAAGAAAGAAAGAAAGAAAGAAAGAAAGCAAGAACGAAAGAAAGAAAGAAAGAAGTCAGGAAGGAAGGAAAGAAAGAAAGAAAGAAAGGAAAAAGAAGAAAGAAAGAGAGAGAAAGATAGAAAACGATACTCAGCGGATAAGAAGGGAAGAGGAAAGAAGGGGAAAAGGAAAGAAGGAAAAAGAAACAATGAAAAGAAATAGAAATTGAAAATGAACGATGACAAACCGCAACAAGAGAAAAAGAAAGAAGTACAAAATAGAAGCAATGCTGTAGCATTGTCTTTTGGAACTTCGCTTGCCGGCTTTGCCGGCTCTAGTAGTGGTAGTAGTAGTAGCAGCAACAGCAGCAGCAGCAGCAGCAGCAGCAGTAGTAGTAGTAGTAGTAAAAGCATTAGTAGCAGTAGTAGTTAGTTAGTTAGTTAGATAGTTGTAAGAAAATGAATGCGTAACAAGTATTTTGTGACTGGGGCAAAAAGCACGGCGCGCCGTTTTAACATCAACCAGCACGCATGCCTGGAAGCGCGTATCGACATTGTGTTTCCAATGCGTTCGTGAAAGAACAGCTGGGTTACCAAGTGTGGGCCCTAATGTCGTTGCACATGCAAGTTCCATGTGGCGCACTGCGGCTTGCATTGTTGCTTGGTTCTGCATCTGAGGGGCTCGACAAATTGCCCTGGTCGCGTGGCTGCCACCTGACTGCCTGACCCTATCAGTCAGCCCCTGAGCCAAGAGCAAGTCACGGACGTGGCTCGAACTTCTGGAAGTTAAACAGAACGAACAACCGAAACCCAACGGCCACGCTGCTTCGACAGGACACCGGCCACGCGCGATCGATGCGACTTTACACAAGCCGATGCGACTTAACCCCACGCCCCAGTAGAATGGGGTACGATACTGTGAAGCAAATTCATGGTGGGAGCGCAATGAAACCAATTTAGCCCTCATGTTGCCTGCCCAACGTTTTCTTGGGAATAAATGGAAGAAGCTGACTGGCAAGATCCTCCAAACTTTCCTTGCCTCTCAAAGGTGATCCGCGGGCGCTGAACAAATCTTCTCCAAATCTCCCCTTGCCCTCTGCCCTCCTCTCCGTTTTTCCCCGACGCCTGCTCCAAGGCCAGCAGGAAAGCCCTTGCACACAGGCCGGCGCGCTCCGTGAAATCCACCGGCATCGCGTCGACGCAAGCGCGCAGGCGCGGCAGAACCAGCGCGAGCAAGTTGCATGGGGCCAAAGTGGTGACCCACTCCCGCATCCGCTTGTCCAAGCTCACAGCGCGCTGAGGGTGGGGCAGGTGACAGTACACACAGTCTGCCTGAAAGTTGCAACTGTTGGCAAAAAAGGAAAAAGAAGCAGCTCTGCCTGAAACAACAAGACACCTCTGCAAGCTGAGAAGAGGACAAACAAGTGGTTGCAAAGAAAGCAAGTTGACCTTAAGAATTTAGGCCGCCGTACGGACCTTGGCATGCTTTTCGACCTGTTCTCCGTGAGGTTCAACACAACACGAACGCCGAGCTGCTCCCCGCGGGCACTCGCCACGCGCAAAGTGCAGGCAGGGCCGGCGGCAAAGCTCCGGATGCCCTCGGCTGCCAGGGGACGTGGCACTGATGGCGCCCGTCTCGACCGCCGTCGGCAGACTGGGAACCGGGACCGGAGCCGCAGCCGGGGGCAGGCGAGTGAGGCGCGTGAGGTGGGCAGCGCGATCAGCCAGACCTTCGACCTGAGCTGATTTTGTCTCCGGGGCGTTGAAAGATCAGTCAGAAGAGTGGGCCCCCAGTCTGAGATAGTGGCTTCAAATGGGACTTGTACGCTTCGCATCCATTTTGGTGTCGTCCATTCGATGTCAAAGCCACCAAAGCCAGGCGCATGAACTCCGGACATTAGCTCACGCCATCTACCCAAACGGTTGCTCACAAGTAGCTTGCAGTGTTGCTTAGCCAAAGTCTTGGGGGAAAAACCACGAGCGCACTGGTGCTTCTTTCGGGCCGGGTGCTTCTTTCGGGCTGGGTCAGCTCCAAAAGATGAGCCATCCGTCTCAACGTCTCCAACATCTTTGACGTTCCGCTCGTTTCCCGCGCGTTTCCCGCGCGTTCAACGCGTTCGCCTCTGCGGACAGCAGCTCCTCCTCCGTGCTCCTCACCCGGCTCGGCTCACAGCTCGAGGCCCGACGAAAATTGGCGGCCTGGGATCCGAGAGTGAAACCCCGGGCGCGCGCCCCGAAACGAGAAGCCAAGGGCCTTGCGTTCTCCTGGTAGCTTTAAGCGCCGATCCGGTAAAACCAGGTGCTTCAATCGTCGAACTGGAAAACTATTCGGGGAGAAGGGGAAAACATATGGTAACTAGGCGAATTAATAGATTGCAAGCAAAAACACACACACACACACATGCAACCTCACGGGAGCTCCTTGGAAGACAATGTTCCTCTCCAAACAACCTTCTGAAAAAAAAAAACAAGTTCGCAGGAGGCTACCAGTCTGTGAGTAAAGTATATAGTAAATATGGTATATTGGAAAAAGTGCGACATACCCAGGGTTAGCCGCAAAAAACATATTTGTTTTAGCTCGCGCCTCTAGGAAGGTGAGCAAAATGCCGAGCTTGATGCCTAGGGGGGTTGGGGGGGGGGTGGGGGTTGACGTGGGGCGTTCACATGAACTTCAGCGCACATTTCCCCTTACCACCGTCGCAAGAATGCGGCTGTTCTTTGGGAACTCACAGCGATGGGGTGTTGACAGGAACTTCAAAACTCGTCTTAGCGCCGCGAAGGGCGGCGTGACCTTCACTTGCCCAGAACACAATGCTCCGACACATAAGGCTCCCGCACAGGGTTTGTCTCCCAATAGGGAATTCTGCAGGGTGGTGGTTGTCTCTTAGTTTCTCTTTCAAACCATCCCAACATGGTGCCCCTCAAAAGACGCCTGCCTATCCGCAAGGGATGGCCCCCATAGATAATTATTGCCCACTGCCCCAAACCACAAACTGACAATGTCCTGCATACTTTCACCGAAACTCTTGCAATGCCACTTTAAGAAATTCCCTAGCCAGTCACAGCAAGTGAAATCCCCCAATCTACAGGAAGTTCAACAAGAAGCTAGTAAAAGACTGCTAGATACTGGCGTGTGTTTCGTTAAGTTCCTCCAGCTGTTCGTGTGTGCTTTTTCCGCGATCTGAGAGAACGCTCCGTGATAGCCATATCCTCTTTTCCAGATCTGCAACCAGTGAGGTTTGGCTTCCAAGTATATATCCAAAAACGATCAACTACCACGAATAGACACTCAATTCTCCCCGCCTCCGGCACCTCATCGATGAAGGTCAAATAATACCGCAGCGACATGGCGAATGCGAATCTAAGGCTGCGCGGGTGATTCCTGCCAGACTGAGCCAAGAAAAAAGGCTCAAGGAGCCCGGATTGATCAACTCGGATGCATATGGAGTGGTTCAACCAGTCAGGCTGGGGGCTCGACTTAGCTTCAGATGTTCCCGGCGTTGCGCGCAGGGCTCCAATAGGAAGGCTGTCATGTACCTGAAACCATAAGTTGGCGATGTACCAGCTGAAGATGTGATGTGTGTGTCTCAAGAATCGGGTTCAAATGGTGGGGTTCCTTCATGTTCCTTCAGGTTTCCCGACCTAAAACCAACCAAACGGCGGTCTCCAAAAAACTTGACACGTTCGCATGGGTTTCAGGCCAGGGGTATATGATAGTCCGCTTTGAAACTGCGGCCATTGAGATACCAATGAGTCGCTCGCTCCGCGGCCGCCGTCTTTTTGCGTCCTTGCTCCGACTTTGCACATCCGAGGAGTCCAACGGGTGACGCATCGCCCTTTATTTCCTAACCCAGGATGGGGCTTTTGCATTTCAGCCTCAGACCAGGATCATTTCGATCTGATCCTTCAACTCCTGATGCTCCAAGCCGCAAACTTTGGGCACTGAGACTGACCACATACTTCACTCGGTTTATACCAGTTTCGTAGGGTTCATTCATTCCACCTGCTGAGCTTTGTGGATGTTGTCAATCCACAGTAGAATGACGATTCGTCCAAGCAATCAAGAGCAACATGCGTGCCTGAATCTGCGTGTTCAGCTGAGAACCTTCTTTCGATGTGATCGAGCAAGAAATAACCGGCCTGCAGGTATGCCAAAGAACTCTGTGTGCGAGCACTCAAATGCTGCAAAAAACGCGTGTCTGACTCCTCAAACAGAACAATAAAATTAAAAAAAAAAAAAAACAATCATGTCAATAAGTATCTCACCATGAAAGACACCACCACCGCCAGCAAGAGAATTCGTGCATGTGTGAGTCTGTGATATTTACAAAAAGGAAACAAACGGGTCCCCTGTTCACCTTGTAAAAGGAGACCAAAGAGAAAAAGAAAAAGATGGGTACCCTTTTCACCTTGACCAAAGAGAAAACAAGATAACAACATGCTTAGTCAACCGCTTTGACAACTAATCCCCCCCCTTTCACCCGAAGGATTCACCCGAAGAGTTTCGTGGCCTGGACACGCCGCAAGCTCGTCCCAGCGCCGTCTTGGACTTCACGAAGACATACGGGACGTTCTTGTCCTCACACACCAACGGCCTCAGAAAGCAAAAGAATACGTGTCATTTTGCAGGGAACCTGGTTTTCCCTTGGTTTCCCTTGGTTTCCCCTTGGTTTCCCCTTGGTTTCTTCTTGGTTCTCTTGGTGTCCCTTGGTTTCCCTTGGTTTCCCCTTGGTTTCCCTTGGTTTCCCTTCTCTCAGTTTTGAGGGTACCACTTGTTCTGCAGTTTTGCAAGGAAACCAAGAGGAACACCACCCATTTTGGGGGTTACCCTAGTTTCCATATGATAAAATTGGAGTCCCGTGGCTTCGGGGGGAAGAAACAAAGAGTCTCCCATGCCCCTCTCGTCACTGCTACTTGTTCACACGAGTGGCCAGTAAGCAAACCTTGAAATCTGCGGAGCTCCATGGATCTAAAACTGGGATTGAGTCTGCGGGTACTTCAGGAATAAAACTATGAATCCAGGCGTTTGTTCATAGGCGAGAAGAATCATTGCCTGCAAAGAAGCCAGACAGCACCATTGTCAGATTCTCTGTTGCTCAAGGAACAACATTGCCCACGTCATCGAAATCAGCCAGCGTTTGAGTATCCTTTGCTTTGAGACATCATACAACCCAGCTCCGTACAAGAGGTGCAGCCCTGTCTTGACCTCAGGATATGTAGATTGTTTTCAGGTTGGTGTCTTTCTTCAAAGCCACGCAAGCATGAGTTCAATGGGCTTCTTTGAAGAGACAAAATCACGGGAATAGCGGCAACTCCTCATTGGGTGTTTCCTATAAAGGCCCTCCGCATGTGCCTTGTAGGTGGCCCTGCTTTCATTTGACGCCGTCCACGAGCGGGGATTGAAAAGCACCCATTTGGGTACTGGTAGCCCCCCCTTCCCTGTTTAGGATAGCACAAATCTTGCAAGGAACGCCAACTGTTGGGTCTTTCAAGGAAAACCCTCAATCTCACAGGTATTTGAAATGTAGGCATCCTTTTCCATCTCGAAAATTTTGCAAGAGCTTCACAGGGTTCCCTGCCATTCCTTTCCGGGCGATGCGACAAATCGCCGGAGGGCCTTGCCATAGGTGATGTTACAAATCTTCTGAAACTGGAAGAGGTGAAGCTGCAAAGCAAGCAAACAAAGAATAGGGCCGGAAGCATTGTAGATTGGCAAACAAAAGGCGACGTCTAAAACCCGAAAAAGAGGAACCCAAACCTTCAGCAGACATGGGAACACATGAAAACATGAAAAGGCAGCCTCGAATTGTTTCGGGCACCCCCCTTCAACAAGTCGAGAAATACTGCGGATGGTTGCGAAATCCAGTTCGCACCACCTAAGAAACCCTGGAACCATGATTCCCCTGTAAATACCAACAAACCATTGTTTCAGCCAAATTCCGTGGTGCGATTTCGTGGGATTTCGCAACCATCCACAGTAGGAAGCACTGGAAACTTGGGGGGGAAATACCGCTGGACCCCTTCGGAGGTGAGGGAACCCAAAGGAACAGCCTTTCATTTCTCACGGGGAACCCCATGGGAGAGGCGGACGCCAAAGGGACATTTTATGAGCACCTGCTACTTGGGCGGTTCCCCCCAATTTGAGGCGAAGATAGCCGCCTGAAGATGGGTGGTGTCCCTTTGGTTTGCCTTCAAACAAACCCCAAGAATCGTACCCTCAAAAAAGCCAAACCCGTATGCAATGTGTTCTTTGAGGGTATCCTGTTCACTTCGGTCTAAAGGGAAACCAACAGGAAAACCAGCAATTTGGGGGGCTGTTTGGGTGTGTCTTTTCTTGAGAGTACCCTTTGGATGTGTCTAGAGGGAAACCGCAAGCTAAACCATCATGGTGTGAAACCAAAATAAACTGAGGGTGAAACCAAATCAAAATCAAAAATGGAGGGTGAAACCAAAGTCTTGCGAAACCAAAATAATGACAACTATTTTACACACCCACGGCCCAAACGGTTCCCATCGGAGCGTCAAGTGCAGGAGGATCTCCAGGGGCTCGGCATCCGCCGCCAGGATCACCAGCTCCGCCGTGCCCCGGTTCAGCGTCTTGGTGGCCTCCGAGCGAGCGATCGCCCGGAAAGAAACGGAAACCCCCGACTTTCACCCGGGCAAAACGAAGAGACTGGTAGAATCAGGATCTACCAACTCAGAACAAGACAGAAAGCCAAACAAGGGATTGGTGGAAACTGGATTTACCAAAAGAAACAACATTGGTAGAAAATGGATTCAATGTCCGTCTAATTGGTGGTTTTGTTGAACGAGGGTGGAAACCCAACTTACCCCCAATTGCAGGGGTTCCAAACCCCAACCCGCCAGTCCAAACCAGTACGATAACCTGAAAGACGGAGGTATTACTTTTAAAAAAAATGTTCAAATGTACCCAAACATGAGCCCCGAAAAACACACCCTAGGTGGAATCTTCATTTGGGCTACACCTTGTTTGGGTGCCATGCCAATTTGTCGGGGAGAAACGCACAATTGCCGGGCGTCCAAAAGATGGCGTGTGTCTCAAAGATGTTGTAGCAAGTTGCGACTTGTGTTCGAGTCGGTACCCTCGTTCGCGCAGGGGTGGGCTTGGGCAACTGAAGGGAAAGTACTTAGTGGGCTTAAAATTCTTCGAGCCGCGTACTGGACAGCAGCGCTGTCTAAATCATTGACTGTAGTTCTACTAAGATGGCCACAAAAGGTTTCATAGGACGTCTGTGATCCTCACGTCGGGTATGCTAAAATGGCCATTGGGATTTGGTGCGCTGCTCATGTTGGCTTCATGTTCCTTTGGTTTGCAGAAACCGGGCAAAACAAGAACGTCGCATACAGCTATGTCAAGCACTTTCTCCCATACAAGCAGGGATATTTGAAAGAAAATGATGGTCCGCTCTTGTAACGTCAAGCACTTCTTGGTAGATAATCACAATCCCAGTGGAGCTACAGGAATTCCCTATGAAGGGGTTGATGACCGTCCCTAGCACTCCCAAGAGGGGTCTTTGGACCACGCCACATAAACACATGTCCATCTTTTGCTATTTGGCTGTGGGTCAAAAATAGGGTAACCCCAAAATGGCTTGCCCTGGTAAATGGAAACATGGTTTCTAAAACCTGCGGTCCAATTCCTGGTGTAATATTTTGACCCAGTTTCCCATTCCGGTCTTCCCCAAAACGTGGCGGCCGAGCGCCGGCGAGCGCCAAAACGCTCGCCAGCTCGCCAGCTCCACCTCGCCTCGTTGGCGCCTTTTTTGAGCTGCTTATAGTTGGCAGCCTGCTGCACCAAGTCCAGGATGGTCACAGTGAGCGCCTCCTGATGGAATTGGGCGAAACAAAAACTGGGAAGGAATCTTCCATTAAGACTTAAGCCTGCAAAAACTGAAAAATATGTCTGGTAGAGATAGATTCCTTTTCAAGCCAACAAGGAAAAATCAAACATATTATTAAGCAAACGGAAGGACTGAAGTCTCATTGGGGACCCTTGGGACAAGTTTTAGATGGGGAGCTATGTCCACCACTTGCGATGGGGGTCCGACCCCAAAAATCGCACCTGACTGTGCTACTGGACACTTGGAAAAAACATAGACACGATGTTTGGTCGATCAGAAAAGGGAAAATGAAGGAAGAGCCTTTAATAGCAACACAAATGCAGGACGCCTAAATGGGTAAAATTGCAAAAATATACTTGCTATGTCTGGCAATGCAAAGTCCAGCTTCGTGACTTCGCATCTGCTCGCGACAAGGGATAATCAAAGGCTGCGCTTCGCATTTGCTGCCAAACCTAAAAACATCCGTGCATGGAAAAGCACTTTCACCCACGGTCCCCGGGTTGTGGAACTGTGGCATCTACTTCACCCGACATGTCCAACCCTATCACTCGAGCGCCGGGGGACAACCCAGAAAGCTTCACATGGCTGTGGGTCTATTTTGGGGTAGGTGCACCACCCATTTTAGTCTATTTTAGTGGGGATTGGGATGTTCGCTTGAGGTACGGCTTTTGAGCCATGGCCACATCTTGAATGCGGTTTTGACAGACTTCAAAGCGCCTTGGGGGACCCTCATTTTTTGGGAGGCCTGTTGAACAGGACTGATGGTCGTGGCGCGCACCAGCCACATCAACCCCCTTGCTTCTTGCGGTCCTTGGCCAGAGGATACGCCTTGCGCGGCAGAGAGCGGGGCGTTGGCGTGCTTCTTTGGCTCTAAAATATAAATCTCAGTATGATGGAAACTTCACAATGGAAACATGTGCACACACACACACACTGCTCATCTGGACTCTTTTGGTAGGAAGTACCAAAAAAAAGGACAAGCATGAAACAACGACCTCCTTGTGCTGCTGCCCACGTGATGGGCAACACGCAAGTCAGGCCGATTTCTTTGAAGCCGATGCTGCACCAGCCCCGCCTTGGGGTTGACCTCCTCGTCGTCAGCCATTGCGTCACAAATCGACTTTGGTCTCCTTCTGAGCCGGAGGTCGTCTGGGCGCAAAGATTGGAGCGAGTCGAAACAAATCCGCTAGGTATCCCAAGCTTCTCAAGTCACACACCATGTGCTGTTGCAGTCAAATGCCAGACCCCAGGAATAGCCTCGAAGCCAACTACCCTCCCACCAACTAACATGCAACCTGACACGGGGCCGTTTTCCTTGTAAGGGGACCCCCTGTCAGGTTCCATGTTTGTGAGGGTCGATTTCATTCACAGAGACAATGTCCAGAACAAACGCGGAGGCACTCAAGCTGCATGCGTTTACCGTGCGAGAAAGAGAATCTCGAAAAATAAACTGTCCATCCGCTCGACCAAAAGCAAAATGGGCGGCGCCTCTTCGGAGTTGGTGCCCCTTCCTGTGGATTTAAAAGGGGCACCAAAAAGGAAAACCAACATCTTGTATTTGTTTGGGCGGGTCTCGTTAAGATGAGACACGCCCAAATAGATGGATGTCTTTCAGAAAACATGTATCACGAGCGTCGTCTCCGCGTTTGAGATTGTGTCAAGTCACTCACTTACAGTTGATCTGGAGACAGAATGGTCCCCTGCAGGCAAGGGAGGTCTCTCTCTTAATGTAGCAGGATGCGACATGTACTGATATGTCAGAGTTGCAAAGCCTTGAGGCTCGCTTGCACCGCAAGGCGCAGTCTGTCATTCAGCTACAAGCAGTATTTTCCATGGACTGATCTCCCAGCATGTTTTCTTCATGCCTGTCAACTGACCGTTTGTCAGTGGGAGGGGTGAAAGTCAGAGCGAACATGAGAGCACACCAGCTCGTGCCAAACCAGAAGCGCGCAAGGTAAACTGAGAGATTTCATCACGACAACATTTAAGCCATGGCAAACAAATGCGCTGGTGAAGAAGCGCGGGCCGATTTCGGCCCAAAATATGCATTGGCACCCACTCGGCCATTCCGTTCGGACCGCTCAGCGCCGGCCTGTCGTCACAGCACCCATGGAGCCTTGGCGAAACGCATCTGGCGCAGCAAGGCCCCTCCCAAATTAGCCATAGAAAACTGACAATTTGACAGAACCTCGGACAGAACTGTTCGGCTGTGGAAACAGCAGCAAAGGACTGCTAGGAAAAGATCATCATGAAAGACCATCAGCTGAGCCAACGCCTTGTCTTCACTTGCCTGGGCAGTTTGGTCTGCTAAGCTCGGCAGGGAAAACAGCTCCCGAGTGCATGCGAGACTCTCACCATTGGAAGCCCACCTGTTTTGGCCGCATCAAAACAGACACTCGTGAGGCGTTTAGTGATGTTGCCCAGACCGATGCGACAGGCATGCGCGGCACCTTGACCCAGATTAATGGCCTGGCAGAATTTTAGGAGGAGTCCAAAGCAAAGCAGACCCTTGACAATGGGACACCCCCTACTAATCAACCAGGGGTTCATGGATGGGCGAAACCCGTTGGCACCACAAATGAAACCATAGTTGAAACCATTGTCTGATGGTATTTATGGGGGAATCATCATTCCCAAAGTGAAACCACGGTTGAAACCATTTTGTTTGGCATTCGCAAAAGAAAAAAAACGACTCCCTCCCCCACTCCCCATTTCAAGCGTCGGCCCCGAGGCCGGCCAAGACCTGCTGCCCGCGCAGGCGCCTGTCAGGTCTGAAGCTCTTGTTGGTTGTTTTGTTTTTTGAGGGTGCCCTTCTGGCTTTCAAAAAGGAAGCCACAGGAGAACAAAGAAGAAAGAAAAGCAGCTTTGCAGGTTCCCCTGGTCTACGACACCAACTTCTCATCCTGAGCCTGGCGATCAGAACAGAACATGGTGCAATGGTGCAACGGGCGTTTCTAGGTCTTGGGTGAGCGTCTATGGACCTGCTGCAATATGTCGCCTGTTCCCTCCGCACAAACATGGGTTTGGCTCAACATTAAGGAGCCAGAGTTACGCAGGTGTTAGTCTTTGGTTCCATTTACCTTTTGGTTACTTTCCTGAGCCACAGCCACATGGGAGCAGCCAAGCGTTTCAGACTTCAAGCGCATCCGAGCCGCGGTGCCGTGCAGTCGGATCGCCCGGGCGGCTTGGGCCGCGGAGATGTGCGAAGCGGCCGGCACGTTGCGGCCAGAGACCTCGGATCACGTTGCCCGTTGCGGCCATGGTGCAACAAACAAACATGCCACATGGGGCGAATCACTTCCCTGTTTGCTCTTCTGCTCTCCAGCCACAGCTAAAGGTGAGTCTAAAAGGTGGGATGTGTCCAAGGAGTGAGACTAAGCAGTGGGACCTGTTCTGCAGAGCTTTGTAGCTTGCGCAAGAGCGCCGGTTTTGGGCCATGGGTTTCATGTTGCTTCATGGCCATGTTGACCGCATGTCAGCAGAGATTGATAACAGAATTTCGGAGTAACATGTTGATCTCAAATGCCATCCCAGAAAGCGGCAGCTTTGAGCTTGGATTTCGTGTCTTCCGCCATCATGGGCGTAAAGGAATCGTTGTCTTTCTGGCCGGGCATTCAGTAACTTGGATCACCAGGATCTTCGAAAATTGAAAATTAGGGCGGGTCTCTGAAAAGGTTCTTCCACCACAAAAAGCACCTCCCTGACTGCTTCACTTGACGGTTGTGCAGTCAGGCCCCTCTGCCAGATGGGAAAATTGTGAGGCTTCGCCTCCGAACCATGCCCTCAAATAGGCAACAAACAGCCTACAGAGAAAAACGTCAGGACCCAGTGTGTTTTCTTGGTTTTCCTTTAATCCCCTAAAACACGATGGGGACCCAAGGTTCCGCTTGGTTTAGCTATCCTTCAACAGCACAAACATACATACCATACCATACCATTCCATCACAAACATACATACATACATACACTACATACTACACTACACTACACTACATTACATTACACTACATTCCATCCCAATCCATTCCATTACATTACAGTCCATTACATTACATTACCATGACATGACAGTACATACACTATATTAATTACATTACATTAAATTACATTACATCACATGCCATTTCATTCCATTACATATATACATGCATTACACGCACACACAACATAACGTAACATGACATATCAGAACATAGCGTAATGTAACAGAAGAAAAGATAAGGTTACATACATACGTACATATATACATGCATACAGTACATTCATTATACATTACATTCCATTACATACACTAGATTCACTACACAGACTACATTGACTACATACACTACATACATACATACATTACATGGCATCACACGACATGACATTACATTACATTACATACATACATACTACACACATACATACATTACACACATGCATACATTACAATACATTACACTACACTACATTACATTACATTACATACATGCATACACACATACATACCTACACACATTGCATCATACCACACCACACCACACCACATCACATCACATTACATTACATTACACACATTCATAATTGCCTACATGCATACACGCATACAGGCATGCATACATATATGCGTACACACATACAGCACAGAACAGCACAGTGCAGTACAGTACAGTACGTTGCATTGCATGACATTACATACGTACATACATACATACATTACACATTACATTACATACATACATACATTTCATACATGCATACATACATACATACACACATACATACATACATACATACATACATACATACATACACACATACATTATATACACACATACATACATACATACATACGTACATTACATAGATTACATACACATACATCTCTACACACATAAAATACAGTACAGTACATTACATCACATTCCATGACAGGACACGACACGACATTACATGCATACATAGATACACACATTGCATACAGACACTACATTACATACATCACATTACACTACATTAGATTAGATTAGATTAGATTGCATTACATTACATGACATTATGTTACATACATTACATTACATACATACATTACACACATACATACATTACATTACATTACATAACACACATACATTACGCTCATACATATATTACATAACAGTACATTACTTTACATTTCATTACATTACAATACATTACATACATGCATAAATAACATACACACAGCGCATGCATACATTGCATACAGACATTACATTACATTACAATGTATGTATGTACATACATTACACACACACACATCTCTACGTCTCAGTTTTTCTCTGTTGCCTCGGACACTGTCATACATGCCAGGTCATCCTCAGGAATTGTCGGCTTGCTCGACCACGACTTCTGCTGAAATGTTCCACACGTCTTGCACAGTCATTCAGCAGCTGAAATCAAATACGGTCCTGGAAGGATGGGACGGCCACAGGGAAAAGAAAAGATCCTTGAGATTGAGAAATTGCGGGTTTATGCCATGACGACGGAGATACATGTCTGTTCAAGGTCCACATCTCTAAGTCTCACTCACCTTCACCCAGTTTTTCTCTGTTGCCTAGGAAACTGTCACACATGCCAGGTCATTCCTCAGGAATTGTCGGCTTGCTCAACCACGACTTCTGCTGAAATGTTCCACGCGTCTTGCACAGTCATTCAGCAGCTGAAATCAAGTACGGCATGCAACCACCCATTCCCATTCATGATCTGGTTTTACCGGCAAATCGCAAGCGTCGAAGGAGTAGTCCTGGAAAGGCTTGAGATCTCCTACTGATCAGACTTGATCAAGTTGGAGCACATTGTTTCCACTGCGTCAGTAGTAAAGCATGCTTCTCGTATCGACGCTGCTCTTTGCTTCCCATCTCCCCCGCTTGCCCACATCATGAAGACTTCTACGTTTGTGATATCTGTCCTTGGATGCAGCACTGTGCCGCAAAACATGCGGCTTGATACACTCGACCTTATACTGCAGTGTATAAGCTGAGCTCAGGGTTCAACCGTGTCCAGAGTCGCAAAACCTCACGCAGCCACGAATGATGAGCCAAGCCGCCCAACAAAACTGAATCATCCGATTTGCCAGTTTTGCGTTGGAGGGAAGAGGGTGCTATGAGAACCGACCGGTGAGGATACTTTTTACGTGGCCTAGCTGTGAGCCATCCAATGTCAGGCATGCAGAAGGCCGTAAATAGCCATCAAACTGTATTGCCATGGCGACTGCTATGTCCAGTCGACAACTGTCCTTTGGTGTATCACATTCAAGGAGTTGCAACCCGTAAACAAGATAGGAAGCGGCAGAGATCTCAAAATCGTTCTTGTAAAGCTCCGTGATGTAGGCGTTGACGGTATCATCCAGATGTTTGCGGTCTGTTTTCTTTCCACGTTGCTGAGCCCAGTGCTTAAAGTCCCCAACACAGGTCATATATCGGTTCAGCGTGCGTTGACTGACCCGTTTTGATCTAGGTAAGAACTTGTCAGCCACAAGCTTTCCATCCAGCCCAAATCGCAGTTGCTTCGCACCTCCTACTTCATTCTTGATCCCAACACGGGTCCCCAAAGCAGGAGGCCCGAAGCATGCATATGCAGTTTGTGGGAGCATTAATTGCATTGGTTGCACTGATTTCCCAAAGCACCATTGATTTAAACTTGCAAGTTTCCTCTCGAAGCATTTTTTCAAAGTGCAAAACCCATGCTGCTCTTGCTGCAAGGAACATGAGGGTCTGGGGTGAACAGGCCCTCAGCCACCGCCTGCTCCAGGTGCACCTTCAGCCCCTCAAGCTGCGCGTGCTTCCAGACATCAACGCGCTCGGCATAGCCAGTTTCCCACTTGTGTAGTACCCTCCAACCCGGGTTCCCCTTTTTTTCCCACTGGCCACTGGGTACAAGTACTATTTTTTGCAGGAGTGTTTTGCAGCTCCAAGGGGCTAAAATTGGAATGGAATTCAAGGGTACCCAAAACTCCTTTTCCCAAACAATCCTAGGGAAGAGCTGTGGTCTACGGTGTGCAAATTATTCAGCCATCCAACTGTGCAAATATTGGGATAAAATCACATTTCAGTTCCTGCACAAGAAAATCAAGGGAATCAGGTTTGTCGGAGACCCATTTTCATCCCTGAACAACAGCTCAATGCTTCGAAGTTCTTTCAATTTACTGAATTTTTTATTTTTATAATCATCCAATAAATTTCATCATGATCAACCATTTTGGGTTTGGCGTCTGGGCTGCCAGTGGAATGAGAAGCAACGGATCCCGAACTAGCGGGAGGCCGCGACAAACCCCAATGCGTGGTTTGCGGCAGCGCCATGCAGCGCAACCGAATCTACAGCGCCCGGCTGCACGTGGACAAGAACAATCATGTCTGGAGATTGATGAACCTGGCAGCACTGACCCTATCTGTGCCAACACCTAGGTTTCCCGTCAGGGTAACCGGCTCTGACAAGGCGGAGAACCTTGAAGGATAAGCCCCGGCAAGTGTAGTCCGGCTTTTGTATTGCCACTTGCCATTTACTTTAGCCCTAACACTTCCGACAAGCTGCTGATGAGTATGATCACGCCGGCATTTCCTGTGTTGTTCCCTTCTTCCCCGCCGCAAAGAGTCCCATACGAGCTTTTTGCCGGCGTCTCACTGTCAACAGCCCTGAGTCGTATAGCTTCTTGTAGAGCTTGAAACGAGCAACACGGCTCTTCTTGAGCTGATCGTCCCAGTGTGGATCAATCAATTCGCCGCTCGCCCTCAATGCTTCCAACTCCTGTTTGGCCTCTCCACCAGGGATCTCTTTCTCTTCGAGCGCTCCTCCTGCTTCTTCTTTAGAGCCTCACGGTGCGTGGCAGCACGACTTTCCAAAAGACCCCCAACCGACCCACGAGCAGTGGCCCGGGCCCTTGAGGCATCGACCTTGTCGCCGGCACTTCCAGCAGGAGGCTCTTCACATTAGAAAAGTGCTCAATGTAAGCTCTCACTGCTGGGGGGCCCAACTCCCAGGCAGATGTCGGCAATTCTTTGAGAATCTTGATCTCATGCAGGTCAAGCTGACCACATTCTTGGCCTCCTGCAAATACAGGTTGGGACCGTTCCCCACGTCCCGGAGACTCCTCAGAAAGGTGAGGGGAACGAAAAGCCATAGGCTGCAACCTTTCGAAAAACATCCTCCATCATCCACGCCTGTACATGTGTCAGCTGAAGGGCCGAATCACAAAAGGGCATCATCAAAAAGGCCAGTGAGTTGATGGAACCGATTGCCCCATCCACTAGCGAGACAGCTCCACCGAATCCCTCGACCTACCGAGCCGCGGCAATGGAAATGAACCCGGCGGTCAAATTCTTCAAGGCCGCCTTCTCGGGCTGGGGGCTTCCGCCGGCGGTCCCAGCCCCCGACGCAGCGCCAGTCGTGACGCGCCAAGGGGATGCTCCCCCCAGCACCGGACTTGCCCTTCTTCTTCTTGCGCTTCTTTGCACCGGTCTCATCTTCACTATCCTGTTCATTATACCCTCTGGACACAAACTGTTAAAATTGAGGCTAGTTGCAAAGTTGAGCGACTCATGATACCCAAGCCAGCGTAATCTGGCTGAGCCGGGCTCCTCTCCACTGCCAGCTCTGTCTGGATTGCCCACCTGCTCAAATGCTCTCCAATGGCAGTGGTGCTTGCATCAATCTGGTCATAGGTATGCAGAAGTCTCAAGCTTTCACACACGCTTCTGTGAATGTGAGCCTCCGAAGATCTCTTGCCCACCCCACAAATTTCAACCAACTGCTGACGGCAGGGCAAAAAACCACCAGATCCAGCCCCGACGGCCTTTGAGCTGGGGCCCCCCCCTTCATCAAATTGACAGCGGCCAGCAGGTCCAACTTGCGCTTTCCGCCCACGTCTTTGAGCCTTCCAAGCTTCCAAGTCCTTATCCATGACTTTCTCGACGAAGGTCTCCTCGCCGTCCAAAATGACCACTCCCCGCTCATTGAAAGCGAGTTGCGTCACTGAACAACAAGTTCTCGTCAATCTCAGCCCCAAACTTGGCATGGCTAGGTTGGGCGACTATCCAAACATATGACTCCGTCTCTTCAACATCACCTTCTCCCAGGATGGGTGCCTGAATCGTGGGCGTAGATCTCGTCACCAATGTCTTCAGGGAAAGGGGCCAAGCGCCCGAGCACTCTATGCACCGTGGCATTCAAATCATGCCTCTGCAGTTCGTGGTCTGGGGTGAGCGTCAGCCATATGCCTCCTTGGATTCTATGCAATAGCACTCCGCCATGGATAATTGACCAGGTTTTGAACCTCCGGAATGTCACTTCCATGACGCCTTGCCGCCCTTGAAATGAGAGGGCCTAGCAGGCCCTTTCCGACCACCTTTTGACATCCTACCTGAATCTGAGGTGGACTCACCGCTGTCTGATGAGGAGCCACCTGTGTCACTGGGATGCACCACCGGCTGAGTATTGACCGATTGCTTGTGCAACCAGCTCCACGCAAACCAGGCCAGGACAAACAGGTCGAAGATGAGGCTGAGAAGTTTGCTCTGTGCCCAACAAACCCACTCAAGGGATCGCTGGGACTCCCTCAATCCAGACAATAAACCTTTGGTGGCGGCGATCTCGTCTCTAAGGGCAGATGTCTCAAAAGCAACCAAGTCAATGGGGTTCAAAGGTCTGGCGAACAAATACCCAGTTATCGATCCAGCAATGAAGGCGATACCAGCTTGCATAGAAACACCCGGAAAAGAAAAGATCCTTGAGATTGAGAAATTGCGGGTTCATGCCATGACGACGGAGATATACCTCTGTTCAAGGTCCATACATACATACATACAATTACATTACGTTACATTACATTACATTCCATTACATTACACAACACAACATAACATAACATAACATACATACATTACGTACATTGC
>CAUJNA010002646.1:238588-251088 GCA_963377175.1 Effrenium voratum | reverse complement strand
TACATACATACATACATACATACATACATACATACATACATACATACATACATACATACATACATACATACATACATACATACATACATACATACATACATACATACATACATACATACATACATACATACATACATACATACATACATACATACATACATACATACATACATACATACATACATACATACATACATACATACATACATACATACATACATACATACATACATACATACATACATACATACATACATACATACATACATACATACATACATACATACATACATACATACATACATACATACATACATACATACATACATACATACATACATACATACATACATACATACATACATACATACATACATACATACATACATACATACATACATACATACATACATACATACATACATACATACATACATACATACATACATACATACATACATACATACATACATACATACATACATACATACATACATACATACATACATACATACATACATACATACATACATACATACATACATACATACATAACATACATACATACATACATACATACATACATACATACATACATACATACATACATACATACATACATACATACATACATACATTACATACATACATTACATACATACATACATACATACATACATACATACATACATACATACATACATACATACATACATACATACATACATACATACATACATACATACATACATACATACATACATACATACATACATACATACATACATACATACATACATACATACATACATACATACATACATACATACATACATACATACATACATACATACATACATACATACATACATACATACATACATACATACATACATACATACATACATACATACATACATACATACATACATACATACATACATACATACATACATACATACATACATACATACATACATACATACATACATACATACATACATACATACATACATACATACATACATACATACATACATACATACATACATACATACATACATACATACATACATACATACATACATACATACATACATACATACATACATACATACATACATACATACATACATACATACATACATACATACATACATACATACATACATACATACATACATACATACATACATACATACATACATACATACATACATACATACATACATACATACATACATACATACATACATACATACATACATACATACATACATACATACATACATACATACATACATACATACATACATACATACATACATACATACATACATACATACATACATACATACATACATACATACATACATACATACATACATACATACATACATACATACATACATACATACATACATACATACATACATTACATACATACATACATTACATTACATTACATTACATTACATTACATTACATTACATTACATTACATTACATTACATTACATTACATTACATTACATTACATTACATTACATTACATACATGCATGCATGCATGCATGCATTACATACATTACACACACGACATGCACTAAATACATTACATACATTACAATCATTACATCCATTACATACATTACATACATTACATACATTACATACATTTCATACATTACATACATTACATTACATTACATTACATTACATTACATTACATTACATTATTGTACACTACATACACCACAATACAGTACACTACATGATACTACATTAAATTCCATTGCATTCCATTCCATGCCATTACATTACATTTCATTACATAGACAAACAAACAAACAAACAAACAAACAAACAAACAAACAAACAAACAAACAAACAAACAAACAAAACAATCAAACAAACAAAACAAACAATCAAAAAACACAAACAAACAAACAAACAAACAAACAAACAAAAAACACACAGGTTAGCCCCACAATGCCGGGCACATCTCGCCAGGATGCCCTGGGGATCGTCCTCAGCGCCAGCTGATCCTGCGGGAGTCGATCCAACGGCAACTTTAAACGGCCGGTTGCGTTTGCCTGGTGTCGGTTGGAAAATCAGCAGGCCGCGCTTGTGATTAAAGCGGACACTGAAGAAACATTGGTGACAATTGGTGAAAACAATTGAGTGCTTTTGATGGCTGTGCCCAAGTGGTTTCAACGGAAAATGAAGAGAAGCCAAAAACCAAGTCTGGCAACCGGGGCCACCAGCTTGCCACTATGGCAACAGTTTCTCAGTTGCTTGCCTCATCCCCGCCGGTTGCCGGCCGCGTCACGATGACGTTGGCCTCTCGCCGGGCCAAGAGCAAAAAAGGGCTAGGCCAACTGAACTTGGACTCCAAGGTCTTGAGAAAAACTCAAGAGTCCGAGCACCCCTTTTTCTGCGGCCGATCCGAGGATTTCGGGGGGATCGATTCGGCCCCTTCTTTCGGCACCGAAAGAAAGCGCCTCGAAGGAGCTGCTTCGCGGGACCCCCGGAGTCGCACCTGGCCCGACTCGGGACTCCCGATGGTTCCCTTTCAAACACCCCAGGTCCTTTAAAATGGGCCCAAGAGGCGATGTCTACCGGAAAAAAAATACGAGTGAGCGATGGTGAAGTTTCCATGGACGACTCGTGTTCAAAGCGGCGAAGCGATGAAGCATTACCGCGGTTGACGATCTCGTGTTCAGAGCAGGCTGCGGCTCCAAAAAATGGGTATGGATCGTTCCGCGGTGATCAGAACGTCTAAATCGGTCTGGATCACCTGCGTCGTGGTCTGGATAGGGAGTCTGGATACCTCTAATCCGGACCTTAGAATTTGAGCCGCAGCCAGCAGTTTCCATGGGATCTTTCTGCCACAACTCACGCACAAATCGCTTAAGTCAGGGCTCCTGGGGATTCTCAATTGTTTGGAGATTTGTAAGTGGCCCAAAAAGTCCCTGAGAACCTGAAGTGCCACCCTTTCTTTTTGCCAGGCCTGCAGTCTCCTTGCTGGAGTCCTGCTTCAGGATGGCGATGCAAGCCTCGGAACGGCTGCCTGCTGAGGTTCTTTTTTTGCATAGCCCTGGCATTAGCCTAACCCTGGCGCAGCCTGGCGTGCACGAAAGGAGACACAAATTTAAGGTAGGTCTGGGGTAGTCCGTTTAGGTTCAGGCCCGGCATCGTTTTCACATCCTCAGCATCGCTTTCAACATCCTCAGCATCACCAGGCTTTGGTTTAGGCTGGGTTTAGGGTGGGGGGTTGGCTCCGGGGTGGGTTTCAAACCTATTGAGGGGTGGCTGTGCTCGCGGCAGATGGTTTGGTGCTGGTCTTCTTGGGGTTGGTCTCGGGTGGGTTTGGTGGGTTTAAAATTGGCTTCGGTCATGGTTGTGCTTAAGCAGGCTTAGGGTGGCTTAAGGTAGGTGGGGGGTCAAACCACCGAAGAAGGCTTAAACACAACCATGGCCAAACCATCTGCCGCGAGCACAGCCACCCCCAAATTTGCTCAATAGGTTTGAAACCCACCCCCAGAGCCAACCCTGAGCCAACCTGGAACCCACCCTAAACCCAGCCTAAACCAAAGCCTGGTGATGCTGAGGATGTTGAAAACGATGCTGAGGATGTGAAAAAGATACCGGGCCTGAACCTACCCTCCCCAGACCTACCTTAAACCTACCCTGAACCCATTCCAAACCTTTGTCCCACCGAACCGCCAACCAGCCAGCCAACCAACCAACCAACCAAGCAAGCAAGCAACCAACCAACCACCTGCCAGGGTTAGCCCTGGGCCAGGGCTAGGCAAAAAAGAACACCCTTCCCCCCACGCCCCCCCTCCTTTTTGTTTGGGGGGGTGGGCGTCCTGGTAACCCTTAACCCCCAAACTACCGGGCTCCAAACCACCAATTAGAGGGAAGCTGAGGAAAGGGTCGCCTCAAAAACAGCAACGCCTGGTTTTTCGCCGAGCGTCGTCCGCTGCTTCAGGTGTGAGACCCCGCAAGGGGTGTGTCTGAACCTAGGCGTAACCCTCACTCCAAGTTGTGTAGATGCAGTAGGACCTTCCATGCTGATAGTCTCTATATTAATATTGCGTCACTGTCTTTACCAGGCCCTGGATTTGTTTTTCTCTGATCCCAAAGGCGGCTCCACGCTTGTTCCGGTGTGAAGCATCGGCCCTCTTGCAAACATATTTAGCCATCAGGGGTAACTTCCCCCCAAACCCCACCATCCCCCACCCCCCAAACCCATCCCCCAATCCCCCAATCCCCCAATCCCCAAACACCAGCAACCCCACCCCCCAAACCCCAGCACCCGCTTGGACGCAACCACCCATCACCGAGCCACAAAGTGCCCGCGCAGGAAGCGGCCGTTCTGCTCCGACAGCAGCTCCCGGTCGTCAATGGCGATCTGATTTTGCCACGAGGCCACCAAACATTGCTGGGGGGTCTGTTGTCTTTCCCCTTGAAAGCCACAAAAAGGGATTGAACAGGGCATCTCTTCCTCTTCCTCTTCCTCTTCCTCTTCCTCTTCCTCTTCCTCGTCCTCTTCCTCTTCCTCTTCCTCTTCCTCTCTCTCTCCCGCCATCTCTCTCTCTCTCCCTGTCTCTTGCTGGCTTCACATAAAGAAAGCAACAAACTGGGCCCATGTTCACCGAAGCGCTGGCGAAGGCCGCAAGGCCACCAAACGCCCACACTGAGCTGACTGAGCGCCCACACCCAGTTCTCCCACTTCTCAGCTCCCGGATTCCTGGAGCAGCCAAGTCAAACCGAATCATTAGAAGAAAGATTTCCTAAGGGATCTTCAGTGAGTTCCTTTTACCCCAGAGAAATAGATGAAGCTCATCACTGCAGCTCGGCCTACGCGGAAAGGATGCACTGACCAGTCCTCATGTAGTCCCTTTTCCATTCCAGGATCTCCGTAGGTCTCTGTGCCAAGTACGGGCTCTTGCCTTGCCGATTGGCCGACGCC
Source organism: Effrenium voratum (assembly GCA_963377175.1). Classification (NCBI taxonomy): domain Eukaryota; class Dinophyceae; order Suessiales; family Symbiodiniaceae; genus Effrenium; species Effrenium voratum. The sequence goes on along the minus strand of CAUJNA010002646.1, from coordinate 246,110 downwards.
CCAGTGAGCACATAAAAAATGACACTTTGTGCAGAAAATCCAATATGAACCCCAGCCAAAAAGCAGTGCCTCGCTTCAAAACCAGCATATCGATTGGCCGTCGTTGCCCAGCACAAAGCATTGGAATGCAGTTGGGACCCTTCAAACTCGAACGCAACGACATGCTGATCGTCTTGTTCAGCAACAAATCAGACATGCCAATGTGTCTGTAAGTATATAGGACAGAACTGCACGCATTGTCTGATGCCAAACAAATCTTTGCGGCTAAATGAACAGCGCCCAAACCCATTGACTTGTGTGCTACAAACATGGCTACAAAAGGTTATCTAGCCCCTAATTTAAACCCCGTGAAAGGTAGCAGAACCACTTTTGGCACTGCTCGAATGAAGAAAGGGCGCGACATGAGGGGTCCAGAACTAAAGGGCCATGTTTTTGTGCTTTTATTCTCAAGTCAAAGCAAGCAAAAGACACCTGTCATCACCTGGCAATGAACTTGAATGGGGAACCCCCTCAACAACGGTTGGTGGACACACATCCCCAAATGATGATGTCCACCAAAGCTCCCTAACTAAGAAAAAAACACCTGCCAGGAGTCTCCCACTTTTTTTAACCGGGAACGCACCAAACCAGACCCGTCGGACCCGTCGAGTCGGACCCATCGGCTCGCGTCGGGTCTCGGCTCCCGGGCAGGGAGTGCACCCGATCAGCTCCAGGCCCAAGCTGTTCAGCGTGTGCTGCGCCTCTGCCCGCGCCTCCGGGTGCCGGCCTGTGCGGTCCGCAAGACCCGCTCAAAACAGGAGGGGAAGAGGAGCAGCTGATGGATACTGAATGTCGCTGCGTTTGAATCAGTTTGGACTCAAGCGACTCATCCAGCGCGCTCTGAAAACTCGAAAAAGCTTCAGCAGAGGTGCGCCAGTCGCTGGAGAGGACAATCTTTGCTCCAGTTTCCCTGACCACCTTGGTCGCTCAAAACACATCACGCTGCCTGCGTCTTTTTTGACTGAGCCCGGCACGCGAACCAAGTTCTGCAGAAGCCTCCTGAGATTGCGTGATCGAGAAAAAGAAATGAAATGCAAAAAAGCGTGGTAAACCTTCTGTTGCCGCTAGGGGACAGTCCTTGCAGGTTTGCTACTGGCATGCAAAGCCAATGACTAGCATGATCAATAGGTGAGGACCAACCTTTGGTTTTGTAGGCCAATGAAGCTCTTCAACCGGAACAACTTCACAGCCAGGCGAACGGCGGGCCGAGATCTGGCCCGGTGGCTATGGTGACCCTTACTTTGAATGGTTTACAGCGTTGCGAACCACTGGGCCTCTTGGCCGGCTCCGGCCGCAAAACCAAACTGATTTCCTACCCAAACGCTTGTTCATCGGTTGTTTTTGAATTCGGAGCGAAGATTTCTGGTCGAGCCGCTCTTCCATGACACACGGACGGCGAGTAACCAGCACCCCATCGATGTCCAGGAAGATTACCCGCATCCCATGGGGCAGCGTCCGCCGCGGAAAGCGTTTTTCAGACTTGGCGAGCTAGACGTTTGCGCGATTCGGGTGAATCACTGGCTCAAGATTCTGCCATGCCCGGACACAAAAGCGGTCTATGCGCCGAACGCGCGAAGAAGGCTGGTGCCCGGGGGAAGGAAGACTTCCGGGTGTTTCAAGAATGAAGGCAACGTCCAGCTTGATTTGGAATTTATGGCAAGCAAACTCGTGACACATCAGATCTGGCCGGGCCGAGTTCCTGCCGGCTTCAAAGGCTCTGTTCGCCCTCGAGATTCGTCGAGCCAAGTGGGGCCAATGAGGCAAAGCTGGGCTTTGCGATGAATGGCAATACTATGAACGGACCAAATCCTGCAGCAACTGGATGGCTGATCCCCCAAGCTTTCGGGGGTTCACCAACAGGTGGTGAAACGGATTTGGTTCATCCACAGCAAACACCTGTTCATGGCTCAAGTCGCTTTGAGCGCCAAAGAAAAGCATCTCCAAGCTCCGCTCGCTTTCGCTCGCGCGGCACCCGACTTTTTCATCTCGCCTGCCAACTGCAACTGGCGGCCTGGGCCAAGTCCATCAGCTCGCGCATCGGCACCTGCGGGAATGAAGCACTAGGTTGTTGAGTGGGGGGGATCGCAGGGTACCAACTTTTCTCTGTAGTCTATTCTAGTAGGGGAATCCTCCCAACCAAAAAAGAGGTGAGAAGGGCACCTGGCTGGGGGACCTAGAGCAGCAATGCTCTGGGCGATCCGGCAACTCCGGATCCGCGCAACAAGCGCCTAAGATGCAAACGACTCTTTTGCTTCGCTACGTGGCGCTTTCTCTAAAGAGGCGGCGCCACACGCTGCTGCCCGAGTGACCTTTGCGATGAGCCAGACATGAGAACCTTGAGATGCGAAAGGTGGTCATGAACCTGGTGTCCCCCAAATGTTTCTTCTTGTATTGTAAATGGAAACCCCCTAATCATCCTGGGCTCCCGCGCTAGAGGCATCGCAGCCCAAAGCTAGCGTGCACATCCCCCGAATTCAGCTCCAATGCATGCACGACCCCCCCGCCCGGCCGTTCCTCATGCGTCACTTGATAGAAGTGAAATCGAAGTGAGAGAAAGCGGCTCCAGTGGCTGCAGTGAGCCAACGGCGCACGGCAGCTTCGCCCTTTGCCAGCGGCAGTCGCCCACAGGCGCGACAGACGGGCGGGCAAGCCCTCACAGATCTTGTGGCTGAGCTCCTAGCAGGGCGGTCTAGGTATGTCTAGGCGACATGTGGGTGTCTCTTCTTATAGGGTTCCTTTTTTGGGGTGGTTTAGAGGGAAACCTCAGACAAACCGCCCGTGTGTTGGGGTTCTCACGACACCAATACGGAGACGCACCTGTCAAACACTCATCCTGATTCGCAGCGAATTCTCGATTGAGCTGGGTCCCAAAACCTGTTGACCTCTTGGGATTTGCCAAGATGCGTATCAAAATGTATCAAAGGTTTCTGAAGACCTTCACTGCAATCCCAACTTGAGGGGGCTGCAGAACCACCTGCTAGATTAGCCCAGGGTCTCGGCGATCCAATTCTGTCCAAGAACTCCTCTCCCACAAGCTCCTGTGCGATCCCAGACAAAGACCAGCCTTCAGCGGAAGAAATGCAAGCACGGGGCACGGCGGTTCGAAGAATTGCTTTTGGGAGGTCCGAACCTTTGCACCATGCGGCTTGTGAGGATCCCTCCAAAACACCATAAGGAAGCGTTTTGCTTCTCGGGGTCGCTTTCTTTTTGCTTTCGGTGAGACCTTCTGCCCATTTTGTCTAGAGTCTCGCTTCCGAGGCGCCTCGCGCACCAACTAGCTGGGTGGTAGAAAGAGGGTCTGGCAAAAATCACAATCACATATCCCGTTTTGTTGGACTCTCCTTCCAACTTAAAACAAACTCGTGTGTAAATTTATGTCTGCTATTTACACCCAGCTAGGCCAACTAGGCGAGTGCGCAAATCCGGCACGCAACTCAGCCGAGTTGGCTCAAAGCCCAATGGTGTGCCATGGTGAAAACTCCTACGGGCCATGCTATTGATTCCCTGAAGTCAACCATGGGTTTAGGAATGCTGAGTTCCCATTCATGTGTAATTGTTGAGACCCTTCTCTGAGGATGGACGAAGTCGACTTCACGCCAGTTAAAAGATTAGTTTGGCGCAATGGAATGGAGTTCGTCCATCCACAGTATGAAATGTCCATTGAAGGGTCCATGACCAGCCTGAACCAAGGCATGGGTCTCAATGGGGTCTCAATGGCCACAAGTGTGTGGCATGCTCAATACTCAGGTAAAGGTAACCAGGGAAAGTCGCTGAGAATCACCACTTTTGGGGGGACCCCCGGGCCGCTGGGCGCCTCTTGTGAGTCATGGCCGAAGAAGCCCCGGCCACCAGGGCTCCAGGTGCCGCAAACCGCCCCAAACCCGGCCGCGTCAGACCAAGGCCTTGGGGCGCCGAGCAGGCGGCCCAGGTCCTCCGCCGCCACCGCCTCCTGGGCCTCCCGGTCCAAGCGCAACCTGGAAAAAACCCGCGCTCGCCGGGGCCCCCCGTTTCGGCGCTTGGCCCGTGTCGGGCCCCGTGTCGGGCGCTGAGAAAAAGCTTGAGCACCTGATTTTTGGAGTTTGGGCCTGGGGGGATGGAGCCCAAATAAGGCCAAAGGGCTCAATAGTTTGGGCTGCCCACACCGAAGGGAAACTGCCCCAGCAGTGAACATAGAAAGGGAAACACCCAAATCACAACTAGCACACCCAACGAGTCCCGTTGTCCATCTTAACCAGCCCACAAATGGATTCCTTTGTCTAATTGTCTCCCGTGCAGGTTAACCTGGAGTCAAAATCACAAACAAAAAAAAAACTGTCTAGAGGTTTTCTCCTTGGGGAAATGGACCCCCCTTTTGGGTTCCATGTTAATTTGTGGAGTAACCCGCCAAAACGGCCAGACACTTTAGGCTTTATGATCCCTGTGAACACGTCGCCTCGCGTCTGAGGCCGAAACGCTGGGTGCGGCTCGGCACGCAGCAGGCGCCCATGGTCCCACTGAACCTGGCTGGGCGCCTGCTTTGACCAGGACACTTTCCTGGAATATGCAGCCAATATGGTACCCATGTGAAACCTATGTGTAACCATATGATGTAAGCAATATACAAGTTTTGCCATGGCGTGGCCCGTGCCTGTACCGTGCACAGAGCCTCCGTCTCCTCATTCGGCCTACCGGGCTTGCACGTGATGGACATGCGAAATTGCGCTGGCCGACGCTTCTGCATATCCGACATGTCGACTTTGGCGTGAGGATTCCCCACCCCCCCCTCACTGTTTTTGTGGTTGAAATGCTTGAGAGTCCCGCTAAGACAGGGACCATAGAGGACATCTTGATCAAAGCCTCAAATGGATGTACCCCTTCGTGGCAGACAAGAGAAGTCAACAAAATACAAAGCTCAAACCAAGCGGCCTTCCAAGCGTGACTTGATCCTCCTCCATATCAATCCTCGCGCGGGGCGCGACAGCAGCTTCAGCAAAAGTCTTCTTCACCAGGCTTACGAAAGCAGACGCTGCTACCGGCAACATGCGTCTAGATGTTTCTTGTTCGAAAGGGAGCAGGCCTATAGGTGTCCTTCTTTGAAAAATAGATGGCCCTGGTAGATAAGAACCACCAGGTAAACCAGGGTCCTCTGTTTTTTAAACAAACCAACCAAAAAGGACACCTGTGAGCAAACCATCTTGCAACATGAGACACAGAATTTGGGCGCTCCTCGGCATACCCAGCTGCTCCTCAAAGTCGCTCAATCGCTGCAGGCGCCCGATCTGGACAGAGCCAAGGTGCAGTGAAGGGATTTGTTTTCTCCGGAAATCAGAAAACGAATCACCAGGTAAAAGTCCAGGTCTCCTTTCAGAGGTTGCATACTCTGACAACTGAACCAAACATACTCTGCAATTTAAGGAACCCAAAGAAAAGACAACCAGGAAAAGGAGATTCCAACCGGGGAAAGGAGATTCCAACCGGGGAAAGGAGATTCCTCTACGGTTCTTTGCGTTCCAAAGGTGAATTTGCAGGGAAGCAATTCACACCAAACCACCTTTCGGCAACTTCCGCCTCTGCTTCTTCGGCCGCTGCCATCTGGTTCAACTCTGCCAGGGTGTCCTCCGCATCTCAACCCGAAGATGTTCTTGGCTTCCACTTGAAATTGGACGGCCAAGAGATGGTGGTGTCCCTTTGGGTGTCCTGGCCTGGCTAGAAAGGGCAAAGTATCCTCAAGCACACGCAAACCCATTTATATAATCCCCGGGCTTGGCCCCGCAGAAGAGGCGGGTCAAAAACGCAAGGTCCATGCGTGGCAACCGTCAACCTCTGGATGTCCTCTTCATCATCGAAGTTCGAGCGTCGCCGCTTGGTCTGGACAGCTCTGGGGGCTTTGCAACCCGGCTCTTTGTCTTCCAGTTGGTGGGCAACCCAAGTTTCCCACAAACCACAGGGGTTGAGACCAGCAAGTTGCATGCCGAGAAAAATCGGAGTCATTGTCTTTGCGCCTTCCCTCAAATGGCTATGGGTCAATCCAACCACTAACATAAAGCCTAAAATGGGTGGGGAATTCACCTACCAACCAAAATGGGATCCCAAAACGGTTTTGACCAACACAGCCAAATTTACTCGACAGAGCTCGAAGCTGGGCGCCTCTGGAGAGTCGCCTTCGCTATCCTCGGCCAGGTCCTTCAGCTCCTCCTCGCAAAGCCTTGCATCTGAGATCTTCCCGACAGGGGGACGTCCCCAATGCCAGAAATTCGAGTCTTCCATAACTTCCATTGGTTAAGACCCCGGAAAAAATACAAAAATGTCCAGTTGTGATAGATTCCCTTTAAAACCAACAAGAGTCCCCAATTGAGTCACAATCAAAACCCGGTATTAAAATGAAAAGAATTAAGAAGGCGGATATCCGCGGCGAATTATTGTTGGGAGTATCTTCCCCTCAGGGCTCTACGTTCGCCGTCGAATATGCAGGCGACACACCTTTTTCAGGGGCACGGGAACACGTTTTCAGGGGTACGGAAGGCGGGGGAGGGGAGGGGGGAGGGGAGGGGGGGGGGGGGTTCTTTGTTGTCTTGCACCCGCTCAGGACTCGGGCACGGCATCCGGGGGGTGGGGTTGGGATCGGGGGGAGGGGGGAGGGTGGTTGCGTTCTCGGTTGGTCGGTGGGGGTGGGCTGGGGTTGGGGGGTGGGGGGGGTGGTTTTGTGTTGGGTTGTTACGTACACACGGATGACTTGAAACCGTACGAAACCTTAGATAATCTTTGCTGCAGACATGAGCCTCAAGTAACCGCCATGGATGAAGCGAGCTCTGTGGGCTTGTGTTTGGCCTATGTCTTGCTGTTGCGTTTAGCTGGGGGGCCTCTACCGAATCTACCACCTGATCTACAAATACTTTGGGATGCAGATGCTTTATAGTAAGATGCCCACATGGAGGGCTCCGCAAGACGTCATATTCAAGCACCACACGACACGTTCTTGAAATTTGTGCGTGACATATTCAAGCTTTGGCCGCTGCTGGGCTCACGCGACAGCCTGGGTTCTATTCTGTACTCTCGTGCTTGGCTGACTATCGTGTGGCCTTCACTGAGGGTAAGTTGCATGTTTCACCACGAAATGTTTTTGATGCCATGAAATGTGACTGGCATGTGCAAGAAGACAAGTAATGGAAGATGTGCCTGAGCTTCGAGTTGCTGTCAGGCTGAGCCGGGGAGCGGGCAGGGCTCGGTCTACTTTCGTTGCCAAAGAATGGACTTTGGTCGACGGCGAACGTAGAGCCCTGATCGTAACCTTCATCTACCCGGGTTTTGATTGTGGCTCAATTCCAGCTTTCGAGTCTTCCTGAAAGGGAACATGAAGTTGTAAAAGATGAATCCGAGGGGCATCCCCTGCTCCAATTCCCTTGTTTTCAGGGGCTGGGACTATGCGAGCAATGGCAAGTTGGAAAGTAAAAGCCATTGCAACCAAAGCGGATTCCGCCAACCCTCTTCCACGCTAGACATGTCA
>CAUJNA010002646.1:231088-233588 GCA_963377175.1 Effrenium voratum | reverse complement strand
TGCAATGGCTGTCATGATGACTCTGCGCAATGACCCTCGTTATAATAATTCTCCCAACGGAACAACCTGACTTTTGCTCTGCCCAAGTTGCCCTGTGCTAGCTGCTCTGTGCAACTGCTCCGTGGAAGTTGCTTTGCGCAGGTTGCTCTGCGTAAGCGCTCTGTGCAAGTTGCTCTCCCCAAGTGCTGCCGGAGCTTTCGGGAAGTACTTGAAAAGTTCTATTATGCAGCCGGAGCTGCAGGACTGTACTCCGCGTAAAACATTTGTATTTAAAAGTTGCGATTTTCCAGCCGGAGCTCCGCGTACTACGTTCGCTCTTAAAAGCTGCGATTTTCCGTCTAGAAAGGCTTCCGCGGACCAGGCGGGGATCGACCCCGCGACCGCGCGACTCTGAGAGCAGCCGCGCAAACCACGCGACAACTTCCAAAGACCACTTTGCAAGCAACAAATTCGCACAGCGCCACAGCGAGAGCGCTTCGACACGCACGATCCTCGCAGAGTGTCGCGCGGTTTTTGCACATCGACCACGCCGATCCCCGCAGAGGGTTCATCCTGGAATGTCAAATCGCAAAAAACCCTCAGTTTTTTTAACCTCGACCACACGAACCTCCGCAAAGGGTCGCGCGGGCAGATCAGAAATCGTGAAAAGCCCTCAGTTTGTTGACCTCAACCACACGAATCTCCGCAGAGGGTCGCTCGCGCAGATCAGAAATCGTAAAAAGTCCTCAGTTTTCTGACCTCGACCACACGAATCTCCGCAGAGGGTCGCTCGCACAGATCAGAAATCGTAAAAAGTCCTCAGTTTTTTGACCTCGACCACACGAATCTCCGCAGAGGGTTGATTTTCGTAGAGTGCTGTTGGCCCTACCCCCCGCCCTAAGAAGAGAAGAAAGGATTTTAAAACTCGTCATGAGTGAGAACTCTCATGAGCATTGCTCCTCATCGCCAGTGACTCTCACGAGCATTGCTCCTTGCCAGTGACTCTCATGAGCATTGCTCCTTGCCAGTGACTCTCACGAGCATTGCTCCTAGTGACTCTCTGCTATGACTCTGTGCAATGACTCTCATGATGATGATGACTCTGCGCAATGTCTCTGATGATGATGACTCTTTGCAATGATTCTGACGATGATGACTCTGTGCAATGACTCTGATGATGATCAATCTTTGCAATGACTCTGATGATGCTAACTCTTTGCAATGACTCTGATGATGATGACTCTTTGCAATGACTCTGATGATGATTGATAACTCTTTGCAATGACTCTCATGATGATAACTCCCATGAATCCAACGGAAGAACTCTTCGCCATGCTCTCGGGAAAACGTTCCTCTAAACATGTTTTTTACGAGTCTGGATGCAAAACAAGTTGTCTCAGAAAGTTTGGTATCGTGTCTGCGCAACTCTGGGAGTTATCTCCGCCTGCGCCCCGCATGAAGTGCAGCTGGGCCTCCGCGAGTTTGGCCGCGCGAAAGGAGCACGGGTGAACCAGCGGACCATGGCGTGGTTTCCCATTTACCCTTTAGAACCAGAGGTTCAGGTCCTCAAACCAATGACGTGGGTCGGGCGTTGCAAAAAACTGGAATCAGGAACCTGAGGTGTTGAGGAACATGGGGTGCTCACAAGAAACAACATGGGCGTTTGTAACAGCCCATCATTGTCAGACATGTGTTTTTGAGCCAACCCTCTTGCGCGATTCCAAGAAACGACCTTCAGTTCACGACCTATCAAATCCTTTAGGCCGACGAGACTCATTCCGAGGCAAACCTGCACACGTTTCTGGAGACATCTAATTCACTAACCAATGGCATCAAAGGAGGGGGTCCAATTCGGTGTCAAAGCGAGGGACTCCAAAATCTTTGGCATCCTTTTCGTGGCCTCTGGAACCGCCTGGCCATGAACTTGAATTGGTACGGACATCGTGCACCTGTGGATTGATGTTCGCTGACCACTTGCGAGGGCTTTCCATCAAAGATCATAGCCATCTCAAGAAGGATCTGGGCAAACTACTCCGAATCACCAACTGCGAAATCCCAGACCCCCTATTTGGCACCCGGGACTTTGCGAGTGACACATTGTAAACCGCTTAATCAAAGAATCACAAGCTCGTCTACCCACAAATAGGATCGGCCAGCTCGACTGCCAGAAGGGTCCCATGCCCCAGCTCCCGGCCTGCACGCACAGAAGCATAAAGCTTCTCTCCTTGAGCTCCTGACCCCAGAAACTCAGCCCCCTTGGTCAAATGTTGCCAACGGTGTATGTGTATACAAATGTTTATACACATACATTGTTGTGTGTTTCTATGTGTGCGCGTATGTATGTACGTACCTCTGTACGTACGTATGTACGTACATGTGTATGTATTTGTGTATGTGTGTATGTGTGTACGTGTGCATGTGTGTTTGTGGGTATGTGAGTATGCGTGTATGTGCGTATGTGCATGTGTGTGCATGTGTGTGCATGCGTGTGCGTGTGCGTGTGCGTGTGCGGGCGTGTGGG
>CAUJNA010002646.1:183959-230988 GCA_963377175.1 Effrenium voratum | reverse complement strand
GCGTGGGCGTGGGCGTGGGCGTGGGCGTGGGCGTGGGCGTGGGCGTGGGCGTGGGCGTGGGCGGCGTGGGCGTGGGCGCGGGCGTGGGCGTGGGCGTGGGCGTGGCGTGGGCGTGTGTGTGTGTGTGTGTGTGTGTGTGTGTGTGTGTGTGTGTGTGTGTGTGTGTGTGTGTGTGTGTGTGTGTGTGTGTGTGTGTGTGTGTGCATGTGTGTGTGTGTGTGTGTATGTGTGTTTGTATGCATGTGTGCGCGTACAAGTGTAGGCGTGTATGTGTGTGTGTATGTGCGTACGGACGAACGAACGGACGGACAGAGGGAGGTAGGTAGGTAGGTAGGTAGGTAGGTATTGATGCATGCATGCATGCATGTATGCATGTACAAATGAATAAGTTGAGAAACAAACAAGCAAACGCATAAATGAAATATACATTCATATGTACACACATATATACATTTATGCACATGTATGAGTATGTGGGTTTGCGCGTGTGTTCCGGCGCACCTATTCAAAACAAGGTCACGGCGCCGTTAGCGACTGTGAGGCCCCGCAACACCATCACTGCATCGGTCAAAGCCAAACTTATGGCAATTCCCAGTGCATTTTCAAGTGGCCAACTGAAGCATGTTGCAGCAGTTTTATATTTCTTTCTGCCTTTGCCAATAGAGCGCAGCACATTTGCTGCCACACTTCCCCGCAGCTAATTCTTTTTTGGCTGCCGCGCGAAGACTACGCCTGTCTGAGCTTCTTGTTCTTCTGTTGAACATGTCTATCGACTCAAGGCCATGAAAGTTGACGCAAGAACAGCTGGGTTCTGGCAACTTGAACATGTTTGTCGACGCAAGCCAACGAGGTTGACCGTAACAACCGTTGGGCTGTGGTGGCTCTGACAAGGCAACCTGCACACACAACAGACTTGTGGGCATGATGTCCAAGTGCCATAGTCAGCTCAAACGTAATTGCGCTTCGGTGTATGTCCGTCTATGTAACTATGTTCGGTCAGCCTGTTTTCGCGAGAAAAGCGGCCTATGCATGGACACAGAGGTTCCGGCACGCACGGCCGGCGTGCGTGTGCTCTGTATCTGCGTGGGCGTGGGCGTGGGCGTGTGCGTGTGCGTGTGCGGGTGCGGGTGCGTGTGCGTGTGCGTGTGCGTGTGCGTGTGCGTGTGCATGTGAGTGGGCGTGCGCGTGGGTGTGGGCGTGTGCGTGTGCGGGTGCGGGTGCGGGTGCGTGTGCGTGTGCCTGTGCGTGTGCGTGTGAGTGTGCGTGTGTCTGCATTGGCTGACGCAAAGTCAACATGTTTGAAAACACCCAACCACCCACCCACCCACCCGCCCCTCAACCCCAAAAAGTGGCTTGAGAGCTCATGGTTGCTAATTCCGCCGTGAGCCAAAACAACGACTGTACGTGCACAAGATCCGTGCCGGATGCCTGGTTAATCCCCTTGCGAAAGCCATCCTTTCATCAAGCAGACACGTGTCACTCTTTCAATCGTGCTTCTTACACATAGCGTCCTCAAGCGAGTGCCCTTTTGGAAGTCAAGGCGCTTTTTCCTCTCTGATCGGCAAGCAAACTCAAATGCAGGCAGGCTTGACATTGAAAGATAATCGACACCACGCGCCTGCAAGTCGTTGCGCGATGGGGTGCCTTGATCCTGGTGCGGGCATGGCAAGCAATGCGCACGTGAAGGCATGGAAAAGCGGGCACCAAAGGTGACTCAGAAAGCTTGTCACAGCATGCCAGCGTTAAAATGCATCGATCTCGCCTTGGTCATGGGCAATTCTGGCGCAGAGGCAGCAACGATGCTATCTTTGACACAACAACTTTGCTGCAGGACAGCGCTTTGGGGACCTCATGTCATGAAAAAAAACTAAAAAACTTGACTCATCAAAGTTCCACCAAACTCCGCCCGGCTTTCTAATGCTGGTTCTGTCCACTCTGAAGGCTTTGCTCCCTTTTGAGCCTCAGAGCAGACCGGGCGGGAGGCAAAGGGTGGGCGGCTGATCCGCTGCAATGCATCTGTCCGAGTCTGTGATACAATTAAATGATTGTTTGCACCGTCGAGTGTGCCACGCGAATCATTTGGCTCACCTTTGAATCTATCGTATAGACTTGCCTTCTCAAAGAGTCACAAGTGCAACACCGTGTAGCATAAAGGCGCCCGATAGATCCGCGATTTCGCCGAAGCCTCGCAGTGTCCCATGGCTGGGCCAGGCAAACAGGGGCTGCTTTGCCGACTGCCAGAAGAAGGCTTAATTCTGAGCCTTTATCGATGCATCTTTATAGCCTGTGATCTCAACTGGAGATCAGATGGGTGTTTTTTTGCGTAGGTGCCTCTTTTGGGGGGGGTTGAAGGGAAGCCAGAAGCAAAATGAATGAAACATTTGAATCCAGGGTGAACCACCTAGCAACTGGTGCAGGATTTTGTCCATCGACAGTATGTCACCCTTGCAAATGGCGTTTCTGTGTCCTTTCACCTGATAGTTGAAACAGTACCCGAGGATACTGTGGCCAGCTTGGCAGGTGCCCTGCCAACGTCAGCTGACACTTTTGCTTGCTTGCAGGACAAGCTAGCAGATTGTTTTTCTCGGTTCCCACAAAAGCCAGAAGCAGGGCAGCAAATTTCGACGTTTAAGGGGTACAAATCGAACTTTTCTTGGGACACGTTTGCTGTAGAGAGGTCACCAACTGGGCCAACTCCACTGGAACCCAAGCAGAAAACGGAGAGACTGCACGGAAAGAAAAAACAACTTTCTTAAAGGGCAGCCGGCATTCACGGGCATCGAACATCTCCTGTTTCACTAGGGAAGCCATTCCAAAATCAGATGGAAATCATGACTGAAGTTCGAAGCATTGCCAACATGGTGTCTTACTGTAGATGCGAAGCTGGTTCTTTTTCATAAGTATAACGCTCCGTCCCAGTAAGCGATGAAGAGTGTGCATTTCCTTTCAGTCGACAATTCCCTTTGATTCAGTCCAGTTTATCCTAAGCACGCTGAGCGCTTTGAGCGCAATGGGCTACAGGTTTAAGCATCGGGACTTTTGGCCTGCGGCAGGAAAGAGGGATGCGCCGTGGTGCGGATGCAGAACCACAATGCTCAACTAGGTCCTGCAGTTGGAATAAGGGTACCAACTTTTTCTTTAGTCTATTTTAGTAGGGGAACCCTCCCCCAACAAAAGGGTAAAAGGGCACCACTGGGGGACCTAGTCAGTTTGCGAGACGAAAAAGGGACCCCCCACTAGGGCGGACTTACTGAGTGTCCCATGTGTGAGACTCCTGATCCGAATCTTGGGAACCCGGCGTCAGACGTTTGCGTTCTGCCCACACCCAAAGGCCAGGTAGGCCAAGGACAAGGGACAAGTTTCGGAGTGATGGAACTCTTCACCCCTTTTGCAAACAAACAAGTGAATGGACAGCTCGCATTACAAATCAAGATGGTCTTCATCTGGCTGCAAGAAGCTCCAACACAACGTTATCGAAAAACTACCTGGTCAATGCGTTGGTTTCAGCTGCTAAAAGCATCTGGATCCAACCATGCTGGACGCTTCCCTCAAATCTTCGAGTCCCAGGAACATACTTGAGATTCGAAGTTTAACACTTGACCCAGGATTCTCAGACCCGGGGTTGATTCATGTGATTTAAGAGCCCCTTCAGGGTTTCACTTTTTTGGGGCCAACATCCCCCAATGCAGCAGGTTGATTAATCCGGGGTCGGCCTTGCAATGCTTGGAATCCGAGGAACCATCACTGTTTTTTGTTCATGCGCAGGCTGGTCAGTGTCGCTCGTGCTCAAGTGCTGCCACGTTGTAGCCATGTTTCGATGCGTTCCGTCTGAAGCAAAGATGACTGCGAGGCGAAATCACCCTGAAAGGATTATATGCTAGGTGCTCCCCCGCAAACAAACCTTTTTCCATGAGCGTTCATGGATTCGGCAGCTTGCATGCGCTAAACGGCCGACGGCTTGAAAGGATTACCTGCAGACTGAGGCGTTCAGTGAGCTGCAACAAATCTGCAAACAAACTGCTGAACAAAATGAATGTGACACCTCAAACCAAAAGAAACACCTCGGCTTCGCTCGAATTCCTCCTGAATTATGGTACCGTGAAGGGCGGCGACCAGTTGGTGAGCAACACCTCTTCCTGGCCAGAGATGCGACTCCGAACATGACGACGCTGGGGCATATAAAAACCTGGAACCCTTCGGGCTGTTCAAAAGGAACAAGGGCCAAAGGGAGACCACCCCTGGCCGAGAGTGGTCAGACTACGACCTATTAAAAGGTCTTGAGCCAGCTGAAACCAGTGGCTGCAGGTCCCGGAATCTCGAAAATGGTCTTATCAAAGGACGACCATCATTGGCCCAAATCCCTGTTCAAACATAGACTTGTTGTGTCAACTTTGGATCCCCTTCTGTTCATGGCCAGGTCAAAACCAATTTTACCCAAGCCTGACCTCCCCCCATGTCTGCTCCCCACCTCGTGCTCCTTCGAGGCTTGGTTGCGCCCAACATCCTAAGTTGCAAACCCGGTCTGGCATTGGGGATAGGAAAATAGCCGTCCCCTTGTTGGAGGCGAAACCAAAAGGAAACCTACCACCTGACAAGTCCCAAATTTCAAGAACACATCCATGCAACATGCTTTTTCGGAGGAGCGCAAAACATATGACAATTGTCCTGCGGCGATCGATTATAAACCCGCCAGCGATCGGAACTCGTTTAGTTTACTGAAAGCACAAACTGTGACAGACTGCTACACGCGTGGCTAAAGAGAAGAAAAAATAAAGTGTAAAAAACAACTCAGCCCTCACAGAGCTGACCTCTCTTAGCTTCGGGCTCCGACGATGCCGCAAAACGGGGGCAAACGCTGGGTGGGGGGCGAAGGGCCGAGCTGCCCGAGCCATGTCCACGAAGCAATGGCTCCGCTTCTCGGGTCGCTTGGGGCTGAGCACCAGCTCTTCCTCGGAGATTCAGAGGGCGACCCCCAGGGCTCGCCCCATGTTGGCCCCATGTGTCTTGACGATTTGCGCAACTTGATATGTGCAGTGCAAATTCCGAAACGACATGGGAAAATCGGAGCTCACCCCGTGTCTCTTGATTTTTGGTGAGCTCCCATATGGCTGTGGGTCAAAAAAGTACCCAAAATGGAACCCTGGTTAAACGGAATCAGGGACGAAGACCTGCGGTCCCCTGGTGGTTTGATTTTGACCCATACCCATATCCCTCCCAACTGGACCGTAGACTAATGTCTTTGTCGAACCTATTGTGAAGTGTCTGAGTAACCCCCCGAAGTTATATTATTTATTTATCTTTCTTTTTCTTGGGGGGGGGGGGACTCGAATGACCCTTGTCATTTCTTTACTACAGTCAGTGTATGACAGTACATGTTGACCGTTGCTCAGATCAAGGAAGGCTGCCTGCAAAACGCATGCCCTCACCTGCAAAAGTTGCATGCCACTCCCCTCCGGATCAGCATGGAACCCGGCAAACCATACAGGGGAATAAGCAAAAGTGGAGAAAACGATCGGAGTCCAACGATCGGAGTCCAACAACCGTGCGCTGCTTCTCACTGCAACTCACTGTCCCAAATACCAGGCGCTGCGCCAGAAAGAGAAACACGAGCTGAGCTTCATTTTCTTGCTGGCTCTCAGCAGGGAATGAGGGAATGTTCTCTAAAAACCATCCCCTATGGTTTCCTTCAAGGGAATCCCCTGGGTTCATTCCCAACACCCGGAAGGTCATTCCCTACTGAGCACCAGCAAGTTGTTGCTGGAAACGAGGGCTGCACTGGAGGTGAGCTTACCACACATTGTGCTGGGGATACGAGGTCTGCGACTCCCGCCGAGGGATAATTCTGGTCTGACCACTGGTCAGAAAACCGCTAAAGAAAATGATATGTCCAACTATATGGTTGAAAAGTGAGCCGAAGGGAATATTGATCAATCCCCATGTGCAAAAAACCGGGCTTCGAAGTCATCCTTCTCCTCCTCTTCTCGCCCCGTCTGTCTGCCCATGTCAACGAAGCAGGGGATCCGCGGAGCTTGCACCGGGGAGAGCAACAGCACGTCGCCCTCCTCCTGGAGCCGAGCCCAGCGTTCTAGGAAACCAGCAAGATGATGTCGACCGGAAATTCACTAAACAAAAACAGCTGATTTCCACTGGTTTTGGCGACCTTCCTACAGATGTTTCAGAGTGTTCCACAGGCCTCACCATCCATGTACAAGCTATAGCCTCCCGTTTTCCCCGGGTAGTGTGGAAACCATCTTTGATACAAGGCGATGGGCGGGAGCCAGGTTAAGCGTTGGGCTTTCAGCTCGGGCTTTCAGCAGAGTGGTCAAACTGATTGATGGTGTGGCGAACGAGTCACCAAATACTTTGCTTGCGGCTGGGAAGTTGCTGTCTGTGGTCCTGGCTTTCTAATAGAAATTCGCACGACCATGTTTAAACTCTGGACAAAATGACTTGTTGCCCCCCTAAAGAACACAGGAAATGTGCCCGCCCTGGTTTTGCAATAAACATTTGGGCGGCCCCCCCTTCTTGTCCCCCCCCCCCCAGACTGGGAATAGACAACCAGTAGTCTTGACAGCTGCTCACATAACTTGCATACACTACAATTGCGTTTTTGAGTGGCGCTGCTCCTACATCAGGGTTCCCTTCATTTCCCCATTTCCCCTCGAACAAGTACCCCTACCCCTACCCCTAGACTCTCCTGACATGTGCCAAATGCAAAAACAAAGTCTGGGACCCCTGTCTGTACCTAACTCCTGCTCGGCCAAAAAAAACAGTGCCGCGCCTCCTGCTCCTCTTCACGGCCCGTCTGCTTGGCCATGTCCACAAAGCACTCGGTGCGCGGGAGCACTCGGGCGGGAGAGAGCAGCAGCACGTCCCCATCACTGTCCTCCTGATATCGTGTGAGGATGGCTTTGTGGGTTCAGGCTGGGATCAAGGTGGGTTTGAGTGTGGGTTCAGGGAGGGTTGTTTGTGGGTTTGGTGGTGACCAAAAGTCGCAAGGGACAGCAGGCCTAGAGCTGACAGAAGCGTCTGCAAACTGCGCCGACTTCTGGATTCCTAGTTAGAGTGGCTCGTCCCCCTGTCTTTCCCGAAGTATCCCTCGACTGGGTATCTGAACCAAATCTCAGGTGGGGTGTTCGGTGTTGTGGTGAGAAAATGCGCTTAATGTTTATGGGATTAGGGAAGTATACACAACCTTGTAACCCAAGCCTGATTACACATCCCCAGAAGGACAAACAGTTGCCTTGCAAAGAGAGCCCTGACGGAACTTGCCGGTTCTCAGTAGGTTATAAACCATCGCTTTTCTCCCGTATCCGGTGATCCGTGACCGTGCTCAGTTTTGGTGCTATAAGGTTGAAATGGGCACTTGAGCATCCTTACGTGGGTATGGCACATGGATAATTCACAAGTCTTGGGTATCAGCGTCTTGGGGCAACAGGCCTGAGCGTCTGAACAAAGCCGTGTTGAGCATAGGTGGAAGTTGCGTACACTAGCTTTATTCCTCCTGGTGGTATTCTGCGCGCTCTCTGGCTTGCAGTGTCATTCAAATTTCCCTTCCGGTTCATTCCCAAAACCCCTTCCGGAAATTCCTTAGTGCTCAAATCCACGGCTAAAACATTAACTTTCAGTGGAACCGGACGGCTTGGAACCGCCAAGCATCGGGGCTGCATTGAGTTTGCTAGACTTCCCAAAGGCCTACAGGATTCAATTGGGTAGCTCATCCTTTTTAAGGAATCGGGCCCCCAAAATCCCAAAATGATGGTATTCCTTTCGATCTGCCTCAAACACCAACCAAAAAAGGTCGCAAACTCTGAAAGAAAGACACATCCAAACACTTTTTTTCCTTGAGTAGAGTTAGGCCCAGCTATAGAATATATATGTTTATTCTTTGCTGCACTGTGAGTCACTGACAAAATTAAAATGTATCCTAAGTCTACCCCAGTTTCTTTCATTCCAGCAAGGGCGGAGATCCATGTCCGCTTCCCCGCTTCCGCCTCCGGCTCTGTGCGCCCCAAAGCCTTTCCAAAGTCCACCTCCATGGCACGCTCCTTCAGCACCTGCGACATCGGAAGCGCCAAATCGGGTTGCGCCTTTTGTTCCCGCATGGACGTGGGGATTTTTTTTTTACCCTTGCAGACCAGGGCCATCCTTCTCAGAAGATTCAAGGTATTCTGGAATGACCTGATGCCCGTTTATACGGCACAGTCACCAGACTTTCTCGCATCCGTTCAAGACGCACACGCAAGAAGGATTGTGCAGCACCAGCAAGCTGCCAGTGCAAGGCACCACCTCCAGGTAAATCTGCCGCAGACGATCCAGAAGTACTGAGACAGTACATCAACGGCACGCAGACAAGACACGGGGATGCATTTCCACTCAGTGACAATCTTATTGCATCATTCAGAGTGAGTTGTCGCAGAGAAAACAACTGATCAGTGCAATGTGTTTGAGCTGAAGACACGGTCAGCATCACAATCTCTTCATCACGACCAGACAAAGACCCATCCATCCGCTTTCAGCCTTCAGGAGGCAATCGCAACCACACCCTCTACCTCCTGAACAAGGAGAACACGAAGAAAGGGTTCATGGCACCAAGAGACATTCTGGGCCCTTGAGGAGAATGACGCGTTCATTCCCAGAAAAGTGTCTGGGCGGAATTTGAGGTTCGGGAGAAGAAAGGGCAAAGGAAAGTCCAGAAACAAAAAGGGTCACTGACGAGGTGGCTTCAAATTCTTTCGCAAGAGCGCATCCGACGGAAAGGCCACTATGGACAACAAAAACTATGATCCCTACGACCAGGCATATTGGGGGAGTGCCCAAGGCAAGAAAGGAAAGAAAGGAAAATCAAAATTCCAATACCCTTTCGATGGAAACAAAGGTGATCCATCCTATGACATTGGCAAAGGAAAAGGCGGACAGAATCCCAAACGTTTGCAGCCATCGCAGAGAAACTGGAGGAACATCCTGCCACGCAGCAGGCTGCTGACCTTTCAGAGCTTACATATGCCGGCTGGAGTGACCAAGAATGGGATCAATCATGGAAGGAGTGAAACAGGCTGGTTTTCATGAGATCTAACTTGGAAAGGCTACGGCATACAGGGCTAAGCCAACTTCATCCTGAATCTAATACAGGAATTCCATGTGGCTGCTCAAAAGAAACTTGTGTTTTTCGCGTTTGCTTTTGCATCACCTTGAACCCCAATCGTAGAACCTTGTTGGCTCAGGGGCCAACTTCTTGCACATTATCTTTTTACTGAGAGCAATCCATGCACTTGTAAAAAGCCGTGCGGCCCGCTCTCCGTGATCAATCCATTCGGTGTACATCAATATATCATGCTGAAATAGATCCAGGGCCACAAACTTCCTCAGGGATCCAGTGCCCCAGGACCTCCCCCCCCCCCCAGGCGCTCTAATTATCTTTTGCAGCCTTGAACCCTAAAAACTACCCCACCCAGCCCCATTTGAGAGGATCGCCCAGTAAAGGAAGACACCCAGAATGCCGGGGGAGTGCCGATTCGCCAAAGGAAAAAGCCCAAGCCACTCCCCGAGACTCTTGGCGTCGAGATTACAAGCGGAGTTTCTCAAATATGCATACATACATATGTATGTATTTATGTCTCAGTCATAGATCAAATATTCTGGAAAATCCCCCCATGCCCCTTCTGCCAGGAGACATTCAGATCCGGCAGCGAGTAGGAGAGTTGCAGGCTGCAGCGGTTGCGGCGGAAGTGCCTCACGGCCAGCCAGCGCCAGTGCTTCTCCTTCACCTGCACAGCAAGAATGGCAAAAAAAAGCTGGTGCGATAGGAAGGGAATGTGGTTGAATGAGCCCAGGCTTTGGTGCCCTTAAATGAAACCACCCGTGGGATGGTTTTGTTCGGGGTCCTTCCCTCATTCCTTGCTGAGAGCAAGAATAATTCAAGGCCCAAACCAAACCGTCAGACAGTGCCGTCGAAAAATGTTGCGAATTTCTTAGTGGTGTAAACTAGGTTTACCAAAGTGACATCCTCAAAATGACCCTCCAAGCCGTGATTCAAACAGATTTCCCACCCCGCAGAAACATGATTCGAGATATGTTGACCCCTCAAAATGCAACCACTTCAATGAGCCCAGGAAAAAAAAATAAGAAGAAAAACAAAAGAAAAAAACACCATGGTTTTTTTTAACCCTGGTTTTTTCAAGGGAAACCCACAATGCCTCGAGTGCCCTTTCAGGTTGCGCGAAGCTGGCGCCTGCCACTGCTCGAAGCCCAGGTTCCGCGCGAAGCTGGCACGGCCCAGGGGCTCCGGCAAATCCGGCCTCAGGCGGTTGGATCTTTAGACTTTAACTTGTTGGGAAATCAAGGGGTTTTCCATTAAACCCACAAAAAGTTGTTTTTTTGCAGAGGGGTCAACAGCAACCAAACCCAAACGCAATCATTTGATTGACGAAAAGGTCCCATCGGAATACATGGGACACGGTTGGTTGGGAAACCAACAAAACAAGAGACTTGATAAATATGTTCATGGGAAAAAATGGTTGGAAACATTTGGGGGACGCATTGGTTGGAAACCAACAAAACAAGAGACTTGATTCATTGATGTTACATGTCCATGGGAAAAAGTTACCCATCATTTGGGGGGCCGAAGGGAAGATTGATCAAGCCCTATATTTAAACGCCCCCAGGTGGTAGCTTGAGGGTACATGACGGTAACACGTAGTGCCCGTAACGTTGAATACCAGGATCTGCTTGGTGGAACCAATGTTGCAACGACTGGAATTGGGGTCTTGGAACTTGGGGCGGCATCTTCGCAGCGTTCAAGACCTCCAGCGTTCGAATGAGTCAAGACTCGCAGGGACTTGGATAATGGGGGATGCTTGTTGTAGGATGTTCCTTTGCTCCTGATTTGGCTCTTCGAGTGCAACAGGCAACGTTTCTGGCATGGCTCGAGAGCGATCAAGCCCTGAGTCTAGAAAACGGTTTGGATGCGTGTTTTGTGGATTTCACCTGTTCTTCCCCCTGTAGGTTCTGTTTTAGAACTCTTTTTGTACTCTTTTGATATCCTAGAGGGGCGGATCCACAAAAGCCACATTCAATCCATTTTCTGGACTGAAAGTAGACTTGATGAATGCATCTTGATTGCTGTGAGACACTTGCATGAGGGGTCAAAATATGCGAATCCTCGTTGTGGCCCCAAGAATAGTGATTCCTCCTGGTTGGACCATTGACTGAATGGACCGAACATCAATACTCCACAGAACACCCCGAACCCCACGCACAACCTTCAAGGAACCCAAGGAACCTGCCCCTCTCCAAACCGGCCTTCCGAGCAACCAGCAGTTTCGCTGCAAAAGGGCCAATATTGAGAGCCTGTCACCTTGAAGTGTGTCTCAAAGGCCGATTCCTCTTGGTGGATTGCTTCCTTCCCCCTTCCCCTCCTCCATCCAAAAAGAATTCCCTTCTCCTTCCATTTGCTTCAGCCCCCTGGAAAACCAAAAAACATAGTGACAGATTCTCCTTCAAAACCAACAGGGGGGGAAATGATTGAAAGAAAAACTCCAGAGAACGGCCGTCGGGGAGAGAGCGAGGCACTGCCCGAGGTAGAAGCGCCAAATGTCACCCGAAGACCAGCTGCGCTTCAGCCGAGGCTTCCCCAGCGGCTGGATGAACCTGAGACACGGAAAAAAAAAGAAAGGGTCAACCGCGGCTAAGTTTTGAGAGTCCCTCGAGACATCTTCCGCCTTTTGTTGGGGGCTATGTTTTGGTGGCCATTGGAACCGTCAACTTAAGGCAAGGTTCACCTCCCTGGGAGTCCCCCTGCCTTTCGTGGTTGAAACAAGCCTGTGTTCCCTTCCGTCTGAAGCCCCGAGGCCAAGTTTTTGACTTATGTCCGAACCTCCGTGAGATTCAGAGCAAGCCGAACCTTTTCCAAACCCTTTGATCCCTTTGGTGTGGGTCCCTACCACAAACACACAAAAAGAAAGAAGAAAAGAACCGGATGGCGAACCAAGAAGCCCTGCCCCCAAAAGGTCTCGGACCCGAGAGATGGCTCCCACTCTCAGGCTCTCAGCCTTAGAAAAGCTTGGACCGCCCTTGCAACGATTCCAGTCGCACAACTGGCTGGTTGCTTCTTGAAACCAACTTCGCCCCTTCCCTTGCGCCAAAACGGCAACAAAAGCATCAAAAAGGACCAAAAAGCCGGTGCTGCGCTTCAACTGCTGGGATTCCAAGCCTCTTTGGAAACGATAGCCACCTGGAGTCTCCATGACCCCTTAAAAATGGGTGAATGACCCCATTATTATGGGTAATGACCCCATTTTTGTCAGGGTCATGGAGACTCCAGGAACCGACGCGCCACGGGACTCCCCGCCCCGTTTGCTTTTCTTGGTTGACCCTGGAAGGGGAGCAAAAATCTAAATGTTGGCAGCTAAGTGGGGATTTCCCACTAAACCTCAATAGGCAAAAATGTAAAAACTGCTTCCCAACAACAACCATGCAAATGGCAGACTGAATGTTCTGCATGGAGATTTCCTGGATTGAGCAAGTGAAAAAAAAACTGCAAGTCAAGGGCTCAAAGAACCTTGTGCTATGGAAAGGGGATGGCCCTGTGCCCGGTAATATTAACCCCGGATTGATACACCCCTGGTTGATTCATAGGGGGGTGTCCCCTTTGAGTGGAGATTCAGACCACTTTTGGAGGGAACCCCTAATAATGGGATGGGTTGATTAATGGGTGAACATTAAGCACAACCATGTTTTGGCTGCCCGGTTCCCTTTGGCCCGAGCTGCGCCCGCGGCCTCTGGCGCCTCAGCGCCAGGTCCTCCTCCGTGCCCAGCAGCGGCCGCCCGTCCAGGCGTAGGCGCCCGGAGGGCGCGTAGTGCTGGGCGGCCCAGGGCGGTTTGGCTTGGACCTTCTAGTGTTGTTTTTCTTTTTTTTAAGGCCCTGTGTGTATATATATATATACATATATGTGTATATATATATATATACACATACATGTATATATATATATATATATATATACACATACGTACATGCGTGTCCCTTCTAGCGCGGATCCAGAAGTTTATCATCCACTGGTTAGGCAAAAAAAGGCCAAGGCTTATGTATATATGTATATTTGTACATATGTATATGTGTATATCTATATATATATATATATATACGTGTGTTGTTTTCTAGGGTACTCCTGTTTTGGTTGTTGTTAAAGGGAAACGAAAAGGACAAAACACTATTGTGGGGTCCCCTCAAAGAATATAAATGCGTGAGTTTGCTGGTTTATGTGGAAAGCCTAGTGAGTCCCCCAATGTCCCTCCCAAACTGGAGAATATACTGTCTGTTTTGATTTAGCCAGAGAATCAAGAAAACCCCGTACAGCAAGAAAGTCGCACAAAGGTCAGAAACATGAAGAAAGCGATGGTGCCTCAAACGCAAGCATCCCTTCATGAGTGCTTGCAAGCTGCAAATGAAAAGCAAGGGCTTTTCTCAGAATCACGGGACTCTGGATGCGCATACAAACCCCAAGGCAAGCAAATAATAGCTCCAGCAAATAAGCTCCAATCCAATGCCTTTTGTCCTAGCTCCAAGGGATACAGTGTCCACCCGGCTGAGCCTTTCAATGCCAACCCCATTAGTAATGCCCCGGAGGTGGTGGGTCTCTCAGAAAAATCGCAAAGTGCCCATCCTTCTTGGTGTCCAAAGAAACGACGAGTGGCCTGCGAAGCGCAACGAACGATCAGTGGCCTGGTAGAGGCCGAGCAAGTGCTCTGGCAAGACTTTGGGTCGCCAGGGCAGCACCTCACGAGCCAATCGTTGCGTGGCTCAACTTTCAGCACCCAAAAACTCCTGTGTGTGTCTTTCTTTGTTCAACTAGGTCAAAGCACCGAGTAAACCGCAGATTCGTATGAGTTGTCTGCGTCTTTCTTTGTTCTTGAGTGGGAGGGTACCCGATTTCTGAGCCGCTGTATCTCCCCCGGGCTGACTTCGCAGCTGGCGACCCCCGGGTCCCCTGCCGCCAAGTCTGGGCGAATTCGCTGCACCAGGTACTCGTCATAGACGCCGGGCCCCAAGTCAGGGCCTGATTCCCAGCTGATGTGGGCATGGGGCATAACCTATGGCGATCCCATTTTGGGGTGGATGAACATCCATTTGCCACCTATTTTGATGTTCACCAGGGGTTTGCTGGGTTTTGACCCACAGCTATGTCTACCAATTTTAAGGGAAAAATGCGGTCAGCAACTTTATGCCCATATTAAGGGAGTGGTTTGGGGGGCGGTGGATATCCCAAAGACGCAATGTACGGCTTACATGGTTTGACCATCCTGGACAAGTGGATTCTAGTGACTTCTATACCTAAGCATATGTACATTATGTATGTATATATATATATGCATATATGTGCATGTTGATGTACATATAGACATAAATAAGCAACAAAAAGTATGTAGTGCATATATATATATATACAAATCTTATATGTGCGTGACTCCTGTTCAAATGCCCGTGCCTGTTCCCCCGGCAGGTGCGCGATATTGAAGGATGCGCCGCGCCCTCGCGGCTTCCTCGCTCTCCTGCACATCCCCAGCCAGCGAATATTTAAACTCTATATACATGGGTGTGTGTCAAAATAGGGGGGACTTTAGAAATTCTGGCTTTCCTTTTGGTTCCATTCAATCAAACCTAAAAGGGTTCCCTCAAAACATCACAAACCCAAGTGTCTTGGGTGTCATGGTTTCCAGGAAAGGAACGCCTTGTCCACAAGCACTGGGCACATTTTCCAAACTGTGGTTCAAATAAAACTGAGTAAACAAAAATGAGAACCCCACAATTTGGGGCTCCAAAAACAATGAGAACCCCTCGAATGCTTACTTTGCGGGACCCAAGGGCCAGTGAGCCCCAGCAAACCCGAATCTTCAAGGCTCCTTTGGGAGGATCAGCGCGGACACACTCCGGGGCTCGGTGACATACTTCACATCCAGGTCGTCGTAGGAAGCGATCTGGACAGGACATGAATGACTGTGATATGGGTCCGTCTTTCTTTGGGGTGCCTTTTTCTTGTGGATTTCAATTGAAACCAAAAGGAAAAGCGAAATTAATCTTGGGGGAGTCCCCTAAAGAAAGGCACACCCATATGCACGCTTGATGTCAAGCAAATCCTGCACTGTTGGGCTTGCCGTGTGGTTCATGGGCTTAATCCGGCAGTGGACAATTCAAAGGCATCAAAACCAAAAACACACACACACACACACACCTCGCCACAACAACGCAAGCTGGCGGAGCTCTTCGACCAAGCAGCGTACTCCGGGCACCGCTGGTGCTCCCAACTCTCTCTGGAAAGCCCGAAGCCCGCTGCTGGGCCGCGGGGAAAGACGTGCGCCTGACGCGGCATTAGCCAATGCCCATGGCCTGCCCTCTGTCCGGCTCACCAGCCAAAGATTGGGCTTCGAATGGCTTAGCTCGGAATCTGGAACCCCCGCTTTTCAGGTGGGTTTTGCACAGGCGGACACAAATGATGGGATTGCTCAAATGGAGATGTTTGGGTACCAGCAACCCGCCCAAAACCCATCCACTTTTGGTTCCTTACTCCAGCACCAGTCACTGGCATTATCCACCTAAACTGGTGCAAAGTGGATTCTGTCCATCCACAGTATCCCCCAAATGAAACCTCAAGTAGAACCAAACCGGTTCCATTGCCCAAAACGAAGAACATCTGTTTTTTGGAACCAAAGCAGGAGAACGGAACCCAGCACTCGGTTGTTCAGTGGCTCTGCTATAAAAACGTGCGCCCTTTTTGGGGCGGCCCATTTCTAGCGAAGAACCCACCAAACCAAAAATTCTGCCAAAGCTTGGTTGACATTGGAAGGGGAGCAAAGATTTAAATGTCAGCAGTTCAGTGGTTGGATTTCAACCACTAAACCACAATACAAGCAAACATGAGAAGAAAAAAACAGGGGAAAAAAAAGGTTTGCCAACAACAACCATGAAAGGGCCGCAGCCCATGTCTTACCAGAAAAACCCCAGCAAACCGGAGGAGAAAAAAAAACCAAAAAAGGGCGGCCACCGAACCGCTAACACAGCCCCCAGAACTCTCCCCAGATATCGGCGCCTGGGAGGCGCGGAGGTCGTACTCCGCCGGGCCGGGGCCCGGTGGAACCTGGCCGGAGAGAAGTTGGAACCTGCGGGGATCCTTACCACCTGAACATTGCAACTCACCTCAAGTTCGCACGGGGCCGTGGGCGCAGCTGAGAACATTGCAACTTGTAAATGGTGTCCAGTTCTTAATTTTGGTGTTGAAAAAGCAACATGCTTCAAATGGTGGCGAAAAGTGAATGTCTTTTAAGGAGCCCTGTTTTGGGGAAGCGGAGCTTTGGACCGCAAGAGGGCACAAGCAGGTTGGAATGCCCATGCACTTGGAATTTCAGTGAGGTTTTGATCAAAAAAAATGGATACTCAAACCAGAC
Organism: Effrenium voratum; assembly: GCA_963377175.1. Lineage (NCBI taxonomy): Eukaryota > Dinophyceae > Suessiales > Symbiodiniaceae > Effrenium > Effrenium voratum. The sequence goes on along the minus strand of CAUJNA010002646.1, from coordinate 214,548 downwards.
CAAATATATTGGACTTTCCAGCCATGCAAGTAGGTTCTAACTGAACCAACCGCAGTGCAACTCGCAAGCTCCAGCTCCGGCCTCCTGCGCTGGCTCCGGCGGAGGAGCAATCACCGCAGAGGGGCCGCCTGAATGGCTGGGCGCCTTAAAGTGAACATGGGCCCGTTCTCAAAATCTCTGTTCGGGGTGGCTTCCCTTTGAAGCCCACGATTTAAAGGCTAATTTTGAGGATGTCTTACTAAAATGGACCCACGCATGAGCGCCCCAAAACAGATTGAATCCGTTTGAATGGAGGGCACGTGTGAAGGTTGCACAACCACCTGGTGCCCCTCCAAACAGTCCAGCCGCCTCCTCAAATTGTGCTCTTTTGCCACAAAGGCGAAGCAGGGCTCCTTTCTCATATGAATTCTGATTCTGGTTTGTCTCAGCCCGATCCAGTGCCACCGCACCGACTCCCAGTTTCACCTGTGACAAGGGCCAATCGGACCCTCCTTTTGGAAGTTTCCCGTAGGCTTCCCATCCCTTAAAACACACACCAACTTGGAGGAACTCTTTTTTCCAGGGACTAACAAGAAGAACCACAAAGCAATCGCGGCACCGGCAAAAGAAATCAGGCGGGCCCTGCTGCCGAGCAGGGGCAACCAGAAGCTGGACAAGACGTGCAGATCGAGAATGCCGCTGCAAGGGAAAACAAAAAGAGAGCGAAGGAATCAGATGGAGCCATGGGCTCGCCGAATGAATGCAGTGACACACAGCAGCGTGTTGCTGTTTGTTCTTGGCCGACAAAAACCGAAGTCGCCATTGGGACGGGTGGGTTTGGCATGAGAACCCTGAAAATCACAAATGGCTTCACAAGCTTAGAGGAGCCCCTCGTTTGGGTGGTTGGTTTTTGCTTTGGGTTTCCCGCCCAAGACCCCTTCAATTTGTGCCCTGATTTTGGTTTTTGCTTGGCTTCCGCCAAACCTGCGCCCACCAGCGTCTTTGCCTCGAAGACTCCTTCTCTATCCTCTAACCTCTAGCTCTTCTGGCCCAAGCTAAATTCTGCCATTTTCGCGGCCGGACTGGATTGGTCAACACACTCAGCAGGACCCCTCGCCAAAAGGAGCTCGTTTGGTCTGCTCGCTTGGTTTCCCTCAAAACTTTGCCTAACCCCCCATCCATTTCGCACCACCTGATAAACCCTGAAATGATGACTCCACTGCAAATACCAACAAACCATGGAATTGCAACCTTGGTTTCTCAGGTGCGCTTGGACTTCGTCCCTCCACCCTTCACCCCTCACCAGGGCAAATCCTCCCGGCCTGGCGCGAGACTCACCTCGTAGTCCCCGGGACCGGGGCCCGGCACCTTCTCCAGGCGCTCCAGTCGACCCGTCTCCACCGGAGCCGGAGCCGAGGCCTTCGGCGACGCGCTGGAAATGATGCGTGTGTTCTGAAGTGCGTCAAGCTGGGCAGCATCCCTGCCAAAGAAGAAAACAGCGGCTTTCCAGAAAGTGCCAGTGCCATCTACACAACTATGGACCCAACGCAAGTGATCGCGGATGTCAGCAGCTTTGTCGTTTGCTCCGCCCCTCCATATCCCGTCCGATCAGCTTCAAGCACTTTGCCAATGTTCCAAACAAGCTTTGCAGCCCTCCCCCAAAACGAGGCGGTAGCCACCTGCCCAACTGGCCTTTCGCGTTTTTCGGGCGCTCATTTCAGTCACAATCAAAACCCGGTACAAAAATGGTCGACCCAAAACCATGTGTGTACTTGCAGCTATTTATGGATTTGGGTATGGCTCAAAGTTAAACCACCAGGAAACCGCAGGTTTGAGTCTTTGGTTCCATTTACCAGGGTTCCCAAAACGCGTGCCTATTTTTGACCCACGGCCATTTGCCCCAGCCCAAAACAGCCCAAACCTCTCCTCCACCTGCGCCAACGGAAGCGGCAGCGGGGGGTCCTCGCTGACCACGTAGCTCAGCGGGCGCTGCGCTGCCGCCAGAGCGTCCAGCTGAGAGATGGTGGGCCCTGAGCACAACTTCTATTTGCTTAAGCCACCTGGCAAAAAAATAAAAATTTGTCCGGTAGTGATAGATTCCTTTTAAAACCAACAAGGAAAAATAAGCGATATCCTTGAGCAAAATGGAAGGCAAATTGAATCAAATGTGTACCCCCACCCTTGTCACATGGGGAATCGGTCCTGGTGGAAGACATTTCTCCTTTTATTTCGGGGCCGGGTCCCGAACGTCGAACGGTTTACATGTTGATTGGTGGGAGGGGAATCCGAAGAGGAAATGACCCTTTGGCCGGCAAAAAACATCGGGGAGATGTACGTCTGTTGAAATTCAAAGCCAAACGGAACGGCGTCGCGGACGGTTGACCCAGTGGACAGACCCTTCTAGGGGCACAAAAAGAAACATGTCACCTCTGGACGAATGGCGGAACAAACGGAACAGCACGCAAGCCCAAAAGTACAGCATCCGGAAAACTGAAAAGCATGAGGAACCTCCTTTGGGTGATAGGTCACATGAGCACGGCTCACCCAAGAGCAGCATCCACTAAAAGCAAAACTCATCAAACGCGGTTCCTTCAAGTGACATCGTCTAAATGTTAGTTTCGAAGAGCTTCCCATCCACAACAGCAGCTTTTCTAGGGGTAGCTTCCCCATTCTTTCCAGGGATCCTTCTTTCTAGAAAACCACCAAAAATCCTGGGGAAATGGCTAGTTCTTGAAAAGAACGATGGCTGAAAAGAATGGAAAATGAATCAACCCCTAGAGCTTTAAGTGAACCCTGCTACAGGTCTTTGGCGCTTTTGGATTCGATTCAAACTACATCCGAGTCGCGTCGCGGGCGCGTGGACGGCGTGGGTAGGATCTTGCCACCCCGACAGGTGAAGCCTGACACGCGAACGAAAAGGTCGCCACTTTAGGCCCGTTGGTTTGAAGGCAAACGAGTAGTCCCGGGGTTGATTCCTTTTCCATTCTTTTCAAGCATCGTTCTTTTCAAAAACCGGATCCGTTGTCCCTGGGTTTCTGGAGGTTTTCTGGAAAGAAGGATCCCTGGAAAGAATGGACATGGAAGCTGCCCCTAGAAACATGCAACAAAATAAAGAAGACTGCGCCAAAAGCCAAGTCGAGCAGCGCTCATCCTCTTGATCCATGCTCTCTGTCGCCTCATCCTCTTCCTCTGCGGCTTTCTCCTGTCGATGCATGGCCAGCGTCCAAACATTCGCCTCCCCCCCCCCAATAATACTGTGGATATGGACGCAAATAAGAGACCCTGGAATGATCATTCCCCTGTAAATACCAGCAAATAATGGCTTCCCATGGTATCAAAGTGGTGCAGGATTTTGTCCGTGGGGCTCCGGTGTGTTTCTTTCTTGGAATCGTAGAATATGTTGAAATCACGCCTCGGGGTCACGGTGTTTTTTTGTTGAAATAACGGCTGGATTTTCCCAGTGTTGTTGTCTTTTGTTGAAATCACGCGGTCCCGGTCTTTATTTTGCATTCACGCCCAGAGGGCCCTCGTGTTTGTTCTCTTGAAATCCCGCCTGGGGGGCTTGGCTTTTTGAAATCACGCCTCTCCGGTGAATTGATTTTTGAAATCTCGCCTGGGGGTCCCCCGGTACTTGTTTTTGTGGAACCCAACCACTCCACCAACTAAAAACTGCTACAAAACAACTAAACTGCTTAAACCGGATGATTCGCCTGCACAGCCGCCAAGTTAACATACTAAGTTGGGGGGGGGTTACCTCCAAGCCCGCAGAAAAAAAACAATAAGCCTATGTCCAGGCTTAGAAATCGATTCCCTTTAAAACCAACAGGGGAAACTAAGAATATCCAAAATCGGTACCAGAAAATGGAAACATGGAAAAATCAACCTGAGGTTTTCTGGTGGTTTACTTCTTAACCCTTTTTCTGGTGGTTCACTGTTTAACCCATATCCATGTATATGTATACATAAATATATAGATATATATAGATATATATGTCTCCATTTCAGCCAGCGGCTCATTCCGCGCCTTCGGGTCCTTCGGGTCCCGGGCGCAGTAGCGGCCGAAGCTGGGGGCGCCTTTGGCGAGGCGCGGCCGCAGCGCCTCGAAGTTCCTCCGCGCGAGAGAAACGCCGAGCGACGACGGCGCGGCGCGGCACGGGCGAGACGACGATTTCCGGGGTGCGCGCCTCCGTAGGAAAAAACATCGATTCTTGGCTCACCATGCTTTTGCAGGTTTTGGTTGCACAAAATGGCCATGGGTCAAAAGCCCTAAGCCGGTTGGCCCCAGTGAACTTCCGATTCAATCCAACCCCAAAATCGTACCATTGGTTTTGTTTTGACCCACAGCCAAATGGGGCTGTCTTTTTTGAGGGGATCCAAAAACCCCTCCCCTCCCAAGCAAAAATGGCTTTGTTGTCCTTCTGGTGTCCCTTAAAAGCAGAGCAAGCATGGGTACCGAGCCTCAAACAAAAGAAACCCAGATGCGCAACTAAACCTACACATTGGCAGTTTGGACCGAACTGGAGTGCAGAGAATTTTTTGCGCTGGTCTTAAAAAAGAGGCAAAAGGAAACACCCCAAATTGAGCGGTTCCTCGGTTGAGACGCTTGTTCGCGCCCGCTGCCCCGCTGCCCCACTGCCCTGTCGCATTGCTTCCGAGGGTCGGCGTGTAGGATCCCGGTCCTGGAGATGAGGATGCAGCTGAACACACTGAGAGCCTCAGAGCAATGCTGCCCACTTGGTTGCTGTTGACCCCCCTACAAAAAGTTTAACTTTTTTTGCGGGTGGAGTGGAAAACACGTTTTGTTCATTTCCCCAAAAGTTCAAGTCTAAAGATCCAACCCAATAGCAGTCAAGCCCAGAAGCCAGGTTGTGGTCCAGACTGGTTTCACTGAACCCGCCTCAACTTGCTCCTTAGTAGGGCTCTGGCAATGACTCTACTGGGTTCTTGTTGGGAATGGAGGGTAATTCACTAAATCCCTACTAAGAGCAAGCAAGGCTATGCCATGCACCTTCTCGCTATCAGAGTATCAAAGGCACTTCCCCAAAGCGATTGGTGCTACGCGATGGCACCCACAAGCACAACCAGGTGAACCCATGAGCCCCGGACAAAACTACTGCTTTCCCCAAGAGGACACTGAAAAATTGGGTAGTCCCAACCCTTGATTTTGTGACGGAAATTTGAATTGTCCTCCCTTCTCGTCCTCCCCATACCAACAGTAGACTCCCATCAGTTGCTCAATGTGCCATGGTCAAAGCTCCTTCTGTGGGCCGGCCGTAGTAAATAGGAATCCTTACCTGGTTGTCTAAAATCCCCATTGAGGGATTGATGACCATCCCTACCAACCCGATGTAAAGAGTTGTTTCACACATGAGAAGCCGTCAATACTCGTTGTGTGGAATGGCCATTTGTTGAGCGTGCCCAATTTAACCCCTTTGACTACCGGAAGATGTCGGTGATTTTTGACCGCTTCTGATCTGAACCATGATCAAATCTACTCGCTTCCCTAAAAACATGGGGCACCTTGAGCTCATCCCCTGTTTGCTTTTCTGTGGAGAAACTTGAGTCATACTCAAAACCTGGTACAAAAATGGTCGTAATCCCAGAACCATGCTTTAAGAGTTTAGAAGGCGGATCTCCGCTGCTATTTATGGCAAGGGGATTCTCCCTTAGCCTTCATCTACCCGAATCGGTTTTGAGGACGTGGCTCACTTGGTGACTTCCCACGTCCTTTTCGGAACTTCCCTCGTGCCAGGCAGCTCTGGGAGCTCGCTGCCACACTCGGTGGACGCGTCGTCCAGGAACGGATCGCCCTGAAACTCCCGCTGCTGCTCTTCCAGCAGCAAAGCCTCTGCATAAACAACGCCAGGAAACGTGCAGGTCGTGTCTTCCGTGCATTGTATTGAAGTCTTCGTTGGTTTGGTCATTGTTCCATTGTTCCACCGTTCCACCTGTGGCGGTGTCAGGCTCTTTGGTATCTGACAACCAATGAGATTAGAGGCCCTCCTGTGTTCATTGGGGCTCTCAATTTGGCTCTGCAGTCTTCATGGGCGAACCTCAAACCTTGGTGCTTCGTTGATCCCTGGCTGAAAGTTGATCCTTTCGAGTGGGATATGGGTGGTGCATTTTTGTTGAGGGTACCCCCTTTCTGGTGGCCAAGAGGATATCAAACTGTGAGAGGTTTTTTTTGGGGGGTCCCCCAAAAAAGAGACATGAGGAGCCACCCGTGTCACTCAGAATCACGTCCCGGGCCTTCCAGGCCGCCGTTACGCCGTCGAGCCCAGGCCAGGAAGAAAGGATGGCGATCGCCTCCTGTTGCACAAGACCCGAACAAAAATGGCGGGCGTCCTGGCGGCTTCCCCGTGCCAACCAAAACAGGGTAGCCTCAAAAAAGCGAAGGACCCTGATGGAAAGAGAAAGAGGGAAATTGCCGGAAGGATAAGCAAAGACAGACAGAGAGAGGGAGAGAGTGAATAATGTCAAATATCATGCTGTACTACTTGTCCCTTGTACATGCATGATGTACACTACTCGACCGCAGGCCGTGAGCCTACAAGCAAAAGAGCGCATGCTGGGAAACTACATTTGTGTTTGTGACAGCATAAACAACACTTGCACTTGTAGTAAAGTAACGACGTATTTTAACGTGGTAGCGGAGCTGAGATCCTAAACATAGGGGAGCTCCAGTAACAGCAGTAAGTACTACAACTGCACAGGCAACCACATGCCTAACTACTACGACATGTCAGGAGAACCAGCAGCAGCATCAGCACAACCAACTACAGGAGCAGACAACGGGCCCACAGCAGAGGAGACAATAGGAGCCACAACTACGGGAACAACACAGGAGCAGGAAGACGTCCAAAGGCTACACAAATACAAACTGCCACCACCGTTCTTCACTGGTGACTACTCACAGTACGAAGAGTGGCTGTTCAAACTACAAGCATACCTCGGACTCATCGACCGAGACTTCGACATGGTACTACAACTAGCACAAGCAGCTACAAGACAAATTGAAGATGCAGACATCAGAGCCCACATACGCGACCCTACACAGGCAGCAAAAGCAGTAGACCTCTCACGAGATCTACACTACATCCTCATCAACATCTGCCAAGGTGCAGCAGCTACAGTGGTCAGACAAAACCGCTACAATGCCAATGGATGTGAAACACTACGGCTTTTGCACAACAGGTTCAGCCTACCAGTAGGAACACGCAGTGTTGGCTACCTCACCAAACTACTGGAACCTACGTTCAATGAAGCACAATTTGAAGAACAATTCCTACAGTGGGAGTATGACATCAACCGCTACGAGAAAGACAACGGCACAGCACTACCAGATGAAGATTGCAATACTACTCAACAAGACCAAAGGAGCACTTCAACAACATCTCCAACTACGTGCTGGACAGATCACGAACTACAACGAGATCAGGGTTGTCATCCTGGACTACTACAAGACCATATCTGCAGTCTCAAGAGCGTACAAACTACAATGGTGGAACAGCACCCATGGACGTGGACAACATTTGGAGGAAAGGAAGAAACTACAAAGGCAAAAGCAAACATGGAGGCAAAGGATCCTACAAAGGAAACAAAGGAAAAGGCAAGTACAGAAACAAAGGCCACTACAAAGGATTCGACAAAGGCAGCAAAGGAAACTACAACAAAGGAGGATACAACAAGAGCAAAGGAAAAGGCTACTCAGGATCCAAAGGATATGGATCAAGCAAAGGCTACAAAGGCCAAGGAAACTACAGCAAATCAAAAGGAAAAGGAAACAACAACTACACAACATGCCATCGATGTGGCAAGCCTGGCCACTGGGCACAAGACTGCAGAGTGCCAGTATGGCACATAGGAGAAGGAGAAGAACTACATCCACTAGAGCAAGAACAAGCAGATCATGACAACAATGAAGAACTACCTCAGGATGTGAACGACACTTGGGACTGGTACTACGAGAAAAAAAAAGGACAACACGAGGTGAACTACATGGAGGAGAACTGGAACGACTACGACTATGACAACAGCTGGGATTGGAATGACAACAGCTATGAGGACACAGCAAACTACATTGGAGGCATCAACGAGTCACACCTTACCATTGGACACATCAGACAAGCAAACTCACGACTACACAAGCACAAATCCAAATCACTACTTTGCAAGAGAACAACACACACAAGATCATGGAACGACCGCAGCAAGAGCTTTCAACAATTCCTACAAGAAGACAACACGCAGCCACACTTTGACATAGCAGCAGCAAGACAACAACAAAGGAACAAGAAGATTGAGGACACCATCACACACTACATCATGTACTCCAACTTCAAGTCATACCACCACCTGTTGATCGAGTCAGGAGCATCTACACATGTTTGCCCGAAGGACTACGCACCAGACCTACCGCTACGACCTTGTGGAGAATCGGTTCCACAACTCTACACGGTTACAAACAAGAAGATTCCTGTCTACGGCATCAAGTATGTTCCCTAGAAGCAGGACAACTTCAGGATCATGATACCCTACTACGTTTGTGATGTGAAGTATCCAATCCTCAGTGCATCAAGACTACTTGATAGAGGATATGGACTTGACTTCACTCCACGACACTGCACCATCACGCATGGACAACAACAAGCACACCTCATAAGACACTCAGGACTTTTCTACCTACGAGCAGAGAAGATCGACATCTCTACAGGATTCGACATCTACCCAATGACTACAGACAATGGAAAATCCATTGCTGTGATTCAACCTACAGAGAAAACAGTACAACAACAAGAACAAATTGCACCACTCACCCACACAGACCAAGGACTACGACAGATCCTTGGTGGAAACACTGACTACTTGAAACTTGATGGTGACTACGCCGTCAGAGTACACAAACGACCACGCAAAGCATTATTCACACCACACAACAGCGGTTGCCCAATACCTGAAGGAGAACTAGATGATTGGCGACTAACCATCATCAACAGACAAGGGCAAGAGCAGGAACAACTACAAGAGAACCCAACACAACTTTCCAAGCAAGAACTACAACGAAGACTAGAAGGTGACAACTGGACTGGGGGGGAGAAACCAAATTCAGAAGAAAGATAACACCTACACGCAGAGCAACATCAAAGACCACACCAACAAGGCAGAGCTCACAACCACAACGGCTAATGGACACACCACCAACCAGATCAAAGATCCAACTACGAGCACCACAAAAGATATGGAGACCTAAAGCAGCACCTTCTAAAAATCTTGACACCACACAACCAAAGGAGACAATCCACAGACCACTCACAGCACAGGAGGACAACCAAGACTACTGGGAAAGACAAGGTGAATACTGGATAAGACACCACACAACACTTAGAACAACTCTATTCACTCCAACAGATGGACCAGGACATCCACCAATCAGCACACTTGAACCTCACAGAACTACAATCACTCACAACCACTTTGGAGAAGTTTCGCAACGCAAAGATGACTGGACAGTCATAGGCAACGCAGCACTACCATTTCAATGGAAAGGAACAACAAGGTTCACCGTGAAGAAAGACTACGAGTACATCCAGGATAACCACGACGAGGAACAACAACACGAGCATCATGAAGCACACAGAGCAATAGGACTACGACAACCGCAGCAGCCCACTCCACAACAGATAGCAGAACACAACTTGACACACCTACCATACAGAAATTGGTGTCCAATTTGCGTTCAAGGCAAAGGACGCCAGGACAACTACAAGAAACAACAATCACGACAACCCATCATCCAAGTGGATTTTGCCTACATCAAATCACAACAAGATCCGAAGACCATACCAGTCTTAACAGCAGTTGATGTTACTACACAACTGTGCATGGCGGTATTGGTTCCGGGCAAACCATCAATGATAGACTACATGATCAACAACCTACAAGCATTCATCTTTGAATGCGGAAGAACACAAGGCATACTACAAAGCATGCACTACTAAAAGCAACAGCATCTAAAGTCGGCTCAATGACTGTACGACATTCACCATCCTACAGCAGCAACAGTCAAGGAAGCGTTGAGCGACTACATAGAACACTTCTCGGACAAATCCGCGTCGTCAAAGCTCAGGTTGAAAGCAACTACAGCATGACGATGTCCACAAAGCACTGTCTACTACCTTGGATAGTACGACATACAGCATGGACGGTAAATCGCTACGTCATTCACTCAGACGGCTACACAAGTTTTGAACGCCGCTGGGGAAGAAACTACGAGCGAGCAATCTGCGAATTTGGCGAGACACTACTTTACCTTCCACCACAACACAAGAAACTTCCAAAAGCAGACCTACGGATGCAGAAATGCATCTGGCTCGGAAAAGTCCGCCGACATTGTTCGGCGTGTCGGATACCTAAGAGAGGATAGAGGATAACCCCCCCCTTAGAGCAAGCAGTAGCTAACCCACAAGCAAATACCATAGACTCCCCCCTATGGTTTTCACCCCATTTAATAACTGCCCCCCAAATCAACCATACCAAAACCATAACATGAGCTTAGGGGTAAGACCCTCATAGAAAAAAAACACCAAACAAAAAACCAAACAACCGACCATACAATAGATTTTTACAAAACACCGACAACAAAAACGAAACGGCCACCGTCTCGCCCCGCACGCTTCGGGAACATCACCTACAAGAACCCAGAGGCAGGAAGTGGGATTGGCTGGGTCAGTGAGCAAGTGGATGCATACTTTGGAGCTTGAAGCCGGGTTGCACATTTGATGCATGGTGCGTGAAATCCCAGAGCATTTTGTGAGAGTTCAAGCTGTTGCATTTGTCCCTTGCTATTTGCTTTGTCAATGGCATCCACCTTGGTGTTCGCAATGACCAAGGAGGGCATGAAGGCATTTGAAGTGCCATGTGGCGCAAGGTTGGATTTGACCCCACCCATTGGCACCGACCAATTTGAGGATTGGAACATCACTGGCAATGTGCAGAGGATGAAGGAGTTGCTCACTAACATGACAGTCAAGGACATCAAAGGCCTCTTTGTTCAAATGGGCGCCGACCAAGATGACATCCCAAAGAAGATGAAGAAGGAGGGTCTCATCGGAAGGTTCGTGGAGAGGTTTGAGGCATCCCGCAAATGCTTTTTGGAAGTCCTGCCAGCTCTTCATGCGGTTTCTACGGCAGCCTCATCATCATCAGAGGAAGACAACCGCTTTACTGTGGTTGAAAACTTGCACGATGGCATGTCCCATGATGAGGTGATTGCCGAGATTAGGCGACAAGTTCCAGCGCTTGCTGACGCCAGCAGAGAGACTGTGGAGAACTACCTGTCAAGAGCGACACGGATTGAGGTTGATGGTCAGTCATCGCACCCAACCGATGCTCAGCCCCAATCCACAAAGCCTTTCACCGGCCAGGGCTACAAGTTGGGCGATGATGCGGCCAAGGATGAGACCACGCATGATGACTTTAAGGATGGCTTTGCGGACTTCGCCAAGTACCACATCAAGCCTAACCTTGAGGTAAGGATGCTCAATGAGGACGCACCCTCCAAGGAGAACTACACGGTTGACACCAGTGGGCGAAACTTCTACGAGGTGGAGTTGACAGAGGAGACCACTGACACGGTGGGCAAATTGATTGTGAAACTGGAATGCCAGAAGTGTCAGTTTCACTTCGTCTATCACTATGGTGTGAGAGACACGATGCGCGACATTTTGGAGCTGTTGGAGGGCAACACCGACATCAAGCGTGAGCAGATGGTGCTGTTTTACAAGAATGGCAACTCCTACTTCATGGAGTGGGAACCCATCCATGCAAGCCTTGCCAAGTTTGGAGGAGGGCAAGAGCTTCGCTTGTGCATCCGTGCCTTGGGTGGAGCAAGGGAGCAACCCAAAGCCACAAAGAAAGCCAACCTGACCAAGAAGGAGAAGTTGGAACAGGCGCAGAAAGGCGCTCAGGCAGTTGCTTCTCATGATGCTTCGACCTTGTCATGCTTGCGTGATTTGGACAAGTCCATGCGCCAGTTTTCAGAGACAGTGGCAACGAACCCCAATGCGGCAGTGGAACAATTGATGCATTCCATGTCCGAGGGCGATTTGGAGAAGGCGATTGCGGCATTGCACACCAAGGGTGGGTCTGACTACAAAATGAAGCTGTTTGCCCGGGCGCTGTTTGCTGAACCAATGAAGCAAACCATGAGTCTTCATGAGATTACCAGCAGCGCAATTGAGGCATGTGAGCTTATGGTGAGCATTGCCGTTGAGAAGTCGCAGGGCACCAACATGCCATTCACCACGTCTGGACTGCGTGGTTTGGTGAGTGCTCATCTCAATCGCCGCATTGGTGCTCGTGAGGAGGCTGCGAAGCACATGAGGGACTGATTTTCCATGTTGTAGCCACTGTGCCATTACAACTGGTAGATGCAAAAAAGCAACTGGTAGATGCAAAAAAGCAACTGGTAGATGCAAAAAAGCAACTGGTAGATGCAAAAAAGCAACTGGTAGATGCAAAAAAGCAACTGGTAGATGCAAAAAAGCAACTGGTAGATGCAAAAAAGCAACTGGTAGATGCAAAAAAGCAACTGGTAGATGCAAAAAAGCAACTGGTAGATGTAGTGGCACATAATGCATTTGCAAAGACCTCCGCTCCGCTTGTGCAGTGTGGTGTGGAAAAGGGGAAGGTTGTAAGGGAGATGTGTTGATGTAGGTAGGTTTTGAAGGTGAGTAGACAGGTAGGTTTGAAGGCAGATAGATTTGAAGGCAGGCAGGTTGAAGGTGAAGGTTTTGATGCCAATCTCTCCCCCCTCTCACCCCACTGCTGTTTAGTTCCCGCATCCGCTCTGACCGCAGGTATGACGACCGACTTCAAGCTTGGGTGCGGGACCTCGTCCGAGGCCTTTTTAGGGTTGGGAGGTTTTTTTCGTTTAATATAATATATAAGGGGAAACTCTCGCCAATTTTTCCTGCCCTGTTTGGCGGGTTGGCAAGAGTTTCCAAATATATCTATATAATTTTGGTGTTTTGTCCATTTTATAAACTATGGATTTCCCCCTTAAAAACCATTATTTTCAATATTTTAAATTTCATATTTTTTACTCTTTTGTCGTTGGACGAACCTGCAAATTTCAAGTTTCAACACCAACCCCAAACTCGTTTTCCTTAATCCACCAAACTCACCAAAATATCACAATTAATATCAGCATTTTTCAAGTCTAATGATATTACATTAAATCCAAGCGACTTTGCTATGGTTCCCACACTTCCAGTTCCACTAAATAATTCTAATAAATTCATATTATTAGAATTATTTATATTTTAATTTTCAACAGTTACATATTTACCATCATCACCCTTAATTAGTTTATAATATTCTAATGTTTGTTCTTTTGGACTTTTGATTTGTCCCTTATTTAACATATCACAATATTTTTTTACGCTTCGTGTCATAATCACCGCTGGGTCTGCCTATCCCTTTCTTTTCAAAGATTTTGTCAATCTTTTCCTTCTCTTCATTGTTATTGTTTGGTTCGTTTGCCTTTGCATCAAGTTTCTGGTCAATAGTTTTTATCATCTCGTACAACAGTTTAACATTTTTACTAACTGTCGTTATCTTCTTTGATAGTTCAGCAATAGCATCATTCTCAACTTCAGACATTTCTATATATAAATATTTATATATTTATTTATTTATTTATGCTTTTGAAGTGGTGTTAAATCTACTCTTTAAATACTATTTTTTCATCATTCTTTCTCAGGTGTAGATAACCTACCAAATCCACTTTTGAAGTTTTCTACCCAACTTTCTTCAACTGTGCTCCCGTCGGCATCTTTCTTTTTTACTGTATGTACTGTATGCATGGTTCTACCACATGAACACGGCCAACATTTAACTTTAACATGTTCTTTATCTAATTCTAATTCATTTAATGGTTTAATTGTGTGACCGCATTTTTCGCATTTGACACATTCAATCTCTTTTTGTTTCTCTTGCTTCTTCTTTGGAGGCATTTATATTAACATTTACATTTTTATTTTTGAGATACTGTATTCCTAACTTAACTATTTCTAAAACAAAATAGCATACTTTCTTACATCTATTGTCAGTTATTACAACTTGTTCTATATTTTCTACTTCATCTATTATATCAATATAATCTGTATAACTCCTTTGCATATTAAATAATAAGATAAATTATAATTAATCTTATTATTTCATGCATAATAGAATATTGATGGGGCACAGCACTTGGAGTTTTCATTGCACACACGAATTCTTCAAACTAATTAGCTTCAATGCTCATTGATTGAAGCAATGGAAAACCTGTTCCATTTTATGATATTCGCCACCAGCATATCATAAAAATGATGTTCCATTTAATATTAATTACAAGTTAATTTTAAAATATAATTTTCTATATTTCTTTAATATCAACTATGACAGATGTCCCAATAATAAAACCAATAAACATAACTGAATATGAATTCAAACAATCCAAATATGAGCACGTGCCAAAATTACCATTTAGAAGTATTATAGTTGCGAGTTCGACAGGTGGCAAAACAGTTTTAGTCCAGAACCTTATTTTAAATGTTTATAGAAATTCATTTGCAAGAATATTTATTTTTCCCCCAGCGTTCATAATGACCCAACCTTTACAGAAGTTAAAAAATACATCAGGGATGAATTGCACGTAGATGATGAGAAAGAACAAATTTATTTTGATAATTACAATCCAAGTGATTTAGAAAATGTAATTGAAAAGACAGAAGAAAATAATTAATTATATGAAATCTAAAAAGATAAAGAAACTGCATTCAATATTAATCGTGATAGATGACCACGCCGACGACCCTAAATTTGTTAGATATAGTAAATTATTACATGGATTATTTACAAGAGGCAGGCACGATGCAGTAAGCGTAATTTGTTCAACACAGAAATACAATGTGTTGGCGCCTATCGTTCGTTTAAATGCCAGTTCATTATATATTTTTAGGTTGAAAAATGCCAGTGAATTAATGAGTTTTATTGAAGAAAATAGTGCCATTGTTGACAAACAGCAATTATTAGATATGTATCATCAAGCCGTTAATTTTGCTCCATATTCTTTTTTCTACGTGAATATGAATTCAAAAGACATTAACAAAATGTTTCATATCAATTTTGAACAGGCATTTCAAATTACAAATGATGAATAAAGATATTCTAATTTAATATAATATAATAATATGCTAATGAAACTATGTAGATGTGGTGGATTTTATCGTAGAGGTAATTATAATTTTCATACTAATTCTTGGATACATAAACTTTATAAAGTGTTAAAAAGACGACCAACAGACGAGGAATTATTAAGATTTCAAAATAATTTTGTTGATGAAGAAGATTTAATAGATGATATGTGTAGCAATGCCTCAACAAAATTACCCGAAAGTGAAATGACAGATTATGATAGCAATTAATAATATTAATTATGTTTTAATATTATCAATTTAAATTAACGAAGCATTGCAAAATTGTACAGCAGGAAGTTTATATATTAATTTGTCAGATTTTCCTTTTTCTAATTTCTCAATTCGTGCCACACATTCTTGAACAGATTTTATTACTAAAGTATCTGCTCTTGTTTTTTCATCTACTCTTAAAGTCTTAATGTCTTCCATACTGTTATTTGCATCATTTTTACTTTGACCAATACCCATTATATATAATATTATTTAGATTTTAATTTTTCAAAATTATCTTTTTGTTTTTCTTCTTCTTCTGAATCTTCGTCTTCAGTTGGTGCTGGTATTTCTGTTGGACTTTCAGATGAAGAACTATGAACAGTAATAGGTGGAGAACTATGAACACTAATAGCTTCATTTGATGAATTGCTACCGCTACCTTGTGCATGTCCTGCTGTTATTTGATTGACTAAATCTGCGATATTTATAGTTGTTGCAACTGCACTGTGTGATAAGTTTAATATGATATCTGCTATTGTAGCGCCGTTATGTAGCATTATTTCTATCATTTTTGTCAGTTTGAACTTCTTTTCTTCTTCATCGCTGTCATCCTCATCTGGTGGTTTCTTTGGCGGTGGTTCTGGCGGTTTGTTGTTGTCAAGCATTTTAGTAAAGGCTGACACCATTGCGTCGCGTTGGTTTTTCAGTGTTTGTGTTGCTTGTGTTCTTGTTGGCTCATTTCTTTTGTATGTGTTGCGCCAAAAGTTTTTAAGCATTATTTGAAACATATTGTCCTGGTTTTCCTTTACCTTAAACGCTTCAAATGTCACATTTAATGGTTGATTTGCATCATTGTATAACTTTTCTTGCGTCTCTCTGGTTGCTGTAGCAATAGTATCTGTGTTGGTTGCAATGTCAACAAATTCTCTCGGTATGCCCTTTTTCATCAGTTTCGGTGGTTGTATTGTTGTTGAAGTGTTTGGTTTCATTAGGTTATGTATTGTAAAACTGTCGTCATCATATTTATCATTGAATTTCTGCTTCTTTCTTTTCAGTATATTTTTAGTTAATATTATCATTATTATTATTATTATATATTTTATTTCTTACCTTTGCCCTTAAAACTTGCCTTGAGTTCTTCTATTCTACCTTTGCCTAAATTTACTATCCACCCGCCATTATCAATAGTGTCTAAAATCATATCCACTAAATATTGTTTGTATGTTCTCGCCTTGCCTCTGCCTTTGTGTTTCAATTCTTCTTGTATTTCGCTTTCTTCTGGCACTTGAATTCCTCTTAAATAAAATTGAAATTTAATATCATTTACTGTTAAATTAGGGTTTTCTTTCCAGTAAGCAGGACTAATATTATTATCTATTGTTGTTTTAAATAATGGCGTCATTGGCAATGGTGGTGGTTGTTGGGCTGCTGAACTTGATGCTCCTGTTGCTTGATATTCTACTTGGGCATCATCTCCGCCTGAAATTGGTGAACCTTCGTATTCTAATACTGGGAGATTATCCGGTACTGTTCTTGTTGTTGCAGATGGTGCTGATTGTCTATTGCCTAGCATTCTTTGAAAAATTGTTTCACCCATTTCTCGTAAGTTTGATGCCATTGCTTGGCTCACTTCATTTACTCTTTCTTTTGTTGCTGTGGTTAGTTCTTGTAGCCTTGTATCTACCATTGCCTCGTGTTGTCTTGTTGTTTGTAGCGGTGTTGAAAAATCATATTCATCTTCTATTGCTTCTGCGTTTCTGGTTAATGGTGTGTCAGCATTCATCCTATGCACTGCATAAGTATGCCCGTTTCTATGTGCTTCCTGTTTCATCATTGCCTCTCTCATTTGTCTGTCTAATATTCTCATCTCTTGGTCTTTCAATAATTCTAAATGGTCGCTTCCATCAAAAAAACTACCCTGAGGACTTGCTTTGAAGAATGTAGCATCTCGGTTAGGTAGTTTTCCCGTTATTAAATCATTTTCGCCAATTAGACCTACAATTTCTTCATAAGTAGGTCGTCTTTTCAGTCCAAATTTTGCATATGGGTTTATTAATTCTAAACTTGCTGTAGTTGCCATATTTATTATAATAATAGTTAGATTATTAATATTATTATAATAAATCTTAAGTAAATATTAACTTTTTTGTATCTTCATACCATGTATTTAAATGTTCTTTTGTTGCATGTGGCAAGTTAGGACGATATAATTCACCCATCATCCTATCCAGCTCATTTACATAGTTTGCTCTCTTATTTCCTTCGTCAATCTTTTTCCTTAATGCTACTGATGCTTCTTGTGAGTTTCTTAACTTCATTTGTTCGTGTAGGTGTTCTAAATATTTTGTATCTTTCATATCAAATGGACTATATTTAATTTGGGAGGATTGTAAGAATATCTTACCTTTATTTTTCTTATTATTTCTTTTGTGGAATTTATACATTATATATTTATCATAGATTTTAATTTTAATCATAGAGCAGACTTCCGGATTCGCGTAATTCCAGAACAGACTCCGAAATCATATGCACAAATAATTCTCGCACATCTTCATCGGTTGTGAATGACTTGTTTGACCCTTTCAATTTAAAAACGAGTAAGCCTCCTTGTTTCGTATTCTGGCCTGTAAAATGGGTTTGATTCATTTTCTCGAACGATACGCCAATAACGAACTTGTCTTCTCTAAACCGCTTATATGAAATACTAAAGGCATCTTGGTCAGGGTTCATATAACTTAATGCTCGTTTTAAATAATATGCGGTTTCTGCCATTGATTGACATTCAAATTCTGGATATTTCCTATTATTAATTTGTAATTGCCAAGTCAAATCTAATTCAGGATTTTGAAAGCCTTTACCGCGGAAACGCTCGCGCCCAGCACCATCAGGGTCAGCACCATCAAAAATACGAGAATTAATCATAGGATTGTAAAAATAGTTCCATCTCTTATAAATATAATTATCGTGTCTGTAGTAATTATCATTATCCGCATCTACACCTGCTCTTGGCGCACGATACAATGTAATGAAGCAACCATTTATAATTTAGAAGCGGATTTAACAATATTCATATTAATTTCAGTTCCTGCCGCGTTGAATGATTGCGTCATAGTGTGATACATTGGAAATACTAATTTCAAACTTTGACCCTCTAACAAATGCTTTACTATATTATTGTTGACCGTGTTGTCCAATTGTATTACCTCAGCTCTAATGATTACGTTATTCAATTCGAACGAGGTGCTGGTGTCTCCAGTTGTGAAATAATAACCTTTGGCATCATTTTGAGTGTTGGCATCAGTCACGGTAAAAGGTGTAATGACTGGTATATGTTCATCTGATACGAGTGTAAACTCCAGTTCAAGTGGAGCATATCTTAAAGGTAAATAATATTTGCTTTCTAACAGTCCGCATACTGGTTTATGTCCTAATCTCATATAACCATTAGCGCCGGGAATTCCTGCTACTGAATGGCGAGTATATCGCGATGTTAAGTCTCCCCAATTGTTATGGTCTTTTGTAGTTGGAAATGCAACTGCCTCGGGGTCTGCTGTAGGGTCAGTTCTTGTATTGACATCAATAAATTCTGCTAATCCAGTAGCATAAGTATGTCGCCAGTCATCATCCCAACGAGGATTAGCACCACCTTCTAAATCGTCCATATCTCTAGCATCTTGACTTTTAAAAGAGTTATACAATTCACAGTGCCTACCTATTGTATTCAATAATATCTTGAACTTGCTGACCTCCAACAGTGCATCTATAACGACTGAAGAAGGATGATAAATTACCTAAGGGTCGTAAAAAATGACTTCGTGTTCCGTCGGTGTTTTGAAGATTAGCAAATAAACGAATACTTGATAAATCAATATATGTGTTGTCTTCACCTGTTATATGAAATCTAATATTTTTGTTTCCTGCATTTGGATTATAAACATTACTGCCTGATGGAAAATAATTAACGTGTCTTCTGTCTGTGATGTATTGTGCTGTTTCTGGAAGTCCAAAATTTAACGAGTTAATCATTGTAGTTTCACTTTCTGCAATTATATTATCCATTACTTATATATGATAAACTTAGATTTTATTTTTTATTATTTATATTTTTCTTATGTGGAAGCATTGTAGTAGAATTATTTGAAGTTGTATTTTTTATAGTATTTATTGAATAATTGTTTTTTGTATCAACTATATCTTTTATAGTATCATAATCTAAATTCTTATATTGTTTATCGTATTTTGTAGCTTCTTTTGTCAGTTTCTTCTCTAATGGAATTTTGCTTTGCTTGTCTTTGTTTCTATACATATTATTATTAATATTATTTAGATTTTATTGTTCTGGTGTTGAATTAGGATAAAAGCCTGTGTCTATATTGGTAGTAGGATTTATACTTGTGATTCCGTTTCCTTCCCAATTTTGATATCCATGGTTTTCTAACACATTTACTGAACCAATATCAGCAGTAATCGCGGCATCATCTAATATTGCTATAGGGTCATTCTTGTTTTTAAATCTTAGGTATCTCGGGTTTTTGGGTTGATGAATTCCAGATACAAAAGGCGAACCATACATTGTAGTAGCATATTTGCTTCCATGTCTGTTGTTAAGTTCTTGTGCAACAGCCGAGCCGAGGGAATGGGACACAATTCTAGTAACATCTGGATTTTTCCTTAATTCTTCCATTGCATCCCTATACCTTTCGCTTAGTTGAATATTGTGAGTAGGAATAAAAAACAAATCTGCAATAACATCATTGACTTTGTGGCCTAGTCCTGTTTTAGCACCAGTGCCACCAATATATAATGTGTTGCCTATTCTTGTTACTCCATTTATATTTGAAGACGCGGCGTCTAAACCTTTAACATCATCAATTTTATTTTTATTTTGAACATTAACTTCTTCAGCATATCGTGTTTTGTTTTTCATTATGTGCTTATCAAAATGTTTATTGAAACCTCCTATTTTGTCTTCCAATGTCTTTTTATGATTAAAAAATACATCTTCTATTAAATCCTTACCTGCAGTATATGCTTTATCACTTGCTACGCCTGCCATTATTTGTGTGGGTGTCCTGCCTTGAATAGCACCTAATAATAGTTGTCGTCCAATCATATAATTATAATTATAATATAATTTCTATTGTATATTATATTTATGAGTGATAGATTAACATATAAAAAAATCTATGTTGATAGTGCCTATAGATTACCAGAAAGCAATTCCACCAGCGATTTTTTTATAGAACTTGACCAAAACTTTGAAATTCCACCAAGAACAAAAATGTTCGTGACAGAGTGTTCATTCAGCACTCCGTTTTATACAACAGAGAAAGGGTTTTACGAACGCTTCTATATTATGTTGTATAATAGTTCCAATGTCTTATTGAGAAGCACTGCCGTTGATGTATCCGGTGAAATTTATTATGCTAATCAATTACCATACAAAATACAAACGGAATTAAACACGGCATTTAATGATATTGCACCTGACTTATTCTTAACAGTATATGGACAAAGCGAACGCAAAATGGAACTTAAATTAAATGACCCTCTAAATTACGAGACCAAAAGCTATTAATTATTTACTAAGTAATTATATTGCCTACGAACCTGCGTCATCTTGGCTAAGTGGATATTTTAATTTAGTTCCTTTTCAGAATGTATACATAAATTGTCCTCAATTAAGCGATTATAAATATTCAGCACCTAACAATTTCAGCAGTTCAGTAATTAAAAAAGGTCAAATCAATCAACAACTTGGCGGAGTTATAACAGATTTTACAGCGCCCATATATGCAGATTTTATTGATGTAGGCGGTAAAAATATTAAGAGACTACACTTTAGAATAACAACTTCAAGAAACGAATTAATTGATTTTCATGGCGTTCCCATTTCTTTTAGCATTCTCTTTCAATTAGATAATTGAATAAACAACCTAATTATTAATATTTATATCAAATTATTAATATTAATATTTCTCAATTTGTCCATATAGACAAAATATATAAAAATATAGACAAAATATATAATATATTATATATGTCAGAAGTTGAACCTGAAATTACTAATACAATTGAAGCAGACGAGCCAGTAAATGAATTACCACCAATTGAAGAAGAAGCACCAAAGGCAGAACCAATAATAGAAGCAACACAAGAAATAAAACCTGTAGAACCTCTTAAAAACAACTCAAAAACTCAAGCACGCAATGAAAAGAAAATAACCTGTCCAAAATGTGCCAAAACTTTAACACTAAAATCATACAGATACAGTCACGAACGCAATTGCCAGGGACCATTAGAATCTAAACCAATTAAATCAATCAAACCAAAAGCAGTTCCAATAGCAAAACCCCAAAAGGTAGAATACAACGAAGTGGCGCGTCACGAAGTAGCGCACCGCGAAGAAGAGCAACATATTCCACAACAACAGCAACAAAATAATATAATAGCGAACACCCCGCCCCCAAGAAGAACGCAACCGCAACCGCCTCCAAACCCGCTACAAAATATAGCGCAACATTACCAATTATTGCAAAATGAATATATAAGACAGAAGCAAGAAAAATATAATGCATTAAATAAAGGTATATTTGGTTCAAGAGGAAAGAAAAGATAAAATATAATTATTATATAACCTACTATATAATAATTATGTTTTCAACATTATCACTGGACGGCTCAAACAGAATTATAGCAAGTGAGTTAGTATTAATAAATTCAACAGAACCATCAACTCTAAGCAGTGTTTATGCTACAAAGCAAGAATTAGCAGATACAACAGGCGCATTAGGTGGCGGTTATACTACTGAAGAAGTTGATGCTCTTATTTTAGCACAAAAAAATAAGATAGATGCAAACATATCAGCAATATCAGGAATTAACGCAACATCAACAACAATGTTTGACGAACAAGTAAATCAAAACACAACAATTACAAGCAACTTTAATAATATAACAGCACACGGATTAACCATAACTTCAATACTACCGACTATATCAGCAAATACAACTAAACTTGACACAAATGCTAATAATATTAGTTCTAATACCTTTTTAATTAGTGGTTTTAACAATAGTATTAGTTCCAATTCGTTTTTAATCACAGGACACAATAACACATTAGCATCACACTTAGCAGTATTAACAACACACGACAGCGACATCGCAACAAATACAAATGGAATAGCAATATTAAATAACACTGTAGGCAGTAATATGACATTTGTTAATAGTCATCAAAACACAATAACATCGCATATATCATTAATTGACACAAACCTTAATAACATAACAGGACACGGAAACACAATATCAACGATTCTAACAGATATAGCAGATTTACAAGCAGGCGCGGGTGCTTCTTGGACTACAACTGAAAAAACAACTATTCAAGCAGATGTATCAACATTATATACAAATGATACTAACTTATTCAATACAAATACCGCATACAGTAATACATTTGCCTCAATCATATCAGACAACACGACACAAGATTTATTAATAACTCAAAATTCAAATACAATAAATAGTTTAATATCAGCAGATGTACACAAGTTAGATAAACTAGATTTAAGCAATCAATCAGTATCGGGTCCGGTTACATTTCATGACTCTATTACAATGATTACAGGTAATACTTTATTTTGTAATAAATATAGAGCACCAAGTAATGGATTACATATTCAATTCACGATGTTTAACAGAGAATTTAATATTAATCGAGACGGCCAAATGTGGATGAGTAGCGCTGGTGGTCAATGGGAAACTATAATAGGTTATCCTGGTGTTGGTAGGGTCTGGTGTCCTGATAGATTTGGTTTAGGTGCCGCTGGTATTGCTGGATATAAACTTAATTGCGCTGGTCAAGCGAGATTTACTGATGCTGTACAATTTATAGGAACTGATAAAGCAATTAGTCTTAACAATGGTTCATATTTAAATTTTGCTAATAATGGTTCAATACAAAGATACGTGCCCGATGCCATCGAAGGTTTATATATGGCACATAATAATTTTGTTGCTGTTAGTGTTGGTACTGTAAGCAATGCATCTAACCAGTATTTTATTTGTGATGGCGCTGTATCTAAAACCATATTCAATAAAGCAGTTGATGTATTAGGTGATGTATATACAAATGGCGATTTAACAATGGTTTCTGGTAAGAAAGTTGAAGTCAACCAAGTTCAGTCAGTATCAGGAAATACTTTATTATTACAAAATTCACCGAGTGGCAATGTTCAATTTGGCGACTCATCAAAACTAATAATTGATAATGCTGAAATGTATCTCGATACAAATGATTTAATAATTAGGAATAGCAACACTTCAAATTCTATTAATTTGGTTGTTGGATTATCTACAACATATGCTGATAATAAAATTATTTTGAATAGTGGAAGTAATAGTGAATTACGAGGCGACTGGACTATTGACGGTGATATGACTTTTGGAATTGCTCATAAAATCAATTTGAGACATTTAAATAGTGATGCTGTTTTGAGAACAGAAGCATCAACATCTATTGATAGTTATATTAATGGCACTAAATATTTAGAGTTAAACAGTAGTCAGTTTGTTGCATATAACAGTTTTAATTTAAGCAGTGATGAAAGATTAAAAAGAGACATTCAAAATATTGAAGATGACACTATTGAAATGGTGAAAAATATTGATGTCAAAACATTGATGAAAACAAACAATATGAAGAAACACGAGATAGGCTTCATCGCTCAACAAGTTAAAGCAAATACACCTGAAAAATACGGTGTTGTAAATGATGAGGGCGAATATTTAACAATGAGTTATGACAAAATGACTTGTATTAGCTGGGGTGCTTTATCAAAACTAATCCATCGTGTAGAATATTTGGAAAACGAAGTCTTTAAAAATAAAAATAAAAAAGAAAAGTCTAAATAATAGTTATGCGATAAGTAATACTGAAAATCCATATAATGTAAGAATAACATCTCACAATTAATTCTATTTTACTGATTTAAAATAGAACTAATTAGCAACGGCAACCATCGCATATTCATGCTTGTATTTCCTGCTATGGTGATACTTTGGTTTATCTTCATCTTCTTCTCCTTTTTCCTTCTTCTCCATTGCTTCTCTCTCCGCTTTCTTTTTGTGATACAATGCTTTGCCTGTTATTCTTTTTCTCGCCCTTACAGTATCCATATATTCGGGGTCTTCTTCCTTTCTCTTATGATAATACAGTCGGCAATACAAAGCCATTTGTTCTTTGATTTCTGCCAATGTCATATCTTCAGGTTTCTTTTGTGTGGTCATTTTATTCTAATATTATATGGTAACATGTCTTTAAGACTGTTTCGAGACATATCATTAATTTAAGTTTAAGACAAAAGCATTTAAAGAAATACTTATTATTATAAATATAATATAAATATATTCATGACTAAAAAACTTATCCGACAATATACCCAGAATTTAAGAACTACAAGAGATAGTAAAATTGGCAAAGTCCCCCCGGATATACAAGCAAAAATCAATAAAATAGTTGATTTGTATGAAGACCGCAAGATTTCACAATTTGAAACGGCAAATAAATTGATAAATGACATCAGCATCAATGATGCAAAGAAACGAAAATCAGGATTGAAGAGATATGATAAAGCAGTGGCAAAATACGAAGAATCAGAACCCATAACCGAAAGAATGGCAAAGACAGCAAAGAAAGCAAGGACAGGAAAGGAAGTTAAAGCAGCAATTAAAACACACGACAAGCAACCCATCTTTAAAAGAAAAGCAATATCGGGATTAGCAACAAAGGCAAAGGAGATTTTCAAGAACAGGAAGACTTATGATGTAAAATTTATGTTATTTTCAGTTGAGAACAGGTCAGGTGTAAAGCGACCAGCATTTACAATGGACGGTAGAGAATATTACCCGCTCATTATCAACACCAGAGGTGAGAAAAAAGAAAGGATGGTAGCAACTGCACACGTCAAAGCAAATCAGTTTATAGAAACAGTAGTAAGTAGAAAGATTAGAAAATATCATATAGATGAAAAAAGCTTATTCAAAAGGGTAATGCTGTTGATGAACACCAGTAGCGAATTTGATGATATAGGGCATCTTGTGGAATACGCTGACGCCATTAGAATTGAAAGCGTTGAACTGGTTGAAACTGACACCGCAAACTACGATGAAAGAGAGCAATCACTGAGGGAAAGTCAGAATATAAGCATCTATTATAGATACATCCAGACCGAAGTTGACGCCGATGCTTTAACAATAAAAGAAGCATTACAAAAGAAGGAATATAAAGATAATGAATGTTGGATAAAGGCTTTACTTGAAAACTTTGAAGGGACAGAACTGACAAGAGCAAAGAAGGCACATAATGCTAAAACATTATCCCGAAATAAGATTTTGGAATTGCTGGAAATGACAGAAGAAGAGTTTATCAACAACGGAGCATCAATAAACCAAATGGATAGGGTCTTTAAATTCTTCAATATTCCAGTCAGACTTTACAACTTTACAGGAGGTTTAATTTATCAACACGACCCCAAAGACTACGAAAAGGGCAGAGTTAAAATGTTCAGAGGAATAGTTAAGAATAACCATATTTATTTGTTAAACCATGATTTAAACACATTAAGGCAAATGCAAGCAAACGAGGAAGGATTTAAAGCACCAACTACAAGCAGATTTTATATTACTGACAGGAATGAACCTATTAAGTATAAAATGTTTGATGATGTAGATGATTTGTTAAAAATGCGGGATGAAGAAGAATATGCCTTAATACATTCTGACAATGATATGGTAAAAGTATTTTTCAACTCAACGAAGCAGGATACAAACCCTACATTAAATATGGCAATTCCGGACAAATTGCTAATATTATGTGTAAGTTTTATTACAAAAAACTCAAAAAATACATTAAATATAATATTGTATCACAGAGTTTATCAAAAGATAGGATTGATGAAGATGTGGCGGTTGATGATGAAGACACATATAATAATATTGTTAGTGCTATGTTCCGATTTCAAAAGGACATGTTTAAGGAAATCCACTTATCATATTACAATGAAGTTGATATTAAGATATTAAAGGAGTGTAAAACTATTGTCCCGGTTGGGAGGTTTCATGACACGAATGTTAATATTAAAAAGTTGAGGGAGATTGACATTAGAAAGGCATTTACTTTTGGCGGGTGCTGTATCAAATACATCCCGAGATTTACAGAGTTTGATGTTTTTAAACCCTTTACTCAGGATTGTGATATTAATAGTTTTAATAATCTAACTTTATACATTGTAGAAGTCTATGAAGGAAACATATTTTTTAACAAGAAATATAATCTGATTTACGGTAAGTTTTTAAAGCAGTTGTTAAAGCGTGATATTAAGTTGAAGATATTATATTACAAACAACCTAATCATGTTTATAAAGTTAATTACAAGAAAATAATTGATGAACTCTATTCTACAAACATATCAAGCAATGAAGATTTAAATAAGCAACTACAAAAGAAAGTAGCAAACATAAGCATCGGTATGCTGGAAAAATCGCATAACACATCACAGAAAAGTAGCACATTTAACTCATTGAGGGAGGCGTGTTATTATCAAAAGTTGAATCCAAACAGTAAAATCTATACAATCGGTCAGTACCAAACAGAATTAGAAGAATTAGAAGATGATGAAATGAGAGTAAAGGATACAGAAGGCATGACATATTATGTATTGAATGTTTCAGATAAAAAAGTATTGACTAATGGATTTATGCTAATAAAAGAACTGCTTTTACAATACCATAATTTCAAAATGTATGAAACATATAAAACATTAACTGATAGTAATATTAAAGTGTATAGTGTTAAAACGGACAGTTTTACTATCAACGAAGACGATTTGGATAAAGTTTATGGATATACTTATTTGAGAAAATGGCGGGAAGGACTGCTGAAATTTGGCGATGAGATAGGCGACTGGAGACTTGAAGAGAAGCACACTATAACATTACCGACACAACCATATAAGTATAAGTTTAATGAATTACCTGAAATACCGAAGATTAAGAATATAAATATTTCTATTGAAGATGAATGGAATACTGAAAGCATTTGTAAAAAAGTTATTAAACAAAATCCAGTAATTATTAGGGGTAAATTTCCGGGCACAGGCAAGAGTTATATAGGTCAGCATTTCCAAAAGATGAATAAGAATGTATTATTTGTAGTGCCTACCAACCGACAACTACAAGAAATACAAGATAAAGGAATAGAAGCAACAACATATAACAAGTTTATTAGCATTGCCGTTCATGAAGATGTCGGAGAGAAATTACCAATTTATGATTATTCGCCTTATGATGTAATAGTGTTTGATGAGATTTATATGTTGAATTTATACACTTTGAATAAAGTTTGGCAGTTTATGGAAAACAACACTCATATTATCAGAATTGCTACTGGCGACGTGAAACAATTAGAAGGGGTGGAAACCATGACAAACTGCCAAGACCCCGCAACATACATTGATAACTGTATAGACACAATGTTTAAATATAATATTTTCTTAAAAATATGTAAGAGAGTAGGAGCAAAGGACAGCGTAGAAGGAGAAAGAAACAGAAAAATATTAAATGATATGTATAATGACTGGTGGGAAAACAACATTCCACGCAAAGAGTTTATACTTAAATACAGTTATTTAACCGATGACATCATGGCATCAGAGCATAATATCGCTTATACCAATATGAGATGCGAAAATGTAGCAAATGAGATTAGAGACAGATTAAACATAAGTGAGAAATATGTAGTGGGTGATATTTTGGTTGCCAGAACATGGATTAAACAACCAAGGGTTAATATCAATTTGAGATACAGGATTACAAAGATAGAAGATGATGAATTAGGGAAGCAAATAACATTACAGAATATAGCAAGACAAGAAGATGAGTTGATGTTGTCTGAACCTATTGTAGATAAAAACTTCATCTATCCTTACTGTGCTACTTGTCATTCAAGTCAGGGGTCAAGCGTAAAGGAAAGCATAACTATTCACGAATGGGACTTACCCATAACCAGCAGAGAGTGGATATGGACGGCATTGACTCGCTGTGTTGATTTTAGGAAAGTTAAATTTTATCGTAATCCAGACTTTGATAAGCAAATGGATAAAAATATGATAATGAGATATTTTAAAAACAAAGTAGAAAACTATAAGATACAAGACCGTCGCGCTCAAAGAGAAATTAATGAGGAAGAATACATTAGTGCTGAATGGTGTTTATCACAGTTTCGCGCCAGATGCCAAAAGTGTAATACTTCATTTAACTTTGAAGTAGCAATTTTACTTGTCAGCGCCTTGATAATTCAATCGCTCACCATATAGATAATTCAACTTCATTCTGTGTAAATTGCAATGTTTCAGCTCATTAAGATTTTAATATGTTCTATATTAAAATCTTAGTTTTAGACTCAAAAAGGTTTAAAGAAATAATACCTATATATAGTAGAGAGTGATGAAGGAACAAGAAGTAAATAATTATATCAATAAGAAATGCTATGACTGTTGCCACTTCAAAAAAGAACATATGGAATTATACAAAATGAATTTACCTAATGGAATAGTTAATAATATTATTGATTATGCTTTGGGTGAAGAAGATGAATGTAAAATTTGTCAGGAATGGAGAAATAATCAAGAATTAATCAGATATCATTTAAATTTGGAAAGAAGAAATAATAGAAATGTTGGAGATGAAATTTTGATATTTTTAACTGTGTATGAAAGACCACGTTATAGTTATGTTAGAATATTTCTCAAAATCGGTAAGAAAAAGTATGAAATGATTAACCACATATTATGGATGTTGTTGCATCGTAGGAGAGACGGGTCTGATTTAAAAGGAGACATTAAATCATATATTGAAAGCAACAAGTTTAATGTGAAAAATACCGTGAGAGATATCAATATTATTATTAAAATTATGTATGAAAGACGTGAGATATATACACAATTTAATAATCATCAATTAACTTATTACCCTGAATTTAAATTATAAATAATATTATCAATATAATAAATCTTAATTTATTATATGGATAAACAAAAAATAATTAGTGATATTTATTATGATAAAAGCGGTTATGGCAGTAAAGGAATAACGTTGAAAGATGCCAGACAGAAAGATAAAACTATTACTATGAGTGATGTAAATGAATTCTTTAAAAATAATATTGAAGAGAAAAGAAAACCAAGAGGGCAAAATAGTTTTGTTGCTCCTCATGCCTTTTGGGAATTTCAACTGGATTTGTTTTTTATTTCAAAAAATGATTTGGAAAATCAAAAGTTTAGAATTGGATTAATATTAATTGATATATTTAGTAAATATGCTACTGTAATACCTATTGCAAGTAAGCAACCGCCAGATGTATTAGCAGGAATTATGGAAGGCATTAAGAAAATGGGCGGAAAACCCAAAATGATATACAGCGACGAAGAAGGCAGTTTGTTTAGTTCTACCATTACAGATTATCTTGATGAGGAACAAATTGAATTACACACCACGAGAGGCCACCCTGCTTTTGGAGAAAGATTTATTAGAACCTTTAAGGATATGCTTTTTAAAAGAGTTGATGCTGATGAAAAGAAAGGTAAAAACAATATACAATGGATAGATTACAATTTAGAAATATTATTGACATATAATAATAAATTAGGAAGTTCCGTTACGAAAATGACACCATTAGAAGCAAGGAAAAAGAAAAATGAGTTTGAGGTGAAACTGAATATATCAATGAATGCCAGAAAAACCCGTGTGTACCCTGATTTAGATGTAGGGGACAAAGTCAAGATAATGAGGAAGAAAGCGATTAGCGAGAAAGAGAGAACCAGTCATTGGTTAAGGACAGTCCATACAATAACCAAAATAGAAACTAAATTGGGTCAGAAGTATTATCATGTTAGTGATTTTCCCAAACCTCTATTGAGACATGCAATGTTGAAATTATAGTTTTAGACTAAAAGGGTTTAAAGAAATAATACCTATATATATTAGTGATAAATATGGTTGTATTTACAGAGGTTGAACAGGAAGAAATTATCAATGAATTCTTAACTTATAGTGAACAACAGGAAACTAAAATAATTGATGAGTTTTTG
>CAUJNA010002646.1:121516-183859 GCA_963377175.1 Effrenium voratum | reverse complement strand
GAAAACACGAGGGGACCGCGGAAGCCCTGCGAATGTGGAACTTCCTGGAAATCAGAAGGTCATTTCCAGAAGAACCCTTTTTTTTTTTGGGGGTTTTGGGAGGGGGGGGGGAAGGGTCCGCGCTTGCCGTGCTAGGGGTGTCCCTCAATGTTGGTGTGAGAGGATTGACAGGAACTTCCACGTTGGTGTAGAAATGGATGTGATTCGGTTTTGTCAAGGGTATACGTGTACATACAGGTTTCCATACAAACAGGCATGCCCGTGTATATTGAAACCTGGCTTTCAAGATCCAGGCCGTTCACAGTTGTTCTCAGTGGGAACTTTCATGGGCATTTCCACCAAAGTGGGTTCACGGCTCACTTGGTGCCCTTTTTTGTTTGTTTGTGTTTTTTGGGCTTTGTTTTTGCATCTTCCCGTTTGGAAAACGACCTCATTTTCTTTGAGGTTTTGAGGCGGCCAGTCGCGCATTCTTGAAGACGCCTTGGGGTTTGTACATCGGGGAGTGGGGGGTTGTGGGGGGTTGGGTTGGGTCACCTGTGGGAGGCTCGGTTTGCCGCCGTCGCGGTTTCACCGTGGACCGAAAGCCCCGGAGGGTTTGAGGTAGAGGACCCGTTTCGGGAGGGCTGGATGAAAGGGATCGAACGGGCCGCACGGAAAGCGGGGGGAGAGATCGGTCCAGCCCACTTCAGTTCCGCTCAAGCTTCTGACACCGTCTCTTTTCTGGCTTAGGCAAGGCAATCGAAGCAATCGAAGCAAACCCAAAAGGAATGGCAAGGGCGAAGGGCCAGGGCGACCAAAGATGGTTTCATCTTCGGGTCTCAGGCTCCGAGAGCTCGGGGCCTTGCGCGGGCTGAGCTACAGGTGCGCTGGCGGCGGAAGAACTGGCACGCCGTGCGCGTGTTATTTCTTTTTTCTCCCCCCTTTTGGTGTAGGGCCCTTCTGGCAAGTAACCAGCTGGAGACGGTTTGCATGTCAGTTTGTTGGGCCATAAATCCAATGGCATGGAGGGGAGCCAAGTGGGGAGAAATCGAGCCCACCAATAGCGTGTGCGAAGAACCACCCCCGACCTAAGGCGGCCTTGGCGTCTTACCACACAGAAAGCAAGAAACAGTCTGCTTGTTTGTGGCCTTGGGCTGGTGGCATACCACTGTCTCCATGGTTTCATAAACTCTATTTCCCTTGGTTTAGTTACATGTGGAATTGTTCCTTATGCAGGCCTCGTGCCCTATTGTTCTTTAGTGGCTTTATACCATGGTTTCCCTTGAGCAATTGCTTTCTTCAGCAGCAGGCTTGGTCGGACGCTTCTGGAGGCCAAACTGACCTAAGCAGAGTAGTCCGGGCCAACCAATCTAGCAGCCAGCCCTACGAGAAAAACCCGCACACACACACACAACAGAAAAGGCCAAAGTCAAAGACACATGCATTTGTCCAACTTGCCCCGCAAGGCGCCCAAAAAGAAGCCACAAGCAAAGCCAACTCGCCCCACTCGGGCGCCCAAGTCGGCCGAAGTCGATGTTGTGCGAGGCTCGCCAGCTGGCAGACGCAGCGCAGCTTGAAGGCGCTGGCGCGGAGGGCCCTGGAAGCTGGCCAGGCGTGTTGGGAGGGTGTTGGGAGGGTACCCTTTTGGGGGCTTTTCAAGGGGTGTCCAGATGACTAAATACTAAACCCCCTGGTTTTAGTGGGGGGTGTATCACTTTTGGTTTTAGAGGGAAGCCAGAAGGAAGCCTCATGACCGGGGGGTGTCCCCTTTTGGTGGGGGGTTTATCACTTTTGGAGGGAACGCCTGGGGTTTATTCATCCGGGGTCAACGGTATGATATTGTGGGCTAGCCTACTTTAAGACACGCCCTTTTTGGGAGGGGGCCACAGGCCTGTTGCGGACCATGAGGATGGATTGCGGAAGGTCCCATGCTTGGGGGGGGCGGGGGGCGGTCCAAAGCTTCTCTGCTAATTGACATGGGCTGCCCAAATTAACATGGGCCCATTTCTGAACAGATTCCTCAAAACAGTTTTTTCCCCCTAGCTGATAGAGCTGTGGTACGGCCTCTTTGGGCCCATTTTGCATGTTGAGGGCTTCTCCACACTCTTAGGGCTTTTCATGACGCGATTTGGAGGGTCATGTTGAGGCATGTGGATGTTGGTTTCGGGTGGCCGCTTGTGATACAGTTGGGAAGAGACTCACGAAAAATGGGAATCAACTTCTGGAATGGGACTTGCTTTTTGGAGTTCACCGAGCCAAGAAACCACGCCATGCGCAAGGCTTGGTTCGGAGCTGAAGATACCGTTCTCTTCGGTGAAATTCTGTTCTGTCCAGGGACCGTCTGGCTTACACAAAAACAACGTTCCTGGCATTCCCTAGAGCTGCTTCTGCTTCGTTGATGCCACCGAAGCGGCAGGGCTTCGCAAGCGCTCTCCGCAGGTTTTTTTGCGGCGAGCGAGCTGCGGTTACCGCTTGCGCTCCTGTAACACATGGAAAGCGCAAGTGTTCGCTTGAAAGCTTGGGAGGGTCGGTCACCCGCGCGCACCGAACGTATGAGACCGCTTTGGCTCAGAGGTCGGTGGCATTCTTGGTGAAGCTGGGGGTTCTGGGGTGTTCGTTTGCCAATGGTTTTGGCCAGCGCTGTGTGGGCTAGGTCGCATCTTAAGCAACCAGCTTTGCCTGTGAGTTTGATACAGCTCCAGAAAACTGACATGGAGCAAAATGCGGGGTTCCCTAAGGAGTCTCGCATCGGGGGCTTCACCATAAAGGACTTGAGCAGGCCGGTGATCCCATGGACCGGTTGCGATTCCACAACAAAGGGCCAAGCCATTGGCCAAGCCACATCTTGGGGCCACGCAGAACCTCCTGCGCTGTTGCCCATTTCAGGTGGCACCCTGCGAGCGGAGCGGCCTCAGCCCGAGGGTGCTGCTGCAGCTGAAGGCTGGGAGGGGCACCTGGGGATTTGCTCTCAAATCCTGTTTTGGTGGGGTGGGGTCGGAAAAAATGGAATCAATCCCAAAGAGGTGCTGCCCTTTTCCTTCCTACCGCCGGGTCACTTGGAAGGAAGGGTGTGTGTGTGTGTGTTGTCGGAAAGACGGTATCAGTTGTTGGCTCCGTGGATTTTCCATATATGCGAGTCAACAAACCCAACCAATGTACATTGCAGGCGTTCCCTGGTTCCCGACTTGCAGCGGAGGGAGGCAAGTAAGGTGCAGGCTCGCTTGTGGCTTGAATTTAGCGCAGGATGCGCAGGCTTCTGCTAGGGTCATTATTTTGACCGTTTCTAGGGGCTATCAAAGTCAGAAAATGGGGCTGTTTCCCTTCACGTAGGGGATGACTTTGATCATGGTAGAATAATCAGGCCAGTTCTTGCATTCTCCCTCCGCCCTTGACATCGACGTCCTTCCCAATATGCCCCCGATTTGAGCGCAAGTGTTAAAAGGAGATCCCAGAAACCGCCACCGCATCAGCCTCGGCCCTCGTCAGCTCAAGAAACGCCAGGTGGAGCCCTCCACAGCTGGTGCCCCAGTCACCGATAGAGCACACAGATGTGTCATGAGCGGCGCTTTGCACTTAGGAAGCGCTCTTTCAAAAGGACGGCCTGAGAGGGAAAAGCGGGGTGGGCTTGGTTTGGACCCTCATGTTGGTGGGTCCCCCTTTTGCGCCTGTCAAATGCAAACCAATGTTTTTTCCTCAGAAAGCTGAAAGCTATATGGGTTCTAGCTTCTAATAAACCGGGGAAAGCGATTTGCGAGAACACCCCAAACAGCGTCCCAAAACAGCACCTGCACCTGCACCCCAAACAGCATGCCCTACAGCAACCCCGCAAAAGCGCCGCACCCCTAAACAGCACCTGCACCTGGTGCAAGTGTATTTTTTGGGGGGTGGAACCCATGGAAAAGACACCAGCCTTGTAGACTGGCATCTGGAACTCATTCCGTTGAAAGTGGCGAGGCGTTATACCGAGCGCCCCGAAGAGTGAAGCGAGCTCACCCATGAAGGTCCGGTGGGCTCCTTCGACCGCTGGGGCCCTCCGGTGTCCAACACGGCCTCGCGGCCAGCTGTGGTTTGCGGCGGTGGGTCCGTGGGTTGGTCTTGGCTATGTGCCGTGTCTGTTCCCGTGGGCTTCTTCTGCTTGGGCTTCGTATGGCCTTTGGTTCCTTCCCTCTGAGATCTTGCTGGAGCTTGATGTATGTGAGAATGTGGTCGTCTTGTCGGGGTGGTCTCCTCCCAGAACGTGGGCTCCTTGTGTGCGCATGCCGCGCTTTTATCCTGCATGTTTGGGATGTTGTTGTTCCCTGACGTGAGGGCTTCTTCGCTGGCGGCAGCTGTCTGTCGTCTTGGTGTAGTGGTCTCGGATGGGGGCCTTGCGCGGACTCACTTGCTGCGTGCTTGTGGGCATCCTTTCGTTACGTCGGGTAGGCTTCCGCCAGCCGCTGCGCTGGATCCTCGGGCATGTGGCAGAGGCAAGTCCGTACATTGCTGACCTGGTGGTGTTCAATTTGCTGCAGAGCACCATGCTGGTGGGGTTATGTGAAGTTCGTTTGTAGATGCACAATCGGTCAGCGGGCTGATGAAGGTGTGGCATCACCATCCTCACCCTCACGTCTTCAGCGATCGGATGGCAGTGGTGGTTGCAACGGGCACGCCGCGTTGCTTGCAACTCTGGTTCGGCAAGTGGTTTGAGTGTGTGGGGATGGGGCTGCGAGTTTCGCACTGAAAGAGGAGTTGGGGTGTGGCTATACATCAAGGTGGAGGAGCTTGTCATGCTGGTTTGTGGCTCCGTGGGCGGCTGATGTTTGCGTGTGTGGATCGTTGTATGACAAGCTGCAGCGCTGTGCTTTGGCTGCTGGCCATGGTAGCCTTCCGGTGAGGGATGGTTATAACCAGCCAGAATGTTGGCAAGCGCGTGTGACATGGCACATGTCGTGCAAATGAATCCAGTGGGACTGCCTGCTCAGGCTTCCCGATTTCGCAGGCAAGTTTTGTGCGCACCTGCTGCGCAGCATAGCTGGATGTCGAGTTGTTTCAGCGTTGTGGGTCCGGACCATGAGGCGACTTTTAAGAGGTGTCCCTTTTGGTAGGCTTAATTGGAAACAGATAGGCTCCACTGGTTTTAGTTTGAAATCGTTTTCATTTGCCAGTGCCACCATTTGAGTGCCAATTCTTGTACCCTCTTTGGGGTTGGTTTACAGTAAAGGGAAACCAGCCAAAGCCGAGGCCCCAATTTGCCACGGGGCTCCATTTTCCTTAAGCGGATTCCCTTCAAACACGTCGCAAGGAGATGAAGGCGCAGATGCGGTACTCCAAGGCACTGCAGAAGGCTTTCATGGACAAGGGCAAGCTACACTTTGTAGAGGTGGGGGTAGGTTGGGGTTTGGGGTGGGGCATTGGGGGGTGGGGGGGTTGCTGTTGAGGCAGAGTTGCAGGGCGTGCCGGAGCCGCTAAAGAAGCAGTGGGCCGGGATGGGCCAGATGCTGAGGACGGGGAGATTAATGCGACGATTGGGGTGGGGCTCGGGTTGGGCAAAGCTCATCGCTTTGACTCGCGCTGTGTGTTGACGCCGAGCACTGCGTTTTGACCGATGTGCGGCTCAATCTCCGAAGCGCCCAAAAAGTGGCCGGATCAAAAGCCCAAAAGAAGAGAAGCACCGCGAAAGCCGCGTCTGGACCATGCCGGAGATGGAGTGCGACCCCTCTTCGGCCTTCTTCGGGTTTATGGGCGTCACCTCCGCCCTGGTCTTCGCGAACCTGGGGGCGGCCTATGGCACGGCGAAATCCGGGGTTGGGATCGCCTCTATGGGAGTCATGCGCCCGGACATGAGCCATGGCAAGTACCAGACATGGCATCTCTTTCTTTTTGGTTGCCAGTTTTCCTCTACATCCCCCAACAGAACCCCAGAAGGACATCAACAAACTTTGTTTTCTCCTATCCGGTTTTTGCCTCTACATCCCCCAGCAAAACCCCAGAAGCACATCAACTACCATTTTTTTCTCCCATGTGGTCTTTTTCTCTACATCCCCCAACAGAACCCCAGAAGCACATCAACTACTTTTTCTTTTTCTTTCTCCTATCCAGTTTTTTTCCTCTACATCCCCCAACAGAACCCCAGAAGCACATCAACTAGTTTTGTGGTTCTGTAAGGATCATGAAGTCCATCATTCCCGTGGTCATGGCAGGCACGGGCGCTTTTTCTTGAGCCTGCTGTGGTTTCGGCTGAGAAGATTCTGGGGTGCTCTCGGGTGGACTGAAGGGTTGGAAGCTTCAAAACAAGCCCAGCCATGGAACCAGCAGCAAAGAAGAACATGCTCCCCGTGACGCATCTGCTGAAATGGATTCAAGAAGGCTCAAGTGCTACTGTGAAACAAACAGTTGGCATGATGGCAGGATGCTGCCGTGTGGGTGTTCTGCTCTCGTCACGAGAATCGGTCCGCGCTTGCCCGTTAGCCATCCTCGCGGCCCCTTTGGAGCCTTTTCCGTCCGAAGTCATTTCAGCACGGCACTGCCCGCAAAGGCCACAAAACCGCAATATAGCCACGTGAGCCCTGCATAAATTCTGCTAAATGAGAGCCCAAGATGTTGTCTGAGGAAAGAATAGGAAGAGCTGTTTGCCGAAGATTTCATTGCACTCTCTGTGGTGGAGCTGAGGGGTTGAAAACTCAAAATCCAACACAGTCAGACTGGGGGCAATTCCCTCGATGCAAGCTAGGAATTGGGCCGCGTTTCATACCTAAACTTGGGCCCCGAAAAGATCTCAGAGCTTTGTTGGTGCCATTTTCCGTGCAGGCATGTGTGATAAAGGCCATGGTCAGCCTTCCTTTGCATACTCAGCGCAAGCTGACATGAATGTTCTCCAAAGGGAAAGCAAGGGTAAGCTGGGATCAATAGGCGAAATAGAGTGGTGTCAAACTTCAGAGGCTTTCACAGATCACTTGCGGGAACCTCCAATCAATTTGCCAGATTTTACTCATCACAGGCAGACTCCAGGGGCGCTTACAACACCTGCCAGGTGTCTTGGGCATCTATGGGCTCATCACGGCGGTGATTATCAACGGCAAGATGGACGCCGCCAACTACTCAGCCTACTCGGGCTACGCCCACCTAGGCCTGCATGATGGAGCTTGAGTCATCCATGGGCATGTGGGTTGTTGGCTTTCTTTCAAAGTCAAAACGAGGGTGCCTGGTTTTGAACACGTGCATATCCCTGTGCTCTCTGGCGCGTTCGGAATCACAATGGGGCAGTTCTTTGTTTGTGGACAATCAGTACTGTGGATGGACGAAACCCTGCAACACTTTGAAACCATGAGAAACCATGAGAAACCATTGGTAGTTGGTATTTACAGCGGGGTCATCATTCCAGGGTTTCTTAGGTGGTGCGAAATAGATTGCGTGACTCCACAGAAGGGTGGTCTGATGCCGTTCTTGCCTCACAGCACCATGAATACAAGGCGGGCACATGAACGTTACTGTGGATGGACGAAATCCATTTGAAGTGCCGTCAAAATTACATCTGAGATCTGTTGAGTTTAGGATTTCGGTGTTTCATTGATACTCTGAAAATGCACACATGGCAAACGATAGGGGTCTCTCAAAAAAACCATACCCCTGGAAAAGGCTGGAAGCGCTGGAAAACGATATGGGACTCTCAAACTAAGTAGCGAAACGGCCGCAAGTAAGTAATTTTGACCGTTCCTCATTTGGCACCACCTAAGAAACCCTGGAATTCTATGGCTCATTTGGGGAGCAGCTCGAGGACGAACAAAACCAAACAACAGCTGGAGGATTGCGCAGATGGGCCAGGACTTCTCCTTGGGCATCCATGCAATCCTTCATCGGGTTACCAAATGGGTCCTTTAAGCGGTGGTTTCCCAAAAGGAGTTCCATCTGGATTTCGGAGAAACACCCGGGCTTGCAGAATTGCGTTGCACTTGCTCTTGCCCAGGTCAAATGCTTAGAGCTCCCCAAAATTTCTAGATTCCCAAGGCTTCACTTGAAGGGGCCCAGCACGAGAGAGGGGTGCTGCGATGATCTTTTTCGACCCGCTCAGCGTGGCATACCCATCCTTGAATTGGAACAGGTTGCAGTTGACAAGGAGGCAAGGAAGCGCCCGTTTTCACATCCCTTTGAATCCTTGAAGGCAACGCCCGGCAAATCGATTTTTTTTTCTTCTTCAATCCTTCGATTTTCCCTTTTCAGGTAGTTTCATCTGCTTTTATCTTGGTACCAACAAACCCTTGGTGATTTTTGTCCCATCGATCGGCAGGCGCCGGCCTCACGGTGGGCATGCGCCCCGGTCTGCCATGTTTTGATTTTGCTGGATTTGCCAGCAGGCATCAATCAACACAGAAGAGAGGGGTACGGGTACGCCAATTTTGGTTTGGCATTGAATGAAAGGCTTTTTTTAGCTTTTTGCAGCTAGCAACCAGCAAGGAGGGGTGAAGGGAAGATGAGCCACCGAAGCAGAGTTCAAACAATTCTGGGCAGGTTCCCTGCAGAAAGGGGGAGAAAAGGGAGACTCAACCCACATGATGCCATTGTTGCTTGTTTGTTGGGTTCCTCATTTCTTTCTTTTGGTAGCCTTCCCTTCAAATTCAACCTGCCAAAGGAAGGGGTGCACGGGACGAACAACCAGCAAACTCCAACTCAACCACATCCTCCTTTTAGGTCTACTTACTGAGTCTACTGGATGGTTTCAACTATTTTTTCGCCCAACTGCCGCACCCCAGGTCTTTTCACTTTTAAAGGAGGTGGCAGTCCATTGCGCCCCCCCCCCCTTCCCCTCCTCCCCCCCCTCCCCCCAAGACTCCTCCAAGGAGCTCCCTGGCCGCGGGGCTGGCCATTGGCATCGTGGGGGATGCCGGGGTCAGGGCCAACGCGCAGCAGCCCCGGCTCTTCGTGGGCATGCCGGGGCGCCCAGCGTGAAGCGCGGAGTTTTTTGTTCCGCCTCGCCCGGGGAGCCAAGAGGGAGCCGCAAGCTCTCACATGTCGTTGGGTGCTGCGGTGTTGCCAAACGGGCGGGGGGAGGGGGGTAGGTTGTTCATGTCATGTTTTCTTTTGGAGGGGCATCGCTGGGACATCGGTAGGAGAGCTTGGTGAGGAATGGAGGGAGAGGGCCAGGTCCGTCCCAAATTGGATCAAGAATCCCGAGCAGAGCTCTGGATGCATAGCGAGTTCGTTTCCGCCAGTTGATGAAATACCACTATGGACTATGAATTGGAGCAGTGCAAAGCTACGCGCCGTAAACCAAGGGAAGCCACAAGAGGGATACACAGTTCAACAAGAAAGCACCGGATAACCTGCGTTCGAGTCCACCAGAAACTAGGGGTTGCCAAAGATCCCTTGAAGCAAGTTGTCGTCTCCTGTGTTTGACGCATACCCAAAACTCAAGACAAAGACCTCGTTGATTGTTCTTTTTTTTGGTCGGCGGTGTTTCCTCTCCGCCTTCTTGGGGACCCCGAAATTCCGGGGGACGAACTTCCGCAGGATCTTGATCCTCATCTTCGCAGAGGCCCTGGGCCTCTACGGGCTGATCGTGGGTCTGGTGGTGGCCTCGACCGCAGAGGGCAAGGGCAAGGGCCTCTGCAAGCCCTACGCGTGATCGGGACCCCGCTGCTCGCCCAGAATTAGCTCCTTTTTTTTGTTCTTTTCTTTTTTGGGGTCCCTTTGTTTTCCACTAACCAGGCAAAAGACAAATACATATCTTTTTGGCAGGGGTCCTAGTTCCAGCCTAGGTTGAACCCGTTGCAAGGCCGGACAACTTTCAGCTCGGAGTTTTGAGTTTTGCAAAAAGGTATGTGCCGCACCCCATGCAGTTGTTGAGTGGCCGGCTTGAGCTTGTTTGTTTGAGTTGGTGTCAGTTGATGTTTGCGTGTCAACTGGAATGAACTGACCATGTTTCCCTTCTTACCCAACGGCCACTGGGCAACTAGTTGTTGCATGGGAAGGGGCCGACCCCTTGACCCAATCGAATGTCTTAGCCGCGCACATCGAGAGGGAAGGCGACAGCATCCGGCGCGAGGTGGCGCGACTCCGTGCCGCAACGGTTCCGACTTAGCGAGGCAAAAGAAACAACCGGCATGTCGGGAAAGTTGACGAGGGCAGCGAGGGCAGCGAGTGGCCACTGGATGATGAAGTTTTAAGACATCAATTCCCGAGCATGGCTGACTTGGAACAGGTAAGGTGATAAGCCAGTCAGGAGGGACATCAAGGCCCCCGCTATCCCCAGTAAGGCCCCCCTTCTAAGAATACCCTTGTTCCTTGTCAGGCCTTGGGTTTTGTCCCCAACCGGGACAGGTCATGGTCAGTGTCACTGGCAATGAGTCAGGATGGCCCCCCAAAGGACTCCCATGTCTACCAGGGCCAGTGGTTGCAATTGGAATGGGGCAGGCATCTGTCTACTGCTCTTGTTTGGAGTTGTGGCATGTCAGCTGATGGCTCTGGGGGATCAGCGTTTAGACATGCTCTCCAACAAAGGCAAGCCAAGAGAGGTGCTAGCAGAGATCTGAACTCTGGGCCTCCCCTGGTGCAGAGGAGTAGCAATCGCAGTCAGAGGGGTCCCCCCATTTGCTTAGTCAGATCTACCTATTTCTGGCACCACGGTAGAATTGTGCAGATCTTTCCAGACGCCAGGAGTGGAAAGTACAAGGTGCCAGTGGGGCGAGATGCCTGTGAACCCAGAGCTTAGCACAGACAGTCACCCCTGCTTTGGGCATTTTGTGCCATCAAAGCCCAGCCCCCCCACCCCATTTGATCCTTGTCAGTATGTTTGAATTGGTCCGGGGCGGCGGCAATGCTTTCCATGGGTTTGCAGCTGGCAACTGGATTCACTGGATGACTCGGCATGTTTGGACAGTTTCGCACAATGGGCAATCCTGCAAAACGCAGAGAACACTTCTGATGGCTGCAGTCGGCGCATTTTACCAAGTCCCAAGACCAGCCAGTCAGCGGCATTGATCTCCCTGGTTAGCAGGCCTTCAAGGGAACTTACCAGAGATATCAACTGCTTAACTGCTTCCTGGCTGGCCATCCAGGCTTGCAGAAAACCTGGGATTCATTCAATGGATGATTTTTCAGGTTCCAAGCCCGTGGTAGGCAACCCAAGTCTGCAAAAACCGTTTGCGGTTCTGGTCGTTTTCCTTCGTTCTTTTCATTCCGACCTCCCCTCCCTGGCAAGTGCCTTCCTGGGGTTCCTGTCCGACTTTGTGAAATGATTTAGGAGGTGTAGCATAAGTGGGAGTCGCCCCATTCCGAGATCCGAGGCGATGAACCGCATCATGCCCTACTGCGGCGTGGCCTCTACGCGGCGCCAGCTCTTTGAGGACCTTTGGGGGGTTTTCGGATTTTGTTTTACACAAATCCGCTGCCGGGAAACCCGGGGGAGGGATTGGAGCACTAGGGGTCCTTTTCGGGTTGGTCGAAGGTAGATGGTTTCCGCTGGTGTTTGGTTGTGGGATGTGCAGCTCTTCGCGATGTCCGCGATGTACTGCTCTTCGCCCTACCCAAGTGTTGCCGCCATGAACCCCTACCCCCCGCATCCGGAAGTTTTCGGAGGATGCACTTTGTGGTTGCATGACAAATGCCTGGCCAGGGCAAGAGGGACTCGCTCTGAGTGAAGGGGATGCCCGGATGCCCCGTTTACTGTCGAACCCTGACGATTGAAATCAGATTCAACTGTGCGTTCTTGTTTCTGTCGGAAAGGACATGCCCGGGGCTCTGAGAGGAAACATCTTTCGCAGACGCATTAGCACCAGCTTTGGTAATTCAGCAGTTTTTTTGTTTTGCGAGGGGCGGGGGGGGGGGTGGGGAGGGACGCGTAGTTCTAGCGGGTCTTACCACAAATGGCCGAATCTCACAAGCGCTTTGAAATTAGTACAAGCAGCCAATTCTTCGCGTACTAGTTGGCAGTCGGTCGGGCAAACAAGCAGCGCCTGAAGCAAGTGGAGTCTGTTCATGGGTTGTTGACATTGCGCGATGAGGGTTGTGGCTGAAGGCTTTCTTTCCCACAACACGCCCACCCCATCCACCCAAGCGACCCTCGAATCCGGTTCTTTGTTTTCAGCCGAAGTTGATCCCAACATCTTGCTGTGAGCTGGGTGGTTTGCGAGAAAACATGTTGGGCTGTTGTGCTGCCGGCAACGTTTCCAGTCCCCCAATTGGGTGTGCTTTTGCTCCAGTGCCCCTTTTGGGCTTGCTTAGTTGTTGCCTCCCCGTTTGCGAACTCGAAGCCCACAGACTCTCCGCGGAACCTATTTCTTTTTACCCGGCCTCCGCCGGGTTTTACGACTGTGGAGGACCCCAAGACCTGGCGGCTTCAGGGAATGCTTCCCCAAAAGTAGGCCGAATCGCTGGGCTGTGGGCCAAAAAAGGGATTGCCCTGGTGGCCCTGACTTCTTAAGAGACCGTTTTGGTGGATTTGATCTTGGTTGGGATGGGTGCATCCGCCCAGCCCCATTTGGTGGTTTTTAGTTTGGTGCTTGGATCTCGGAGGGTCACTGGGGCCCGGCTAACCGATCTGGATTTTGAAAAGCCCATGGCCGTCTCCCGGTGGCGCTTGACGAGTTTTGGGACGACTCACCAGGCCTACCACCGCCGCTTCGGGGCGGAGCTCCACGGCGAGGCCCTGGAGCTCCTGCGCGCGCGCCCGAGGCCCCAAGCGAAGGGCAGTCAGGGGGGGGGGGG
Source organism: Effrenium voratum (assembly GCA_963377175.1). Classification (NCBI taxonomy): domain Eukaryota; class Dinophyceae; order Suessiales; family Symbiodiniaceae; genus Effrenium; species Effrenium voratum. Next base: position 171,202 of record CAUJNA010002646.1, on the reverse strand, counting down.
CGGAGCTGGCGGTGGGGGGGGAGCGGAAGGGTGGCCCTTTGTGGTTGATTTGGTTGAAAAATTGAGGGGTTTCGATTCCTGGTTTACGTGGTGGCTCCATCAACCACCAGGGAAACCCATCTATTTTCCCAAAAGGGACACCTACGGCGGTGGGGGGGTTCGAGGGGAGGGCCGAGGACTTTGCGAAAACGGGCCAACTGGAGCAATGGTCGGATGGAAGGCGGGGACCTTGCGGGAGATGCCCTTCCTTTCGAAAGTGCCACCAGTTTTTGAAAGGAGAGTTTCCAAAGGGGTCCATGCTTTTCAGCATCTTTTGGGGCTCATGAAGTGAAACAGGCCCTCATCATCCCCAGGGCCCGTGTCGTGCGATGGAAGCTGCATTCGACTTGGGGGCACCTGTTGAACACTCGGATCCGGAAGCTGAGAACGTGTAGCTTTTCGGATCCGGTCACCGGGGAACGGCATTGAAATCCGTCAGCCTGAAAAGTGGCATCCCGGTTTGCCTGATGGCTCTTGCAGGCCTCATCCATCGGCTTCTTGAAACCGTGGTGTGCGGGAAGGCGATGACTTGGACAAAGGCGATGTTTCGATCCCTGGTCGGGAGAGATCATGGTTGTCGTTTCTGGATGCGTGAAAGAACAAGTTTACCCTCCAGTCCACTAACATGGCCGACTGGGGGGGTCCTGGAAGACGATTTTCCTTTAGAATGTACCCTCCGGCTGATTCCGTGGCAGCGTGGACAGGGCAGCTCTCTTTTTGGGAGCGCCTTCTGCAAGCTTGCCCCCCGAGGTCAAAGATTGGCACAGCGGCCGGGGCCCCTGATTCACCTTACGGGTGCCTCACGGGTGCCTTTTGATCCCCCGCTTCGTTTCACTTTTGGAGAAGGGGTTGGAATTTCACTTGTTTTTTTTTCTAAAATCGGGACCTGCCCAAGACCAAATCACTGGCATTCGGAGACCGCCAAGGTGGGATATCATCTTTTGTGCGAATGTAAAGTGAGGGTTTTTGCAGTGCGGCGATGTTCAAGTACATGTTGAGAGAGAGTCTCAGCGGGAAGCCCAGCTGACACAAACCAAGGTCGTTTGCCGTCGGGAACGGGAAAGCAATTGGTATATTAGAGAGTCCCTGGCTTGTGTGGGACCCCATGTTCCTCCCAAATGGACCCTGCTGCCAAGAGATGGGCAAATTCGAGTCTTTCTTGGTTTGCGCGGATAAAAGGAGTGGCCCTCATGTCTCCAGCCCCCTGATGCCAGGGGATCTAAGTCTGGTCTGCGACGGGCGCCCGTGCGAAGCACTACATTGGCTTTGCCGAGCGGGGTCGCACAATGAGCATGTCGCACGTTTCTGCTCTCCCATTTGATTGTTCTAGATCGGGTTTCTCCCCCGCTGACGTGGGAGTTTGGCAAGAACCCCCGCCCATTTCAGAATGGTACGGTACTCTGATATGTGTTCCATGACGTTCCGTTGAAAACAGGTGGCCCACACTTGCCGTCAACTGACCCTTTGGTCGCCTCCCGCTCAGTCCCTGTAACCTTTTCCCTGTGTGTTGGCGACTCTGCACTAGTTTTTGTCATTGCAGAATTTACAGCGAACGGGCCAAAGAGACCTTCCTCCCCATTCCTTCTGCTGACCTGTGTAAACAGAGCCCATGAAGGGGGTCCTGCGAATGAGTTGCTCTGGGCAAGCTGTGTGTCTTCGCTTGGCGCTGGTCTCTGGATGCGACTGCAGCCAATTAAGGGCACGCGCCCCCCTATGCACCATGGCACAGAACGAGCCAAAGCTGAGGAGACTCTTGCACAAACCAACTTGTTTGATGCCACGCAGGTGAGACACCTTACCAAGCATGTAACGTACAAAGGGGCAGTGATGAGGAACAGATCCAACATGTATTCTCTGCGTCCGCGAACCGCATGGCCGCATGGGTTCTCGGCCCTAAGACGCCGAACGCAGCAACCACGACCACCCAGCAAGGCAGCGAAACAGAAACAACTCAGCCTGCCGTGGAAGACTTCGGCTTGCGGCCAGGGAGCATCTGTTTTTTAGTGGCATGCAGCCATGGCGGTCATTGGCCCCGCCCCGCTGCTGAGACACGATGCCAGCGGAGGCCCGCCTTTGTCCGGCAAGCGGGTTCACTGGGTTTGGGGCAAGCTGTTCTTATTGGTGTCCACTTTGGGTTTGTTCACTTTGCCAGGGTAAGCAAAGGCAGTCCCACTTTGATTGAAGTATTTGTGGGCGCGCGGTGGGGTTACAACCCCTAGACAGCAGAACAAAACATGGTAATTAGCCGGGTTTTAGTGCTTTCGGAGGCGTTACTGTCCAAAGAACAACTCTTTTTTTGAGTCTTTGCGTGGGGTGCCCAGGAGACCTTTCAAACAGGAACAACCAGTTAATCACCTCTTCATGTCTTGCGCACTCAAGACTATTTTCATTCAGGTGGGTTAAGGAGAGCATATCGAACGACAGTGCCCCCGGCCACCAATTTGTCGCTTTCAGCAAACCAGTAACGCCACTGCTGTTCGTGGATATGATTTGCTGTGCATTCGTCGTTGCCAAGCATGCTTGCATGGCCCCACCAGCCCCACCAGCCATCCAAACTCTGGGTTCCGGCTAGTGACCTTTTCACTGGACTGAGAGAAAGGGCCCGCCTGCGGGTAGAGTGACTGATGTAGTCACTCACGCTCAGCCCCCTCCAAGCTTTTGCTGGTAGGCTTTTGCCCCGTCACTATGATGAAGAGACCAAAAACAGTCCAAGGCGTTCGAAACAAACTGGCTGCGATGAGGACTGGCGCCTGAACGGCAGAAAATTCAACTGTCGAGATCATTAGATTGGGAGTGGAAACTCCACCGCGCTTATTTGTGCTAGACCGCGGCACTCCTGGAATTTTCAGAGCCCCTAGATAGGTACGTTTGTGACTGCTTGCAAAACGTCTCACCCAAATCGTCTCGCCCAAGCCAGAATTCCAGATTACCCTCCCACCAATCAACACGGAGCCTGAGGGTCCAAACCAGGACCCCCGAACGTCAGGTCGCCAGATTCTTCGACATCGAACTCCCAAAGCCTGCCTTAGGCCTGCAGATCCAGGAGGAGGGCCTCACGGTGCTGCGCCGGGTTTCTTGCCTCAGTCGGGTCAGGGTGGTAGGCTGCAATAATTTTTGGGTTGCGTTGGAACAAATCGGGTTGCAGTTTTCTTCCAATATCCCCGGTGGAGTGAAAGGGACGATTGGGGGGGGGGGTTGACATTAAACATGGTTTTTTGGTTCAGAACAGGGGGATTGCGGCAGTGCATTTTTCATTTCATCTTTTCCCAGCTGCATTCCAGTGTTTCCAAAAAGCCAGACAATCTCGAACAAACCCAAAAACCACAACAACCGAAAGCAATTTTCTCTGACAGTCTTTCCATTGGCTGTAGCCTGCCCAAAAACCAAACAACAAACAAGCAATAAAGAACCAACAAGCAACAACAACACAAGACAAAGAGCAAAAAAGACAATCCTCCGACACCCTTTCTAGAAGTATCCTGTCACTGTGCCAAGAGTTCTGGGAGATAGTTTCTTTTGTGTGTGTTCTTTGGGTTTCTCATTTTCGGCAGGGCTGATCCAGTCTTTTATCCTTTTTGGTGCAAGGACATCCTACTGCAAAAAGTCCAGTTTAAGATGGACATTCGAGTTGAACTCTACTTACACAATGGTGTTTTAATTACACCTGATGTGTAAAAAAGTTCTATTGAACAGGACGTCCTGTATAAAGTTTAATTTGAAACGGAATTATCCTTACTCAAAGTGAAATTTAAGATGGACAATTTCTTGTGTGTGAATTATTTCCTGATCAAATTCTATTTAAACTCTAATTGAACTGTAAAGTTCTTTTTGGCAAGGAATTCTATGTAGATTCCAAATCTAAGATAGGATTTCCACCAGGATTCGGAATAAGCATTTCCTTACTGAGTCCTATTGAAACTCCGTTCAAATCTCAATTGCATCTTAGAGAGCGGCCGTTGGTGAAAATGTGAAATCAGTACAACAACCGTCACAAAGCAGTGCTTTGCAGCGTTTTCTGACCATGGCAGCGCTGGGGGCCAGGTAAAAAACATAATTTTGAACTCCGTATGAAACTCTACTTAATATCTTTATCAAGTTCTGCTCAATTTCATTTAGGGCAAACAAGAACAGTATGCAACCATAAGTTCTTGTCCATATTGGAATTTAAACAATACTTGTTCTATGTCAGATTCAATTTTACACACCACACAGGATGTCCTTTCCAATTATTTGTTCTTTACAAATCAGGTAACGCTTAACACAAGTCATTCAAATGTAGGACCTCTGAGTTCTTTCCTTATGAAACTCTACTTGGTTTCTGTTTTCAAACCTTAGCCAATGTCTAACTAAATTTATATAGACTTTAAAAAGGGACACAATCCAATCACAATTTCCATTGACGTCAGACTTTCAACAATACGTACTGTATTGCAATTTAGCATTTATACAGGATGTCCTTTCCGACGCAATCTTCTTTGCACATCAGTCCCAACTTGAACACACTTTTATCCAACAGGAGCTCGACATAAGCAACACATGTGCAAACAGCAAATACAGACTTGCATGCACAAGCAGATCAGCATAAAGCAAAAAACAACAAACGCACAGTCCCCCGCCGTTCTTTTTCACAACTTTTGCCAAAAGCGCCAAAAGCGTATGGCCCCCAAAAAGTGTAGATTGATTCTCGGAGGTATGTTGAATTGGCAACAGCGCCACGCGGGACAACGATTGGCTTTTGATCCACTTGTTGGGAAACTACAAGGTCCCAGGCTGTTAAAAAAACCTGGAGGCGAAAGGTGCGTCACACGTGTTGTCCCCTGGCTGAAATTTGCGTTTTGTCGCCTTTGGCTCATGCTTGGAAGTGAAACGGGATAGTTAGGACAGCATTGTTTTTTTGGCATAGATGGCCTAAAGCCCAAGGTTTTTGCATAGTTGCAGTTTAATTGCTCGAGCACATCAGCATCAACAAGCCGCAGTCAAAGCACGGCAGGCATCCTGCTCCATGGGAGGCCGAGACAAACCCAAACGGAGCTATGCACGCAAAAACCATCAGAGTGAAGCTGAGTTGGTACATAGTGCGACGATGGCCACCATCTATACATTGAGCCCCTAAGCGCGCGGGTGGTTTGCGTGCTCCTCTCGTGGCAGAGAGGCGCTAGCAAGTTCATGCTTGCTGGGATGGACATGTTGCTCTCCAACCGCTTTCTGCCAACACCTGCAACCAACTTTGGCCATGCATCAACCGTGTGCACTGGCATGTGTGTTCCTGTGCGTGCAAGCCTTTCGTAACGACGGTGGCATGCCCCCCACCCCTCCTCCCCCCCTGCTCCTTTAGCCCTACTCTCACCTGCAACTCAGCACATCGCAAACAACAAGAAAAACATAGGTTTTTTTGCCAGCCAGTTTCCAACTAAAAGGGCCCCCAGAGGGTGTAGATTTCCCTTTGTTTTCCGTCGGTCTGAAGGCAATGCTTGTTTGGGTACGGGTCCAAGCGCGGGACCCCCTGAACCATCTTTGAGCATAGCTACACGGAAGTCACCGGTTTTGGGGGTCCCTAGTCACGCAAAAGCTGGGTACAAAACCCAAAAGTGTTGGACTCTCGCAAAATCTGTTCGGATTCTTGTTTCAGTCCAATTCTAAATGCCGGGGGGAGGGTGGGGCGCCCGCGGTCCCTTCTGATTTGCTTGCTTTTCCACTCTTCTCCTCCCTGCTCTGTGCTCCGCTCTCAGCTCTGCTTCTCTTACTTGTGCAGACAAATGTGCTTTTGCGCGGCAGGAGCTCGACTCCTGCTGTTGGTGGTATGCTTTGCCACCGGTTTGGCAGTGCCATGATGAGATTCCTGGCAAGTGTTGGGTACAGGGAATTTCACCGAGGTAGGTGCGCCGCTGCACGTGGTCTTCACGATCGGCGGCAGCCGCTGTGGCAAGAGCACAGTGTGCAACGCGCTGCTGCACGGGCAAGATGCCGTGGGCAGGCGGGGGTGGACATCGTCGCCAGTCGCGTTCCTCTCAAAACAGGGTCGCTGACATGAACCTGACAGAAGGCAGCGGGTGGATCCCTCTACGACATCCTTATGGGTTGCTTCAAGCTTCCCAGTCTAGATTTTGAGTCCCCGCAAAATATCTATAATCTATCCTTTTTCGGGGGAACCTCGCATTTTTGCGACACATCCATACTCCCATCCATCCGTTCACACCCATTCCTCCCTCCGTCCATAGGCAGGGCTTCCAGACGGGGAGCTCCTTCGATCCTGTGACCCACGGGGTGGACGTGGCGGCCAAGAAGCTGCCGGGGGGCGGGTCCCTGGTGCTCGCGGACTGCCCGGGTCCCCGGTTTTCAGCGCCCACCCGCGGGATGGGACAGGACGGGGACGGGGTTTGGCCCGCCCTTTGGGCTCTGTGTCGCGAAGGGCCAGTTTTTATTACTGTTGCTAGTGTCATATAAGTTTTTTCTTTTTTTTTTTGGGGGGGGGCGCCCCTAACCCAAAAGTGGACAGAATGGAGGTCATGAAACAGGCTGGGATTCAAAAGTAGGCTTCCCGGGCCGAAAAACGGCCGTCAAAAACGAGGACGCCGCGATGAGTCCGCACCTGGCTGGTTTCTTGGGATGGTCAAATGAGCACGGGTCGGGCGATTTTCCGAGCAAAGGAAAGGGTTTGGGAGATGTCCAAGCCATAGATTTGGCAGTTTCTGGTTGACTTGAACTAGCTAGTGGTTGGAAGGGAGCCAAGGAGCTAGGGTACCCAAATTAGCCTTGAAAGAGGGAGCTAAGGAGAACCCGATCGGAGTTCTGCAAGGACATGGAGTGGTCGAGGGATGGTTCACTTGTGCCACCATCCCATTTTATTTTTATTTCTATTATTAAAAAAAAAAAAAAAAACGGAAAAACAACAAAAAACGCAAACCCGAGTTCTCGCCATGGCGAATTTCGCAGGCGAGGGCGCCTTCCACATCTGCGGGTCCACGATGAGCGCCCGGGGCTTCGGCTCTGTGGGGCTGCTGGCGTATCACCTCAGCTCCTCGATGTTCGAATTTGCTTTGTGGGTGTTGGGGGCAAACATCGATCGGTTCCTCGGAGTTTGTTTTGGGCTCCTCGGAGTTTTTTTTTTGGGGGGGTTTTTGGGGTTCCTCGGATTTTTTTTGGTTCTGGGAAAAAGTCAGGTCGCCCTCAGTGGGAGGTTTGGATCGGTGCTTTGGATTTACATTTGAAGCCCTGGCCTTAGGGGGCTGGGTCTGCTGAGTGTGTGTGTGTGTGTGTGTGCTTTTTGTGGCCTCAACAAGGCAGAAAAGGGCAAATGAAGATGAGTGTGATCAAAGTAAGTCATGACTGCAATGACCAATTATTTCGGTTTATGTCGCGTGCCATGCGAGCGGAGCCGAGAGCGAGTCCGCGTTCACTGCCCAGGCTCTGTGGTGGTGCACGTGACCATGGGAAGCATTGACGAGCAGCTTGCTTGCCTTACCGCGCATGTGCTCACAGCGCCCAAAGCCGTTTCGTCGCGGCCGTTGTCGTGGGTGGCTCCACTGGCTTCATAACGGGTATCAACATTTTAATGGGTGGCAGGCACCGCCCGTGCACGAGGTGTTTTTTTTGCAGACGGAATATTCCTGGTTGACTCCAGAGAGGGGTTCAATGGAAGCCACCAGTAAATGGATCAAGAGGTTCCAGGGGTTGATCCCCCATTCTTTTCAGCCATCGGTCTTTTTCAAAGACCGATCGCCATTTCCCCCAGGGTTTTTGGGTTTCTAGAAAGATCCGGATCCCTGGAAAGAATGGAAATGGAAGTTACCCCTGTGGTTGGAAATCCCAGTGCTGCCTCCTGTGCCCGCGGCTCCCTCCTCCTCCTCCCCAGGCGCGACATCGAGGCGCTGGGGCACCTGGCAGCCACGGCGCCGGAGACGGAGCGCCGCGCCCGGAAGCGGAAGCGTCGCGCGCGCACAGAATTATCGAGGGGACGCGTTGCCCATTCGTTCGAGGGATCCGGATCTTTCCAGAAAGCCGTCAGAACCCCAGGGGAAAAAGCAGCTGGCTTGGAAAAGAACGATGGTTGAAAAGAATGGGGAATCAACCCCTAGAAAACCAAAACTTGCAGCTGCGATCGGCAGGGTAAATAGAATCAAGGATTCTTTGGTTTGCAGCAACTTGTTGCGTTAGTTGGATTGCAGTTGGCTCAATTGGGTTTGTTGCAATAGTTAGGTGACTTCGGTGGATTCGCTGGGCTTGTTGCTTTGGGTTAGTTGGGTTGAACGACTTCGGATTGCGGAGGACCCAAAGGTCAGAACGCCCTATAGATCATGTCCAAATAGGCGAGAAGCACCGCTGATTCGTAATGCATTACTTGGGCTTTTTGGATGGTTGGAGGTCGCACGGTGTCGGTGATGGGTGCCCAGTTGAGAAAGCCTTAGCAATCATCTAAGATCACTTTTGGGGGGAGTTCACCCCCTTTTTTTATCCACCACCTTCATCAATTTGTAGACATAAGGTGCTGGCGCCCTTTCGGCGGCGGCTTCTCAGTTGATAGAGCCTTGTTTTGTTTGTTGTTGTTTTTTTGCGGGAATCTCTAGGTTCCAATGCCTTGTGGTTTCGTTGGGGATCTTCTTTCGGCTCATTCCCAAACCCCATGTTGATTTTGTGCTGAGAACCAAGCAAGCAAAGGTACCACATGGCGCCTTGGCAAATGGAAGCAAAGACTAAAGTTCTTTGGTTTGCAGTAGCTCTAGGAGATTTTGAGCCACAGGATTGTGTTAGTTGGATTACATTGGCTTAGTTCGGTTTGTTGGTTGGTTGGGTTAGTTCAGAGAACCCTCTATAGATGTCCAAAACGGCGAGAAGCGCCCCTGATTCGTAAGGGCACCGAATAAATCCGAACACAACATGAGTTACACAACATGAGTTGGGTTTGTTGGATGGTTGGATGGGCGGTTGGTCGCAAAGAGTGGGTTATGGGTGCCCAGTTGATAAAGCCTGACCAATCATCCAAGATCACTTTTTCGCCCCCTGTTATGCACCAGCCCTGAGCGGCTTCAGAGCCAGAGCTTCAACTTGTTTCTTCCATGGCTGTGACTATTTCGCATATGTCAAGTCGAAAAAGTCTGCCCTTTCGGCTGACCCGCTGGTTGCTTTGAGGATTGGAGCCCAACACGGCCGCGAGTTGTGCCGTAAAATGCGGACGAGGTTCCCCCCCGTTTTTCTTAAGCCCCTGATTCTAGGACCCTTTTTTGTGCAGCTCCCAGAAACACGAGCGGTTTCGCCATGCTTCTTGATTTCCTTTTTGTTGCCCTTTGAACCCCATAGAAACACATAGGGTGTTGAAGCCGAGCATGTCCAGCACCCTCAACAATGGCCTCACTTTTTGTTGCCCTCCCCCTCTCCACCCTCCCAAACGCCTTGTCTGTGGGCCCAAAGGGCCCAAGGGCCGAAACCGAGGCCGCCCAACGGGTCCCCAGAGCTGCTGCTGCTGGTGAATGGCGCTCGCTTCGAGCTGGGCACCTTGGCGTTCGCTTTTGAGGAGGTTTTATTTTTTTTTCTGCAACAGCTGCAAGATTTGGGGTCTCAGCCCAGATAGGGTTCGGGGTGGTCCGGGGCGGCCCTGAGGTAAGTTTCCACGACAGTTCCACCAGGGTTCCACCTGAGCTTATTTTTTGTGGGAACGGGGGGAGGGGGTTGGTAGGCGTTTTGCGATTCAGCGGTGTTGTCAACAGCCTCCTTGTGGTTCCTCTTCGAATCTGCGAAGGCAGGGCCTGCATGTGTCAGCCCAAGCCTGGAGAAGTTCAGGTGTCAAATCGCTGCAAGATGGTTCAGCCATCAACGTTTAAACCACTATTGTTTGAGCAAGCTCCGTTTGGTTTCCCTGGAGAGGGGCTGAGCCGTGAACGTGAATCCGGAAGCTGACAAAAACGTGGCGCCGCTTGCAGGTTCTCTCCGATCTTCCGAGCCTTGAAACAAATGAGCGAACAACTGGAGTAGAAGATTGGCTCGGCTTTCCTCAGTTTCCCTCCGGCCAAGGTTCTATTCCGGGTTGTTTTGGAGCACTGAGATAGTAGATACATGGATTTGACTTCCACCCCCCCTGAAAAAAGTGGGCCACCTAAGTGACCCGTCGGGACCCTTTCTGGAAACATTCATTTGCATACCGAACTGCAGGAGGAATTTGGATTGCTTAGTTTGTCGGGCTCCTAATGGAGGCGCTGTGTTGTAAACGCATTGCTTGGCCACATGTTTGCCCCGTTTGGGTCGGCGCCCTATGGTGGTGTGTTGAACACCCGAGAGCGGGCTGTGACATGGTACCTAAGGCCTAGGCCAGTTTCACGGCAGATAGCCCGACTCGAAAAGACACCTTATTCAGAATTTGCGCCTGGCTTCAAAGTTGTTGGCTTGGAAACACCTTCGGCTAAACACCCCCGCCACCCCGTTGTTCTCAAACTCCTCCCCACAGTGCCATTTGGATGACCAGCCCGGTTTGTGCGGATAGGCGGCTTGGGATATGCCGACCACGGATATTTACTCATCCACTAGCAGTGAACTCCACTTGGAAGATCATATCGGTGGTGGTTTGCTGGCATCCCATCATAGACTTTTGAGTGGGCAGAGCTCAAGCTTCCGCTTAGTGTGTTCTCACGGGATAGAGAGCTCGATCACATCAGAACTCATAGGAGCAGAGCAAACAGAAAGAATAATCCCCCTTTTGGCGTTGAACCATCCATGATGGTTTCCACTACCACGAAGCTACACCCGCTCAAGATGGGCCTTATGCTCTGCATGCAGTGGCTCCATATTGGTTGAATATTTCTGTTTATGAGTACACACAAGCAACAATCTACATATATATACATATACAAACAGATACATATACATGTGTATATAGTAGATACAAAAATGAGTCAAGCAAAAAAGCACCTACCTACCTACCTACATACCTACCTACCTACCTACCTACCTACCTGCATGCATTACTTACATGCATGCATGCATGCATGCATGCATGCATGCATGCATAACTAAATGCTTAAATCAATCAATTGATAATTAATTATTGTCACTTACATAAAGATTTGACAAAACACCGTAAATGGATAGGTCAATGCATAAATAAATGCATACATCACATAAACACATAGATACATAAATATGAGTAAACAAGCAAACAAGCAACCACATGCATTAATATTTTGGCATATCCCATTAAGGCCGTGGGGTTAGCGGCCATCTTTCTAGGGCTTGATTCCCCATTCTTTTCAACCATCGCTCTTTTTCAAAGACCGGCTGTTTCCCCTGGTTTTTGAGGGTTTGCATGAAAAGATTCGGATCCCTGGAAAGAATGGAAATGGAAGTTACCCCTGTGGTTGGAAATCAGTGCTGCCTGTGACCGCGGCTCCCTCCTCCCCCTCCTCCTAGAATCTTCGGAATCTTCGGAATCCCAGGTGACGCGGTGGCCCGGCGGCTCCTGCAGCCCCAGCCCGGCGCGGGGCGGACGTGCGCCCGGGGCGCCATCGCCGCCGCCTTCCGCGCCTCGCCCTTCCCGAGAACGGCCCTCCTGGTTTGGACCAGGGTCCTTTTAAAGGGACCGGGTCGCGAACGTCGGGTTCCAACGTTGGGTTCCAGGTTCATTGGTGGAAGGGCACTTGGTTTGGGACACTTTAAGGTAGATGTGGGTCCAAAATGGGCAGTTGTTGTAGTGTTTTTCCTGCAGAGCCACAAGAAAGGGGTACCTTCAAACAAATGACATACCCACATTTTAGACACACCCTTTAGGGTCCACCTTGAAGTTTTTGAGGGGACCGCGGGCAAGTAGAGTAAATGCTCGTTTTGTGCATGTTTGGGAACATGCTCTTCGCGTCTTGGTTTGTTTGTATGCTGGTTGGTGTTGTTTCGCGCTTGTTTGACTCGTGTCTGTTTCTTTCTTGTCGTTTTTATAGCAAGGTGAGGTTGTCAAAGGATAGGTCTTCGTGTGGCTGCTTTGGGTCTTGGTTTGTGGCAAAGCGATTGACTTGGCCACCTTTGCGTATGTTTTTGTTTGTAACACGTGGCTTTAAAGGGAAGCCAAAGGGGCGCCCTACAAGCAGGGCACACATCGAGACCTTGATTTGCCCGCGAAGTCGAGGCGAGCGCCCGGCTTTGGAAGCACTGCCCTGCTGCGAGCACGACGCCTACTGGCCCAAGGTGCGCGCGAGCACGGGGGAGGGGGGGGGGGATTTTCACTGACTCAGCCGCCCAGAGGCAACCGTTTTATGCCTTTGTTTCCTCTTTTCGGCCTAGTTTTAGTCTAGGCTCCCAAAAGTGGGAGGTTCACGAAATTTGGGCTAAACTCTGTTGTTTGGAGGTGAATGCCGCATGCGGATTGAGCATTGCACCGGCACGTCCTTGTCGGGAACCACCCGCTGCCCCGAGCATTTGGCCGTATCACGAGCATCCTTCTCACCAAACGACCTGGGCAACGGAGTGTGCGCGCCGGGAGGGCTGTTTGGGTTTCTACTTAAACTTGTACAACGGACTTAAGCCTTGCGGAGGTCCCAAGGGATGTTTTTTTTTCCAGGTGGAGGAGTTGCGGCGGCGGATCCTGTCGGTGCCGGCGGTGGCACAAGGCATGGGAAAGGCGCCAGATTGAGGGGCGAGCAGGGGAGGTGCACAGGGGAAAAAAGGCATCAGCCTTTGGCTTGGGTTGCCGTCGCAAAAGGTCTAGCGTTGTGAGCCTCCTCTTTCCCTCCCTTTCCTTCAAGGTCCAACGCTCCGGTTTTCCAGAAGTGAATGGTGCTGTCTACTTTCACCCCTGTGTGACATTAAACCCCTGCCCCGGGAATTCTTCCCTTTTTGGAAAGCGCACCTCTCTGCCTTTTGACTGCAGGGTCGGAACCTGGACGTTCGGGGGGTCCTGCTTGGACCAGTCTCCTTTTCATTGGACTCTCGAAGGTCAGGTTCCAGGTTAATTGGTGGGGAGTGTCTTTTGACCCTGTTGTGAGTGGTCCATCCGCAGAGTGGGCTGGCCACTGAGAGGCCTCGGGGAGCCAGTTGGCGGAACGCCTGGAGCGGCTCGTGGCGGCCATGTCTGGGAATACAGGCGACGTTATTGGCTTTTGGGGCGGTGGGGGTTCGGGGTTGAGGGTTTGAATCAGCCACAACGCCTTTTGCACCCTCCTGTTTGGAGTCTCTGTGTCTTGCTTTGCGGCAGGGTGTCTAAAGCCAAGTGGCCCTTTTGGAAGCTCAGGGCCCATCTTACTAATGAGGTGAACGTGCAAAGGACCAGTTGCCGCGGACTCCCAGCGCGTCTTCAACGATGATGGTCAAGTAATGATGGTTTGATCGTGTTCGAATAGGCGGTTTGGCGCTTGGGTCGGGCTCGAAAATGGCGAGCCTCTCATGACCCATCACTTTGTGGGGGTGACGCGCCAGGCCCGGCGACTGACCCAGTGTCCGCGGCTGAGCAGGCCATGCGGAGCTTGCACTTGGACCCCCTGGTGGAGGTCGCGGATGGGGGTGGGGAAGGGGTGGGAAGGCTGGAGGAGTTTGAGGGTGGGGGGCTTGGGCAGTAGTGGGGGTCGGGGGGGTTTGGGGGCGCCTTCCTGTTTTCTGTGAGGGATCGGTGCGGGGTGCAAGATGTTGGACTGGCTAGTGCTACCTAATGTTCGGCCCAAGCAGGAGAGATGTGCCCTCTTGAAAACATGCGTTCGCAGGTTCGAACTAGGCCAGGGCTTTTCGTGTTCTCTTCCCATTCCAGTCCGGGCAGTCTTCTAAAATCGTGTGAATATGATGATTGATGTGATTTGTAGGAGTTGCTGTTTTCGTGTATGCTGGATGTATTTGATTGGAATTCAGCGTTCGGTAAAGGGGATGACTGCAGGGCCCTCATCTGCGCAGGAGATAGCCAAGAAGTTCACAGCAGCCGCGAGCAGCGTGCGGGAGGCAAGGAATAGCTTTGGTCAAAATTAGTGGAGGGATGCTCCTAAGTGTGCAAGCCAAAATGGGGCCGGGGGGGGGGGAACGGAGGCTAGTCACCCATTTTTTTCGGGGTTCCATCTAAACAGAGGGGCGGGGGGTGGCTGGTCTCTCCAGTTTGCCACTCGAAGCCCTGGATAAGAGACTTTCTCTGGGTGGAATGTAGGGCAAGTCCTGACTGAAGAGCTCATCAGCTGTCAGAGCTTGGCTGCTCCTCAGCAAGCCCACGCTCTCATGAGATGGGATCCCCTATAGCTTGCGATCCGACCAGCAACTAACATAGCTTGGTGCAAGGACTTGCTCTCTTCTTCTTTTCTTTTTTTTGGGGGGGGGGGTAGATTCACATGGATTCTTCCTCGAAGCCCTGGCTTGAGGGATCCATCTGCTTTGGGCAATGCGAGGGGCCAGTGGTCAGGAGCCCGGCAGCCCCAGCAGTCCCGGCAGCCAGTGCGACCAGGACGCCCTCGCAGTCGAGGAGGCGGAGGGACCTTAGGTCGAGGACGCTTTTTCGCGCTGTTTGACACGGCTTGTTTAGAAGAATGCATGACAACGGGGGGTTCAAAACATCTTCTTCTGCTTCTTCTTCTTGTTTGGTCCGCAACCTTCTTGGAGCGCCCCCTCCCCACCCCCACCCCAGCACCCAGCGGAGTTCAGAGAGAGGTTTCTTCTTGCAAGCAGGTTTCAGAGGTTGATTGTGGGGGCGCATTGGACCCTGCACCTGGTCAGGCTTTCATTCGGCCCATACTTCGGTGTTGCTACCAAAGCGATGGAAATCTCTCTCTCTCTCTCTCCCTCTCTCTCTCTCTCTCTCTCTCTCTCTCTCTCTCTCTCTCTCTCTCTCTCTCTCTCTCTCTCTCTCTCTCTCTCTCTCTCTCTCTCTCTCTTGTCAAATATCATGCTGTACTACTTGTCCCTTGTACATGCATGATGTACACTACTCGACCGCAGGCCTTGAGTCTACAAGCAAAAGAGCGCATGCTGGGAAACTACATTTGTGTTTGTGACAGCATAAACAACACTTGCACTTGTAGTAAAGTAACGACGTATTTTAACGTGGTAGCGGAGCTGAGATCCTAAACATAGGGGAGCTCCAGTAACAGCAGTAAGTACTACAACTGCACAGGCAACCACATGCCCAACTACTACGACATGTCAGGAGAACCAGCAGCAGCATCAGCACAACCAACTACAGGAGCAGACAACGGGCCCACAGCAGAGGAGACAATAGGAGCCACAACTACGGGAACAACACAGGAGCAGGAAGACGTCCAAAGGCTACACAAATACAAACTGCCACCACCGTTCTTCACTGGTGACTACTCACAGTACGAAGAGTGGCGGTTCAAACTACAAGCATACCTCGGACTCCTCGACCGAGACTTCGACATGGTACTACAACTAGCACAAGCAGCTACAAGACACATTGAAGATGCAGACATCAGAGCCCACATACGCGACCCTACACAGGCAGCAAAAGCAGTAGACCTCTCACGAGATCTACACTACATCCTCATCAACATCTGCCAAGGTGCAGCAGCTACAGTGGTCAGACAAAACCGCTACAATGCCAATGGATGTGAAACACTACGGCTTTTGCACAACAGGTTCAGCCTACCAGTAGGAACACGCAGTGTTGGCTACCTCACCAAACTACTGGAACCTACATTCAATGAAGCACAATTTGAAGAACAATTCCTACAGTGGGAGTATGACATCAACCGCTACGAGGCACAGCACTACCAGATGGAATGAAGATTGCAATACTACTCAACAAGACCAAAGGAGCACTTCAACAACATCTCCAACTACGTGCTGGACAGATCACGAACTACAACGAGATCAGAGTTGTCATCCTGGACTACTACAAGACCATATCTGCATTCTCAAGAGCGAGCACAGCGGTTGGCACAAACTACAATGGTGGAACAGCACCCATGGACGTGGACAACATTTGGAGGAAAGGAAGAAACTACAAAGGCAAAAGCAAATATGGAGGCAAAGGATCCTACAAAGGAAACAAAGGAAAAGGCAAGTACAGAAACAAAGGCCACTACAAAGGATTCGACAAAGGCAGCAAAGGAAACTACAACGAAGGAGGATACAACAAGAGCAAAGGAAAAGGCTACTCAGGATCCAAAGGATATGGATCAAGCAAAGGCCTGGCCACTGGGCACAAGACTGCAGAGTGCCAGTATGGCACATAGGAGAAGGAGAAGAACTACATCCACTAGAACAAGAACAAGCAGATCATGACAACAATGAAGAACTACCTCAGGATGTGAACGACACTTGGGACTGGTACTACGAAGGAGAAGAAGGACAACACGAGGTGAACTACATGGAGGAGAACTGGAACGACTACGACTATGACAACAGCTGGGATTGGAATGACAACAGCTATGAGGACACAGCAAACTACATTGGAGGCATCAACGAGTCACACCTTACCATTGGACACATCAGACAAGCAAACTCACGACTACACAAGCACAAATCCAAATCACTACTTGGCAAGAGAACAACACACACAACATCATGGAACGACCACAGCAAGAGCTTTCAACAATTCCTACAAGAAGACAACACACAGCCACACTTTGATATAGCAGCAGCAAGACAACAACAAAGGAACAAGAAGATTGAGGACACTATCACACACTACATCATGTACTCCAACTTCAAGTCATACCACCACCTGTTGATCGACTCAGGAGCATCTACACATGTTTGCCCGAAGGACTACGCACCAGACCTACCGCTACGACCTTGTGGAGAATCGGTTCCACAACTCTACACGGTTACAAACAAGAAGATTCCTGTCTACGGCATCAAGTACGTTCCCTACAAGCAGGACAACTTCAGGATCATGATACCCTACTACGTTTGTGATGTGAAGTATCCAATCCTCAGTGCATCAAGACTACTTGATAGAGGATATGGACTTGACTTCACTCCACGACACTGCACCATCACACATGGACAACAACAAGCACACCTCATAAGACACTCAGGACTTTTCTACCTACGAGCAGAGAAGATCGACATCCCTACAGGATTCGACATCTACCCAATGACTACAGACAATGGAAAATCCATTGCTGTGATTCAACCTACAGAGAAAACAGTACAACAACAAGAACAAATTGCACCACTCACCCACACAGACCAAGGACTACGACAGATCAACGCAAAGCATTATTCACACCACACAACAGCGGTTGCCCAACACCTGAAGGAGAACTAGATGATTGGCGACTAACCATCATCAACAGACAAGGGCAAGAGCAAGAACAACTACAAGAGAACCCAACACAACTTTCCAAGCAAGAACTACAACGAAGACTAGAAGGTGACAACTGGACTGGAGAAACCAGATTCAGAAGAAAGATAACACCTACACGCAGAGCAACATCAAAGACAACACCAACAAGGCAGAGCTCACAACCACAACGGCTAATGGACACACCACCAACCAGATCAAAGATCCAACTACGAGCACCACAAAAGATATGGAGACCTAAAGCAGCACCTTCTACAAATCTTGACACCACACAACCAAAGGAGACAATCCACAGACCACTCACAGCACAGGAGGGCAACCAAGACTACTGGGAAAGACAAGGTGAATACTGGATAAGACACCACACAACACTTAGAACAACTCTATTCACTCCAACAGATGGACCAGGACATCCACCAATCAGCACACTTGAGCCTCACAGAACTACAATCACTCACAACCGCTTTGGAGAAGTTTCGCAACGCAAAGATGACTGGACAGTCATAGGCAACGCAGCACTACCATTTCAATGGAAAGGAACAACAAGGTTCACCGTGAAGAAAGACTACGAGTACATCCAGGAGAACCACGATGAGGAACAACAACACGAGCATCATGAAGCACACAGAGCAATAGGACTACGACAACCTCAGCAGCCCACTCCACAACAAATAGCAGAACACAACTTGACACACCTACCATACAGAAATTGGTGTCCAATTTGCGTTCAAGGCAAAGGACGCCAGGACAATACAAGAAACAACAATCACGACAACCCATCATCCAAGTGGATTTTGCCTACATCAAATCACAACAAGATCCGAAGACCATACCAGTCTTAACAGCAGTTGATGTTACTACACAACTGTGCATGGCGGTATTGGTTCCGGACAAACCATCAATGATGGACTACATGATCAACAACCTACAAGCATTCATCTTTGAATGCTGAAGAACACAAGGCATACTACAAAGCGACAACGAAGACACACTCAATGCACTACTAAAAGCAAGAGCATCTAAAGTCGGCTCAATGACTGTACGACATTCACCACCCTACAGCAGCAACAGTCAAGGAAGCGTTGAGCGACTACATAGAACACTTCTCGGACAAATCCGCGTCGTCAAAGCTCAGGTTGAAAGCAACTACAGCATGACGATGTCCACAAAGCACTGTCTACTACCTACGTCATTCACTCAGACGGCTACACAAGCTTTGAACGCCGCTGGGGAAGAAACTACGAGCGAGCAATCTGCGAATTTGGCGAGACACTACTTTTCCTTCCATCACAACACAAGAAACTTCCAAAAGCAGACCTACGGATGCAGAAATGCATCTGGCTCGGAAAAGTTTCCGAAACCGGAGAAAACTACGTCGCAACGGAATCAGGCGTACAAAAAGTACGAACAGTACGGAGACTACAACCGGACTTCAAATACGACCTCGCACTGTTGAGCAAAGTTTCCGGCACACCATGGGCACCACGACGGAACACCTACAACCCATCGTTTGCAACACTGTTGGATACGCAACTACAACCGTCAGAGAAAAGCAGGTCCACGCAAGATTTCGGACAACAAACGAACGCTACTGACGACATCGTTGCGGAACCCGCAACAAAACAAAACAACAACGCACTACACCACCTCCACGACTTCCGTCAACATCGACGTCAAGTTCACGACCACTACCGGATAGTCCGATGGCTACTTCACCAACCGGACGACAACATCCACCACTACTACCAGCACCACCTCGACAAGCACTACGACGTTTAACTCCGGAAGAAGTAATGCAACCAACTAAAGCACAGAAGACCTCAAAAGACACTACAATCAGATCAACGGAGCAAGCAACCAAAGAACCACCACCACTACGACAGAAAATCAACGCAGTGACACTTCCCAACGGAAAATCCATCACTCCCTACACAAACGACGACACCTCAGAAGACCAACCCATAATCTTCGACAACGAAGGTTACGACGAAACACAACTACTGGAAGGAATGAAACACGAGTCAAACCAAATGAAGCTACATGACGTCTACGACGAAGTAGATGCGTCTACCGTCGACGACAACGTCATCAGAGAAGCGATGCCTACAAGATGGGTACACAGAAAGAAAGGACCAGGAGTACGAAGCCGAATCGTCGCAAAAGGCTACACAGAGAAGATCGAGGACGAAGACTCCGTCTACGCCTCTACACCAATGTTCACGACACTCCGGACACTTCTCGCACTACAAATGTCACGACCAAACTGGATAGCGCGACTAGGTGACGTCTCTACAGCATTTCTACACGCACCCATCGCAAAAGACCACGACGGTAAACAACGTGACGTCTACCTTTGGCCACCTAAAGAACTCTGTCCACAACAGGACAAAATCTGGCGACTAAAGAAAGCCATGTATGGACTACGCAGTTCACCAAAAGCATGGCAGGACTACCTGGCTGAAGTGTTACAAAAGCTCAGCTTTGTAAGACTAAAGTCAGAACCTAACGTCTACACCAATGCGACTCGCGACTGCTACATCATGGTCTACGTGGATGACCTCTTGGTACTTGGTGACAAGACTGCAGTCGACTCCACCTTCGAAAAACACATCGGCTACCTCGAACCTGGCAAACCACAACAATTTCTTGGAAGAAATATCGACCACTTTGGCAACTACTGCAATCTTGGACTAAAGGACTCCTACATCGACAACATGATCGAGGAGTCTGGAATGAACAACTGCAACTCAGTGAACACTCCAGGAATTGCACACTACAAACCAACAATAGAAGATGAAGCACTACTTGACCACGAACAACACAAAAGGTACAGAAGGATTGTTGGCAAACTTCAATGGTTAGCATACACACGACCAGACATTGCATACTCCACAAAAGAACTAGCACGAGACCTCACAGCACCTACAGAACTTTCACAAAAGAGAGTCAAACATCTACTACGCTACTTGCACGGCACCAAGCACTACAAATTCACCATAGAACCAACAACAACACTCAGAGCAAACACCAACAACATCCTGGATCTCGACGTTCATGTCGATGCCGACTGGGCAGGATGCCCTACTACCAGGAAATCAACTTCAGGTTTCAACATCATCTTTTAGGAACAACAGTTGCATTTGGCAGCAGAACACAAGCTACAATAGCACTTAGCTCAGCAAGTCTGAACTCTACGCCATTTGCACAGGAGTTAATGAGGGACTACACCTCAGAAACTTCCTACTTGAAACCAACATTTGCAGCAAGCTAAACCTACGCATCCACACAGACTCCACAGCAGGCAAGAGCATTGCTACACGACAAGGCACTAGCAAACGAGCAAAACACATCGACCTTAAATTTCTCTACACACAAGACCTCATCAAGCACGACATCATCAGAATCCTCAAAATCAACACACTACACAACAGCTCAGACTTGTTCACAAAATACATCAGCAAAGAAACACTACAGAGGCTCATACAGAGCATCGGCATACGCGTTTAGCACTACGAACAACAACTGTTTCACAACTATTTCACATCAACCACAACAGTTTGTATATGGCCATATGTAACTACCTGCATGTAAGTAATAGTAACAGTAACTACAAGTCACAGTAATTGTAACCACCAGTAATTTGCACTTACACGCTTTGGCGGCTTTTGGCGGCTTGAGACAACATTACATGTTGTTTTGTTTTACTACATTCCCGCATGTGTTTTTGTGAGCTACCATTTGGCTCACTACTTTGCCCCGTCTCACTTCGTTTGCTTGATCGCACTACCAGCAATGTCTGGACCCATGGATGCGACTACGACCGCGCCTGAGACTACTGTGCCAGCACAGGAGATTGGCACTACTACACCTGACCGAGTTTCGACACCACCCAACCAACCATCCACTACAGATGCCAGCAGCATGGTCTCTGTGGCACCTCCGCCACCTGAGGCCTACAATGCCCTCAACTACCACTTCAACCACCAACTACCGACCAATGCACCATTCTACAGGCCAGATGACATCCTGAACCACCTCACTACTGTCGAGTACGACAGTATCCACACTCCGACTGTGGATCAGGGACGAAACTACGCCGAGGTCTACGTGGGGCTGACCTTGGAGGAGTATCAACTACTCAGCCAACAGCAGACCACGCCAATGCCAGACCTCGACTACCAACTGCCCATCCACAACCTGCCATCAGACCTACGAATGCCCCTCTACGATTCACTACCACTCAGCCTACGCTTTTCAGAAGCGTTCAACTTCTTTTACTACCACTTGACTTCACTACATCTCACCACATCGCACACCAACTCCATGGTCATTGTTCGACTTCATCTCCCTCAAGAAATTTTGCTACACTACATCAGCAGCGGCCACCTCATCAACTTTTCTCGTGACTACTTGAGTCACATGGTGTCAGTCATTGGCCAACATCACCTACCCACTCGGCAACTACCTCAACGACTTCACAGGATCAACTACGACATGAACCAGATCACCAATACCTTCAACCTGTCCAACAACTACATCTGGAACTACCACATGCCTCTTCACCTTCCTGAACTACTCAGCTACTACGACCAACCACAACAACTACAGGATCACCACTACAAAGCAATCAACACCATCATGCACAAGAGTTCCACGTACTACGGATTCACACTACTCACTGCCACAAATCTTCCCATGCAACACAAACTACTACTACACAAACTCCTCACTACATTTCAACAACCACTTCCACCTCCAGAGATCAACTACACTTGTCTTCGAGGAGGCCCTGACTTCCTTACTACCTTCACTACCAACCACTACGCCAGCCTTGACCACCGCACTGGTCAGCAACAAGGCTACAGAGTCCAGCATTGGACTAAGCACACCTAACTACAGGTGATGCTACATCAGTGAAGCAGCACCACAGCTTCACTACAACTTTGGACCTCCAGGTCCAAACTACATCGGGATGTATCTCATGAACTCCACTCAGTACCACTACTGAGGCCTGAACAGGAGAGCTACTGAGATCAGCCTGTACATACTACAGTTTCTTTTGATCTTTGAGAGTCAGTGGACTACAGCCAGCAGAGTTGTAGTTATACTACTTTCGATCCTTTTGCAGTCAAAACTACTTTGAGCCCTTTGCACTTTTTCCCCTTTCTGGATATGGTTGAAAAGACACTACAGGGTCTTTTAACCAAGGGGCGAGAGAGATAGAGAAAAAGCAAAAAGGCAAAACAGAAGAAGATCTACATTTTAGAAGAAGGTGTAACTGCAATCGTGGATCAATCCAAAGAGAAAGAGAGAGAGAGAGGGAGAAAAAAGAAGACTCCTCCGTCGATCCTTTCTAAAGCTCAAAAGCTGTATGTGAAATACTCTAGAATCTCTAGAAGCAAAAAGCTGAAGGTTCACTGGGAACTCTAAAACTCTATCATCGTTGAGTTCTGACTCTAACACTATGGGAACCAGGATAAGTATGTGCCAAAATGGGAACCCCTGTCCCCCCCCCCTAACACGAAAAGAAAAAAAAATGACAAAAGACAAAAAACAAAAGACAGAGAGAGAGAGAGAAAGAGAGAAACAGAGAAAGAAAGAAAGAAAGAAAGAAAGAAAGAAAGAAAGAAAGAAAGAAAGAAAGAGTGAAAGAGAGAGAGAAGAGAAACCATGATCCTCCTTTTGGATTTCCTTTCAACCACCCCCCCACTTGGCCTCAAGACCCCACTTGGATCGCTCCTTGCACTGCACCTCCTCCGCCAAGTGCTCCAGCCACCTTCGCGCCTCCTTCAGCTGTCGCGGCTTTGGCTCCGCCTGGGGCCAGATCACGGCGCCTGCGGCGGCATTCGATCCAAGGCCCCCCCCAAACAAAAAACGAAGCACCCCAGCTTCCATTTGCGTGAGTCCCCTGTAAAATTCAAAAAATATGTCCACTAGTGATAGATTGCCTTTAAAACCAACAGGTGAAACTAAAAATATTCTTAAGCAAATGGGCGCCTGGGGCCAAAACTTCTCAAGAATTGGCTGTGGGTCAAAACTGGGTAAAATGAAACCCGGGTAAATGGAGCAAAGGAATAAAATCTGCGGTCCCCTGGCGGCTAAAATTTGACTCAAGCTCGACTTGTTCTTTGCCTTTAGTTGTGTATTCCCCAAAAATTGAAATGCTGGTTCCTGACCCTCGGTATGGCTCGCCTTTCGCCGGAGTTGTTGTGGAAAGGAAGTCGTCGGTGGGATGCAGAAGTGGCCCCTCGTGCTCCTTCCAGTCAGACCAGGCGTCACTGCTACCACATCCAACGCCGTCGAAAAGGAAAACGGGACCATCTCTTCTCCCTCCAAAAAAATGGAAACACTTCAGACTGTGCATCGTTTGCAGATGGCAGGGAAGCAAGCCCATCAACCAAAAAAAAAAACAGCAAGCAGCAGAGCAAACCCACACTCACCAGAGGTTCCCCTTTTGGAGCATCACATCAGGCGGATTCCTCGCTTCGACTCCTCCTCTGGTGCCCAGCGCGCGGCGCTGCCAAAGGTGCCACGCCCTTCACGCAAACCGCCTGCGCCGGGAAGAGCTGGGACAGTTCGAAGGTCTGGAACTTTGGGCACATGTTCAAAGACGCGCCTTGCAAGTGATCAAACACAACAGAAGACTATGACCTCGTGTAATTTGCGCCAGGGCTTGAGAAAGAGAAGGAACCCCTGTTCGGCAACTATATAGGTAGGACGGATCTTTCACGCACGGCCCCCATGCAAAAATGCTTGGACCGCACGTCTCAAGCCTGCTCGTGGAAGCGCTGACCTGGCTACTGAAGCTGGCAGCTTCGAATGAAGTTTGAAGTGAGGCGGAATCATTCTGAGCCATGATCCTTATGTCTCCCCCTCAAGAATCACTTTCTTCCCCATGCAGCCATGGGCTCTTCGCCGGTCTGCATCTCTACTGCAAAGTGTGACGTCTTAACGGTGTGACCAAGCCAGGTTAGGAAATAGCATCGAAAGAGGCGGCCGACCTTCTTGAGGCACTTTTTGTGATACCTCCCTTCGCCTCACTGGTCAGCTGTCTTGGCGTCCTCCATGCCTATGCCTTGTAGCTCACTTCTCCGCGTCCGCGTTCCTTCGGCGTCTCTCTCCTTGAGTCGAAGCGGCGGCTTCGTCCACATCTCCGGCTTCGTGGACGGCACCTTCGCCGTGCGGATCTTTAGACGGCCGCGCGGTTCATCTTGGCGGCTGACAGGCGCTGGGCAGCAGGGGATTTCCGGAAGAGCCAGTCTTCGATGAGCACGTAGTCGAGGTTCGGAAGCTCATCCAACATGCCTCACTCAGTGGGGTGGTCAACCCAAGTTGCTTAGGGATATGAGGGGGACTGGGACAAGAGAAATCAGCGCCAACCCTTCACTCAGGTCTTCTTGCGGACTTTCGCTCGAACGCCTCACCAAGCTCTTCGCCGTCGAACCCGTCGAGCCGGGGCGCGGAGGCACTCGCGCACGGTGTTCACGATGGGCTTGCCCTTGGTGTTGAAGCTGGTGTTGATCAGCGCCGCCAAGCCCGTGCGCCGCCCCACCGCCAGCAGAAGCGCGTGCACCCAGGGCTCGTCCTGGAGCCGCGGCGGAGGTAAGGAAGCCGACACGTGAACGTCCGAAACTCGACCGTTTGGTTCAAACCGGCTTTGACTTAAGTCTTATAGACGTCTTACTACCCTAATTGAACTGGATGTAAAGCCAAAGCGCCTCAACTTTCAAAACAGGCTACCAACTCCAAAAAAAAAATGACACGCCCATAGGCCGGCCCATTTTTGCGGGGGGGGGGGGGGAAATACAGAACAGATGTTGAATGAAGTAAAATAATTTTCATAACAACTTACCAAAATATAAAATATAGGTTTATAATTCAAATATTAAATAAGGTTAATACATTATTCATATTCATTAACCTTATCTAATTCCTTGAAAATAAGTTTACTTCATTGAAATATTATATAAGGTTAAGAAGTTATTCTACATATTAACCTTATACAATTTTATGTAAAATATTTATTAATAAAAATAATGTTAATTTTCTTCTGCCTGTTTCATTTCTAAATTTCTTTTATGCTTATTTGTTTTATTTTTGTTGTATTTCTTTATACTAGTTTTACTAGTAAAACTTCCTTGAAAATATAATCAATATTCCTTGAAACTAAATCTATAAATCCAAATCATAAATCTTACAATAAAATTAAATTGTAAGGTTTATGGTGTAATTTATAATTTAAGTCCAGGATAATATTTTAATTGATGACTGTTAAATTGTGTATATATCTTACCTCTTTCATGCATCAATTTTAAAATAATATTAATATCTCTCACTGTATTTTTGACATTAAACTTTTTCCTGTCAATATATGTTTTAATGTCTTCTTTTACATCAAACCCTTCCCTAAAATGACAAGTCAACATCCATAATATACCTTCAATCATTTCATATTTTTTCTTTCTGATTTTCAGAAATGCTCTAACATAACTATAAGGTGGTCTTTCATACACAGTTAAAAATATCAAAATGTCATCTTCAACATTTCTTTCATTAAACCTTTTAATACTTAAAGTACATTTGATTAATTCTTGATAAAACCTCCAATTTCTACAAATTTTGCATACATCTTCTTCACCCAAAGCATAATCAATAATATTATTTATTATTCCATTAGGTAAATTTAATTTATACAATTCCATATTTTCTTTTTTGAAGTGGCAACAGTCATAGCATTTCTTATTAATATACTTATTGATTTCAATACCGTTCATTTTCTCACTAATATATTAAGTCACTATGTCCTTAAGTCATTTTCAAAGAATGAATATAAACTTAAATTATTAACAAAATATTACAAATCATAAATCTTACAATTTATTTTTATTGTAAGGTTTATGGGTTAAAATAATAGTCAGGCAATATGTCTTCAATATGTAATCTACATATTTACCTATATCATCTTCATCTATATATTTGATATTGTCTTTTCCTATTATTGAATAAATATATTCCCAGAAAAACAAATTAACTAATAGACATACTTTATATTTAGTGTTGTAGTAATACCATATACTATATTCAGTTACTCTAAATTCGTTCAAGACTTCATTTATTTTATCTTTGTCTAATAAATGCCAGTCAATCCATTCAAACAAATAACGGTATTTTTTGACAAATGCTTTGTATGGTTTAATTGCGTTTATTCCTCCAAACCTCCTAATTAAATCTATATTATTAAAGAATTCATCAATTTCATGTTCAAATGACTTTATGGAAATCTTCTGGTAAAAGTGTATAGGAAATCTTGCTTGGTGTCGCATAAAGAATTTTAATTGTAATTGAAACTTTGTATATCCCTTATCCTTATGTTCTTCAAGAAAAAACGTTTCAAGGTCTCTTGTTATACAGCATTGATTGCAATATACATTATATTCACTTATTTTATTACATAGATTGGCGGGTAATAACTTATACAATGTTATATTAACATCATTCTTTGTATTTTTACAGCATTCGCACTTGTTATAGTTAAACAACATTTCACTATAATATATTGAGTCATTATTTCCTTAAGTCATTTTTAACGAAGTACATGAGATATTTTTTGTTTTTGTATTTCTATAAGTCTTTCATATCCTCTGACCACTCCGTCAAAACTAAACACATAATTTACGGAACTTTCACCTGCTAATTCACAAGTTTTTATTAATTCATTAAAATCTTTTTTCAACTGCGTCTCATCATGCTCTAATTCAAGGCATGATTTAAACCCTTCATAAAAGTCTTTCTTGTTAGTTTTAAAGTATTTAACATCTAGCAAAGCATATTTATCTCTTTCATCTTCATAGTGTTCTTTTACCTTTCTCATTTCTTTTATTAATTCTATTCGTTCTTTTATTTCTGCGTGTATCTTCATTACTACATTAAGTCATCATCTCTTTAATTCTCCAGTGATGACTATGTCATCATATTATTCTATTTTCAATAGAATAATGACCATATGCTAAACTATCACCTGTATTAGTCCAGTATCTTTTATTTTCATAACTATTCAAACTAATCTTTGTTGTTCTAATACTATAAATTTTATGGTTTTTACTTCTAATACTATTGAATGATTTATGTATAACTTCATTAGTTTGTAAAACCTTATCATATTCTTTATATGTCAGTTGCCTCCTCACTACGTGCTTTGCTGTGCCCTTGCATTTCTTATGTTCTTTTTCTTCTCCATAGATTTGAAAAGCGTAACACTTAGGACGAAGTCCAATAAACCCTGTAATAATTTTGCTACTGCATTCATCCTTAAATTTACCCAACGTCTTTTTATTAGTAGTATCATAGCATTTATGATAAATAGGAAAATCTGAAAAATCAATTTCATCTTTAATATCATGAAGATCTTTATAAATGTCATCAGTCTTAGTATGAAATACCAAACTATCAGTGTCAGTATAAACCATTCTAATATTATCTCCGTATTTAGGTTTCATAACATCATAATAAAACTTATACATATGTTGCTTACTCAAATCTAAAATACTCATTCCAATGAATATAGGTTTATCTAATTTCAATTGTGCTTTTTGTTTCTCAACTCCTACTAAATCATCGCTGATAATATGACTATGTTTAAATGATGGATTATTAACACATTTCATAAATCTTGTTTCATCACTCACTATTTCAAAATCTAAGTGTTTCCTTTTGTCTTCCATCGTTTTTCCGAACACGGCATTATTCATTAATTTGTAAACATCTTTCTCAAAATCATTGTTGGCATTCTTTCTTTTCTCAGTGTTAAACTCAATGTAAGGTTTTAATATCTCTTTCTGCCTGAATTTTATTGCTCTGTGTATTTTCTTTAGTTTCAATCCGTGTTCTAAATAAAACTGTAAAGTTCTAATATGGACTACATACTTTTCTTTGTCTTTTAAATTCAATATTAATTTATTTGTTTTTTCATCTTTAGGTTTTTTCTTATTCAGTATTTCATAAATTTCAACTTGTTTATCTGATAACATATCTCTTTAACATTCATAATTTCAGGTGCCATTGGATAGTCATTGTGTAAATCGTGTAGTTCTTTAGGGTATTCTAAATCAACTTCTAAGATGTATCCAGTATTACCATTAGCATAGTTTAAAATATCATCTTCTGTTATTTTAGTATCCCACTTTAAATTTTTGTATGGCAGTTTTTGTATCATTGCTAATCCATATAAGTTATTAGCATCAAAATAGTTAATATAACTACTTTCTTTGCTTTCATCAAAATCATCACCCATATAAATATTATTTGCCTCTACTTTCTTACAGGCAGTCTGTGTCATCCCACCACGAAGTCCGGTCTCTATCATTTCATACATATCTTGGTCATAAACTAAATCTATTTCAACACCAGTTAATTTTAACATAGCATCAAAAGCAAAATTAGGCAGTGTGTAATAATATACTGGATCTAAACCGTAATCTTGAATACACACATCTCTAAAATTTTCAAAAATATCAGTTAATAATAAAACATCTGTTTTCAAATACAAATCGTGATATTCACCCATGTTTTTAATCTTAAAGTGTTTCCATATTACTTTTGCTTTTTCATAGTCTTCATCCGTTATATTATCCTCACTTAATCTACTGTAAAACATATCTTTAGTTGGTAGACTTTCATCTTCAAACTTTTCTATTGAATTCATATAGTCATACGGATAAACTCCCTTCTCTGTTAATAAATCCAAACATTTTTCACTTTTAATACTATCATTATTTTTACTAAATCTAAAATTGTTCTGCCAGTTGTCTTTTATTATCAATTTTCTTTTATCTTTATCATCTGTGTTATCATATTTTGTCAATGATACTAATTTATCTAAAGAAGCAGTTACAAAACTAAAACTGTCCTTAACACTTAAACAATCAAAACCGATATTAATAAACTTTTCACTGTTCTGTGCTATTACATCTATTTTCTTCTGATTACTTAACTTATCAGCATTTTGAATAATCAAATGTCCATCATAATTTTTCATATTATGAAAAAACACTGGTATTTTAAAATATTTATGACAAAAGTTTAAATTACAAATGCTATGAGCACAACCCCGATATTTACCTGTGAAATGGCAATGGTCACGAACCTTCTTATATTTCTCTGCTTCCTTTTCATTCTTATAATCATATCTAAATTTATCACCACAAATAAAACAATGAGTTGCATTTTTAACGTCTTTCTTATTTTCATCACTCATATCAGTTTCTTTATTTTCTTTCATTTTGTCTTTAATGTCTTCTCTTATCTCATTAGTTTTACTACAAAAAACATTAACGGCATCACTTCCTCGATATAAATATTCATAATTAGAACCATCAACTGAATTAACCATATTCAACATAAAACCACAGGGTGTATGTTCTTGATAATTGTAAGTTTTAATACTTTCATCTGTTGGTTTATCAACTTCCTCAGTTAAACATTCAAAGTCCGCATAAATAACAAATGGACACCTTAACTTTTTAAAGTGATGCTTGAATTTCATTTGTTCTTCTGGTTTAGGCATTTTTATTTGTTGACCTTCAACTTCCATACAACCCTTGTCATAGTGTTTCTTTAGGAGTTCGGGAGTTCCAAACCCATTTTGACAATATTTACAGAAAAACGAAGCACTACAAAATTTACTTTTCTGACTGTTAATAAGTCTGCTCATATGCTTAATATAGGCATAATGACTAGCACCTCCCTCATCAATTCTTAACAAATCAATATGACAAGAAGCATCCTTATTTTTCAGTGCTCTATGTTTAACTATTTGCTCTGTAACTTCATCAATTACAAAAACATTAATGGACACCTTAGGGTTTTGTTCTTCAAACTTATCAATATCATCATTATTCACAGGATAATTTATTCCATCAAAGTTCAAATCGCTTTCCACTTTTTTATAATGATAAACATATTCTGGATGCTTAGTTTCATAGATTTTATGATAAGCACATTCAACACAATATTTAAAACACTTTTCATCTTTATTTTGAATATTAATACATGCTCTTTTGGACTTTACCCATTTTGGTAGTTCAATATATTGTCCTGCTCTTGTAGGGTTGTATTTGTTATACATAATGTGGATGCTTTCAACTTTAACTATCATCAATCCTGATTGATACAGTGCCATTTCTAAAATTCTAGTTTCAATGTCTGGTTTCATATTGTTCAATGCTTTTTTCAAATCATCTTCATTATTTATGGTATATGACCTTGTCTTTGCACTAACTAATTGCTCTTCTTCAAATATATTATGTACTCTTAATGATACGACAGCGTTTAATTTCATACCCTTATGTTCTTTTAAATATTCACTTAGTTTATCAAACTGGTAAACAAAATAAGTCAATCCATTTAAACCTTTCAAATTGATGTTAGAAATGGTGTAAGCATTGGCATATGCTCTAAAAGCGCTTCTTTCCTCTGTTATTGTTGCTTTCTTCTTGACTGCGTGTTTTAAGACTGTTCTTGTTCCTACTCTTTCTCTTATTTGGTTTGCTTTGTATTCATTAGTTTTCTTTACGCTTTCAAGTTGTTTGATGAGTTTTTTGCTTATTGGTTTATCAGCGTTGTATCTGTATTGATTGTTTCCTATGATTATTGTTTTTAATTGTTTACCTTTTTTATTTAATTTATATTGTCCTACATTGTTTTTTAGAATGTATTTAACGATTTTAGTATTTTCATCCGGCGCTAAATTTCTATTCATATTAATAAGTATATATTTATTAATATAAATATCTCCTTAAGTCAAAATCAAATTTATAATTTCTATGAAGTAAAGCAATTAAGAAAATATCCATTCAACATTTAAGGATAAAACATTTATATATTATATAGGTAAGATGTCATACCACAAATCAAACATTTATAAAATTTTGAATACTAAAGATGATGAAGTATATGTTGGCTCAACCACCGAGTTATTATCTCAAAGAATGGCAAAGCACAAATACAAAATGAAAAGCAAACCACATTACAAACTTTATCAGCATATGGCATTACACGGAGCAGAAGAGTTTTACATTGTACTAATTGAAGACTACCCGTGTGAAACTAAGGAAGAACTACGAACAAGAGAAGGAATATGGATACAACAGATTGGAACTTTAAATGACAAAGTTGCAGGCAGAAGCGCTAAACAATGGCAAACCGATGATGCTGATGATATAAGAGAAAAAGCAAAGGTTTATAGAGAGGAGAAAAAGGAAGCTATAAAAATGAGGCAAAAGCAGTTTAGAAAAGACAACTCTGAAAAACTGAAGGCTTGTGATAAACAGCGGTATAGAGAAAATCAGGAAAGACGAGACGCAATGAAACAAAGAACTAAAAAGTGGAGAGAAGACAATGCTGAAAATGTCAAAGAATATGCGCGTAGGTGGCGTGAAGAAAACAAAGAAAGAAAACGAGAAATGGATAAACAATATAGACAAAGGAAAAAGCTGGAGTTAATCTTGAACCAACAATAATTCGTGCCTTAAAAAGTGTCTTTTTAATCATTCTAATATATAATATTTTTGTAATGTCATATCTCGTTCTATCTTTTCTACTTTGTATGTGTTTTCAGACCATTTTGAAATTGTTTCCTTGCGTGTGGAGTAGTTTCCTTTTCCCTTCTTATATATCTTCACTCTATCTGAAACCTGTATCTTAGGGTATTTCCTCATGTGCTTCTGCTTTAATGTTAGATTTGCCTTTACATTTATTCTATTTTCATCCTTGTGTGCTTCAATAGGTTTCATTCCATTTGATGAGTGTAAAGTATCATTATATTTTTTCAGTGTTGGTTTTAACATATCAGTCCATTTTCCCTTTGTAAAATTCATTCTATCACTTATTCCCTTTTTCATCGTCCTAATAAATCTCTCTCCTATATTCGCATGTGTCATTGTTTTCTTTTGACTTATGCCTAGACTATCTAAATATTTTTTGACATCCGAGTAAAATGCTCCGTCATCATCACTATAAATTTCAATCGGTTCACCCATAATTTTAAAACTTTCTTTCAATGCTTTTAAAACATTTGGACTTGCTCGCTCAGGCATTGGAACAACATTACCTAATTTACTGAAAGCATCAATTACAATTAAAGCATATCTTTCTTCACCTTCTTTCTTAAATATGTTCATATCCATAATATCTATTTGAAATTCTGCTCTGGCATAAGGCACTAAGAAACTATTATATTTTTGATATGGTTTAATTTGTTTATTAGGTTGCTTCTTCAACCAGTCGCCCACTTCTTTTAGAGTAAATGATGCATCTGTCTCATTTGCTTGTTTGTATAAACTTTGCTTTGAACCATACCCTCGCTCCAAATCGTAAAATAAATTACTTAATATTTCATCTTTTGTAAGTTTACTCATTATAATACTGATTAGTTTTTATTAATTTTATTTAATAAAAAATAATCACATTATTTCTCTTGCTTTTTGACACTTTCTAGATTTCTCATGTCTTTTGATGTTTGAAGAATTACTCATCGTTTTTCCACACATATTGCAGGTGTAAGGATGGTTCTGCTTTTCTTGAAAATATTTACTCTGGTATGCTTGTTTTTTAGTTTTATTTAATCTCTCTTCCTCACTTGATGTTGGTATTACATCAGCATCTGAACTATCATAATGTCTTTGAATGTCTGCTCCAAACCTGCTATTCATATATATCATACTCATAAAACTGCTATACTCATCATCATCAAGAGTGTTTAAATAATAATTGTCACTTATATCATTAGAATGTCTGCTGTAGAAAGGCATTACTATCTTATTATATTAAAGTGATATTCCCTTAAGTCTATTTTGTTAAAATATCTTTTAATAATAATTACAACGTAACTATCAATATTAACTAGATTTTTCTTTGCTACTGCTTGACGGTTGCTCTTCTTCATTTTCACTTTCAGCATCAGTAGGAATAGGCATGTCGGTTGGCGGTGCTATTTCATAATTAGCATTTTCTTCTGACGATGATGAATTAACAGTATGCGTTGAAGAACTATTAACAGTGATAGGTGGAGAACTATTAACGCTAATAGGTGGAGAGGAGGTTGATAAATCAACTTCTTCACTAACATTTGTATTGAACATATTCATTATGGCAGTTGCTATATCGTATGATGTTACTAATGAATTCATTGTTAAATTAACTAATAACTCTGAACCTTGAATTGTAGTTAATGTAGTGTGATATGTTAAATGTGCTACTATTTGTCCTATACTAAAACCTGACCTCAACATAAATTCTATAATCCTCATCAACATAAAAAAATGTCTTTCTATATGTATCAATGTCATCATCTTTTTTATCATCATCATCATCGTCGTCATCATATAAATCAGGGTCATATGTAAATGCTTCTGCTTCTGCTTCTGCCTTGGTTATCATTTTGCTTTTGAAACTCTTTGAAGAACCACCTAATAATTTTGTCATATCATTATCATTATAAGTTTGCGTTGCCTTATCATATGGCAGGTCTGTTTGCGTTGCCTTGTTTTCTTTGTTAAGCGTTTGTGTTGCCTTGTCTGCCATCATAACTTCTGCGTTCATATATCTTTCTTTATTTTTTATAATTCATTAAATCCATTTCATCAAAATCAAAATTATTCAATAACATATCTTTCTTGTATTTCTTCAATATAACTGTTGTTTGCATTTTGCTTGTGATTGTTTGTTTAAGCATTTCATCAAAAGTAGGGCGCTTCCTTAATTCGTGTTTGAGGTTGTTAATCATTTTATATTAATTATTGATAAATTATATACATGAATTATTTAAACCTCTGATGCTTTACCTTTTCCTTTCATAACTCTCCAATCTTCCATTCTTTTTCTTAGCAGTTCATCATTTACTCTTGTTGTCCATTTTCCCTCTTGTATTAGTTTTTCAATCAATCCAACTAAATAAGATCTACCTGTTTCCTTTTTACCTTTTCCTCCTTTTTTCTTTGTTCCATGTTCGTATTCGTGTTGTTGTTCTTTAGTAAGTTCAATTCCTCTTAAATGTAGTTGAAATAATAGGTCTTTTTCCAGAACGTTCGTTTTTTGTTTCCAGTGTTTCATATCAGTTGAATAATCAATGGTTTCCTTGCTTCTTCTTGATGGTTCTGCTGGGACTGTGGATGAACTGTCAGCGTTGTCCCGTGCTTGCTCTCTTCTTTCTTCTTTCCTCATCATTAATCCTCTTTGTGCCCTTTGTATCCGTTTAACTGCTTCGTCTTCTTTCCTCGTTGTTAATCCTCTTTGTGCCCCTTGAATTCGCTTAACTGCTTCGTCTTCTGTCATAAGCGGTTCTAATGGTGGTAAGTCTTCAGTATCGCTTGATTTTGCAGTTACCATTGACTGGATACTTGGTCTTCTCCCCTCTTGTCCTTCTAATTGTCTTGCTCGTTGTGCTCGTTCTTGTAGGTCTGCTATTTGTTTGCTACTAACTCTTTTTGAAACTTGACTGATTTGTCGTTCGTGTTGTTCCTCTGCATCATCCATTGAGGCACTTAGTGATTGTATTGCTTCATCTCTTAAATCATCCATTTCATCGTCTCTCGATATATCAAAATGTTCTGTTTGATTTTCCCCATCTAACATTTTTTGAAAGCGTTGTTGTCTCAAATCTACTGTATTATTATCGTACACTGTTCCCAATGGACTGTCACGAAAATAATAAGCGTTTCTGTCTATTACATCTCTGATATTCTTATTTTTGTATTCTTCCTTTGTAATTTCCTTTATCAGTTCATTATAAGACGGTCTTAATCTCAATTGTGATTTTAGCGTTTTCATCTGTTCATTGTCTAATCTCATTAGTATATTAAATTAATTAGATTATAATTTATTAATCTAATTAATCTAATTAATTTAATCAAAATTAAAATCCTTTCTTAATTGATTGATTATTCCTTTCTTCTTCTTAATAATTTCTGAATATGATTTACCTGTTTCACTTGATGGGTGATGTCTCAATTTTTCACCTTCCAACCTTTGGATTTCATTAAAATACGCCTGTGCTTCTTCCATATATCTTCTTTTATTTTGAAATACAGAATAATCTTTTTTAGCGCTATGACGTTCTAATTGTTCTTGTAAGTCTTTTAAATATGTATAATTAGGTTGATGCGCCTTGTTGTCTCCTTCATAATAGTAATGTTGAGTTGATTTATATGTCTTCTTCTTTTTGGGTTTATTTGTTTCAAAAACTGCTTTTCTATCAATAACATCACTGATATTCGGTTTGTCTTTATTTTGCGGTTCTGTTATTCTGTTTACAACGTTGTCATAAATTTCTCTACGGCGCATAAGCAATTGTTTCTTATCAATAATCATTATATATAATACTAATTAGATTATAAATATATTTATCAAATAATTTTACTTGCTAAATTATTAATTTTCTGTTTATTTTTATTATCTCGCTCTACCTTCATATTATTGTAACGGTCTTTTGCAGTTTCAAATACTTTATTAGCAGTTGTTTCTAAATGTTTTTTCAATCGTTCTTCAACTCGTCTTTCTATTTCTTGTTCATCCACTTTTGGAATATTATCTTTAACTTTTTCATATACGTTATTCTCGAATTCTCTTGCTTGTTCAGGATGCATAATTTTTATTCGAACAACTTTGTTAGGGTCTGGTTCTTTTTTAACTGGTATTCCATTACAGTTATGACGATATTTGAAAGTGTATTTTGTTAAATATTTCTTACACTTTGGACATTCCACTTTTTCCGTTGAGTACGTTTTAGATTTTAATTCTTGTTTTGGTTCTTCTTCTTCTACTTTATTCTCTTCTTCATTTATAATATTATTAGTTTCTACTTCTTTACTTTCTTCCTTAATAATAGGTTCTTCTTTAATTTCTTCTACTTCTTTAGGTGCTTCATTATTTTCACTGCCTACATCTACTATTTCAATATTTTTAACCATATAATTAGTATATAATAAATATTTATATTAAAATATTTTAATATAATTAGTGCTTTTCAACTCTCAACAAATGTTAAACTAAAACTACTGTCTGCCCCATGTAAATCTACAGTTTTACCAAAACTATCAACATATTTGAAATGAAGACGACGCAAATGTCTCATTGAAACATCATTAGCGTCATTCATTAAAATCTCATTATCATAGATTACATTTCCAAATCCAGCAGTAATAGGAATTTTCTTTAGTACACGAGCAACTCCATAAGGTGCTAATTGATTTCCATTAGTTAAACTATCACTGGTTAAGTAAATATTTTTCATTGGTAATAAATTAACAAAACCACTAACGAAAGGGTCAGGTGCAAAATTGATTTTTTCAACAGTGTTTCCTAAAACATTGTTAATAGACATTGTGTGGCTTCTGTCATAATCAATACTAAAACCGTAGTTAGTTTGCAATTCTTTATCTGTATGAATTACGAAAAAGTAAGAAACATAATTAACAGTTATAGTTATAGTATTTGTTTTTAATGAATAACTACAACTAAAAAAGTCACTATTTCCATCAGTTCCATTGGTAGCAGTATTCAATTTATTTTGTAATTCGGTTGCTAATTCACTACCTACATAACTACCTTTATCTGGTGCTACAATAAAATAATATACTGGTGCTCCTGTTAATATTCCTCCTAATGTTAAATATAATCTATTATTTACATTTTCTTCAATAGGATAAATAGTATTAGGTATCGATAATTCGTGGACGTATAGTTTTGTATTTGCTCCTGTTTCTTGTGTTTCTGGTAAATCTATAACAAAGTCAGAAGTGCTCACACTTTCATTTAGATTTCTATGTCGTGTATCAATATATATTTTACGAAAGTTCATTATATTTATATTAATTAATTAGATAAAAAATATCAATAATTAATATAATGAAGAATAAATATTATTTAAAAGAAGGAAAATTAAAATCATACAATCCACTTCATCAAGGTCATAGCGAAATGTATAGAAAAATAATTAATGAAATTCAACAAGAAAAATCATTATTCAAACCTAAATATAATAATAATTTATCTGACACAGAAGGATTAAGCAAAGCATATACAAATGGTAAAGGTTATTATTTGGATAATAATAAACTATATGTTGCTGGGACATTTGGTAAAAATAATATTATATCAAATATTAATGATATTTTAAGTGATATTACAATTCCATTTGGTTTAAGTTCACTCAGTGAAAGGTATAGAGATATTAGTGATATACTTGATGAAAACCATAATATTAGTGAAGTTATTTCACATTCATTGGGTAGTAGTGCGAGTGCTAAATATTTACAAAATAACCTTGATAGAAATATTAGATTAACTACTTACGGTGCTCCTTTTATTTCAATGTCAAACAAAAACGATGACAACTACACAAGCCTAAGAAATTTTGGAGATATAGTCAGTATTTTAGATAGAGGCAGTATAACATCAAATAGAGGAGGGTTTAACCCATTAACAAATCATCAACACTCATTATATGGTGATGCTGGCAAGGATGTATCAAGACGTATTGAGCCTGTAAAGGAAATTTTGTAGTCTTATATATAATGCCTAATAATGATATAAAAAACACTATAAATCCTAAAAAGAAAGTCAGTTATGATGACATTAAAAAGATTGTAGAAGACGACGCGAGGAACGAGCCTCGCGTGCTACGCGACCCTAATTATAAGGTTGAAAATAATAATATTAAAAATAAATCTAAAAAACTATTAAATAAAAAATCTAAAAAAGAAGTTATTGATTATTCGCACTTTAAAATAAATTAATTTAATAATAGAATAATATAATATGTTTCTATTATTAAATAAACAAGTTATGGAAACATTAGATATTGAAGATGTTCTTGTTGAAAAGAATTTAAGATTTAAATTAAAAGATGGTGGTTCTTATGTCCGTTCAAAAGAAAGTAAAAACTTTTATCCTTCATCGGTTTCTACTTATACCGCTGATACAAATTCGGTAATTAGATTTAACATTACTGGACCACCTAATCAATGGTTGTCCTTACCATCTCTATTATTAGGATTTACTCTAAATAACACTGATACAACAGCAAGTCACGAACTTCGACCAATTGATACAGCAGGTTTCTTTGATAGAGTGCGTGTGTTAATGGGTGATGTCATTGTATGTGATTTACATTCTCTTTCTCGCGCAAGTACAATGAAAGATGTATTAAAATCATCAGAAGAAAAAAGAATTGATGAAGCATTGGGTTTTGGAAATACTCTACTCAATCACGATGGACGGTTTTTAGTTTGCGATGCTACTGGAACTTCTACTAACCAAGCGGTAACTAGAAATGTAACCAATGGTAATTATAGAGGAATTAAAGCAGGTAAAAGTGCTAATGTCTATTTTGATTTAAATTTAAAATGTTTCAAGACTTGCGAAAACTGGATACCTTTATCTTATTGTCCCATCACGGTTGAATTAAATTTAACCACTGATGTATTAAAACCAATTGTTAATAGATCAGGACTTTTTACTACTACAAATACGAGTATCACTTGGTCAGTTACAAAACCTTTATTCAAAGGAAATGTTTATACTATTGATGATAGTTTATATGCCGAGTACGCAAAAATTTTAGAAACTGGTTCTCTCCCTATTACTTTTGAAACTGAAACCCTACAAGAACAAACAGCATCAACATCAACCGAAATATTCACAACTATTGTCCGTAATGTATCTAAATTAAATAAACTGTTTATTTCTTTTTCAAATGCGACTCAAAAGGGTTATGTAGGTGGATACGGTGAATTATTG
Source organism: Effrenium voratum (assembly GCA_963377175.1). Classification (NCBI taxonomy): domain Eukaryota; class Dinophyceae; order Suessiales; family Symbiodiniaceae; genus Effrenium; species Effrenium voratum. The sequence goes on along the minus strand of CAUJNA010002646.1, from coordinate 132,162 downwards.
AAACCATATAACTTTATGTATCATCCACTGGCACACGTAACAAATGATAAAGGATATTATGACCCAGAGCACGATTTATCTGCTTCTTTAGTAATCGGTAATCAAGTCATACCAAGTCAAGAATTCAAGGTGTTCGTGAAGCATACGTCCATCTTATGCATTGTTCTGATAAACCAATGTTAGTTAGAGCAGAAGATTACAGGTCTCACGCTTTTATGTATGGTTTTAATTTACAAAAATTAGGAAGTGCAAATTATACTGGTATGAACCTTAAAAATAACTCAAATATGGTAATAAAAATAAAGGCGTTGGATGGTTCAACATTATATACTGAAAATAAAATGGCAGAGAGACTTTACATGCTCATGGTGCACGAATGTATACTTGAAATCCGTTCAAATTCTGTAACATTTTATGATTAAATAAACATATGATATTATTAATTTTCTAATTAATAATATAATATTATGAGTAAAAACTTAATGAATATCTTTGATATTACAGCAAATAGAATTAGGCAAGTAAAAGATGGAGCAGTCAATGATATAGAAGACCTTTACGCGAGTAAATCTGACATTCAAACAGTATTAGATAGTAAAGCAGACCAAGCAGACACCTACACTAAGGAGCAGATAAATGCTAATTTTTATGATATAATTGAAACATATAACAAAACAGAAATTAATGTATTATCAAATAATATTAGTTCAAATACATTTTTAATAGGTAATCTGACAATAACTTCAAATACAAATTTTAATAATATTTCATCAAATACAAATTTAATAAATAATTTAAATGCTACTATGACAACTAATTTTAATAACATTAGTTCTAATTCTAATTTAATTAATACAAATATTAATAATATTTCTTCAAATACTACTTTAATAAATACAAATATTAATAATATTTCATCAAATACACATTTAATAAATAATTTGAATTCTACTATAACATCTAATTTTAATAATATTAGTTCTAATTCTAATTTAATAACAGGATTAAATAGTACAGTAAATTCACATATTATAGCAATATTTAGATTTACAGAACGGAGGTTCATTTAATGAATCAGATTACTATAATAAAATAACAACTAATAATTTATTATCAGAAAAGTTAAACACATCAGTATTAAATAATACATTAATACATAATATAACAACTACTGCAACTTTCAAAATAGCAGAATTTGGAAATTATAACAATTTCTTTGAAATGTATAATAATTATTTTGATAGTTATGTTTATGGAAGTTTGACTGGTTCAACTATGTGTTTAAATCAACGTGGTTTTGGTGATGTAGAAATTAATAATTCTTCAACTTTTCAAAATGATAAAATAATATTAAATCATAATACTACAATATTAAGTAATTTACAAGTATCTGGTTTATTTTCGTGTTCGTCTATTTTAGATATAGCAGGTTCTGATGCTAGATATGTTTTACAATCAGATGGATTAAGTGGATTAATAACAGGAAATACAAATACAATTAATTCAATAATTACTACTAATAATTCACAGGATACATCATTAGGACAAAAGTTAGATAAAATAGATACTAACGCTCAATCAGTAGCAGGTGCTATTAATTTTAGTGATAATGCAACTTTACACAGTAATTTAAATATGTTAACTACTGGTTCTATAATATGTAATAAGTTTAGTACTACACCTTCGCCTAATTTAGGATTACAAATGACATTTCAAATGTTTAATCGTGAATTTAATATTAATAGAGATGGTAGAATGTGGATGAGTAGCGCAGGAGGTCAATGGGAAACTCAAATAGGAGATGCTAATGTTGGAAGAGTGTGGGTAAAAGATAGATTTGGTTTAGGTGCTGTTGGTGTTAATGGTTATGTTTTAAACTGCGCCGGAAAATCGAGATTTACTGATGCAGTTGATTTTATAGGAACTGACAAGGCAGTAAATCTTAACAATGGTTCATAATTGAATTTTAATAATAATGGTTCAATACGAAGATATACACCAGATGCTATAGAAGGTTTATATGTCTCATAATGATTTTGTTGCTCTTTCTGTTGGTGATATTACTAATGCCAGTAATCAATATATGATGTGTGATGGATTAGTGAATAAAACTATTTTTAGTAAGCCTATAGATGTGTTAGGGAATATTTTTACGAATGCTGATGTTAATTGTGATAATGTTAATATTGCTACTGATGGTAAATTAACAATTGATACAAATTGTGAATTATATAGATATGTTAGTGCTTTTTCATCTTTTGATATGAGGAATAGTGATGCTAATTCTTCAATTAGATTTATTTGTGGAGACCCCGCAGTTCAATCTAACATAGTCGGGGCAGTTAATATTACTAGCGGATGGACTTTTAACACTTCTACTGCTGATGTAATGGGTAATTTATTTGCTGATGATATTTATGTTAAAAGCGGGGGAGCATTAAGAAGCAATAATATAGCACCTAATGGTGGAACATTAGTAACTGTTGATACTAATATGGCAATACAAAACGCTTATTTAGCAACTAGTACCATTCAATCATTTGATTTAACAACGGTTTCATTTTTGAAAAATACTTCAATGACTACTGGAACAGATCTAAAGATGGGAACAAGTGAAATATCAACTTATTACGATGGAACTAGTTTATCTACAATTGATGTAATATTTAGAACTTCTAACACTGCATTTAGAGTGGCAGATAGTTCAACTACACCTTCTGTTTTATTATCTATTGATAAGACATTTGGAACAACAGTAAATACTGAAAGTTTTACAAATAATGCTCCATCGACTTTTAATGAAAATGTAACAGTTGCAGGAACGAAAAAAATGTTATGTAATTTAATTGAACCATCAACAGGAACTAATATAGATTTAACAGCAACAACAGTAACCATCAACGGAACGTTTGTTGATTCATCTGATTCAAGATTGAAATATGATATAGACAATGTCAAATCTAATTGTATGAATATTATTAAGAAATTTAAACCGAAGAAGTTTAAGAGACACGATAGAAATGATAACGGTAAAACTCATATAGGATATATAGCAGATGAAGTATTAAAAGCAATTCCTAAAGAATTTGAAAATGTTGTTAGCAAAGACAGAGAGTATTTAGGATTAAATTATTTAGTTTTACCCGTGCTAGTTCATAAAGCAGTATTAGAATTAAATGATAAAGTAGATAAACTTGAAAAAGAAATTAAGGAATTGAAAAAAGAAAAATCTAAATAAATAATTAAATATAAATATATAAATAAATAAATAATTAATTAATATATATAGATATATGGACATTGACAGGAAAGTTAAAATAAAAGCATTATTTCAAAATAGTAGTATGAGAGAAAAAATATGTTATTGTGGTTGTATAATTACTAAGTTAAATAAAGATGAATTTACATTAGATAAATGTAATAATAAAGAATGTAATTTTAGTCATTCTAAATTTGATGAATATATTAAAGAATTAAAAGAAGAGAGAAGACAAGAGAGAAACATCAGACTAATAGATAAGTATGGTAAGGTATTAACTCCTATTGCTTGGGGATTGTTATGGCCTATTTTAATTCCTTTGAATATTTATTATTATATTATAATCTAAATAATAATATATAATGGGTATTGGTCAAAGTAAAAACGATGAAAATAACAGTATGGAAGACATTAAGAATTTAAGAGTAGATGAAAAAACAAGAGCAGATACTTTAATCATTAAATCTATTCAAGAATGTGTGGCAAGGATTGAAAGATTAGAAAAAGAAAAACAAACAAAGTTTCGTTATGCTATTCCAAAAGTAGATTTATGCAACTGGTCATTATTCTAAATTAATAATATTAAAAATTATTAATATTATTAATTATTGTTCTGGGGTTTCTTCTGTTTGTAATGATTTTAGATAGTCAATGTGTTTTTGTGATTTATAGTGTTTTGACATCCAACCCTTACCGCATACCGAACCACATTCACAAGTTATTCTTACAGATCTCCGAGCGCATATTTCATCCTTATTTTCTATATAATATTATTTTGCTCTTTGTATTGCTTCTTCTCTATGTTTTATATATTTATTTCTATCAATTTCTTTATACTTTTCTGGGTTTTGTTTTCTATCATTCTTTTTGTAGTCGTATTTTTGTTTAGCACTTTCTCTAATATCATCATCATTTCTCATAGGTTTATAACAATTTAATGACGGTCTTAATTCTTCATATAATTCTCTTTCTCGCGCTAGTGCTTCTAATTGATTGTTTAACTGTTTAGTTTCTATTAATATCATTTCAAAATTGTCAAAACCATTATTATCACGAATAAATTTATATACTGGAAAGTTATATTTTTTACTATTTGGATTATTGCAAGTTCTTTTATGCTTTGCTTTTCTTTCTTTGAAATTGGTTGTGTGTCCGATATACATATTTGGATTATCTAAATCTTTACAAACAATCTTGTAAAAATGTGTGGTTGAATAGTCTACGGGTTTTTTAGGCATAATAGTTTATTAAGTGTTATAATAGGTTATTCTTTAATTGTAAATCGTTTCTCGAAATTGATATAGAACATGCGATTGACATCTTTAGAATTTAAATTTACGAAAAAGAATGAATATGTAGAATGATTTATTGCTGTATGATACATTTCTAAAAGTTTATCCTTATCAACAATCGCGGCATTTTCTTCAATAAAACTCATTAATTCTGATATGTTTTTTAATCTGAAAATGTATAATGAACTGGCATTGACACGGATTATATTAGCGACTGTTTTATATTTTTGAAGACTGCATATGCAAGAGATGGCGTCATGTCTGCCGCGCGTAAACAAACCGTGTAAAATTTTAGAATATCTCAAAAATTTGGGATCATCACTGAAATCATCAATGCAATTAAGAATTGAATATAATTTCTTCATTTTAGTATTTTTCATATAATGTATTATTTTTCTTTGTGTATCAATGATATTTTCCAATTCTTCTGGTCGGTATTCATCAAAATAAACTTGCTCTTTTGTATCATCCACCTTCATTTCTTCTCGTTGGTATTTCTTGACTTTAACAAAAGTAGGGTCATTATGGACGCTCGGACTAAAAATAAAGACACGAGAGAAACAGTTTTTATATACATTTAATATCAAATTTTGAATTAGAACTGTTTTGCCACCTGTTGAAGAAGCAACTATAATACTTCTAAATGGTAATTTTGGCACGTGTTCATATTTAGACTGTTTAAATTCATAGTCAGTTATGTTTATTGGTTTTACTATGGGAACATCAGGCATAATAAAATAATATTAAAGATATTTAGAAAAATACTTATAATTAATACTAAATGGAACATCGTTTTTTTCATGATATGATGACGGCAAATATCAATGAAAAAATGGAACAGGTTTTCCATTGCTTCAATCAATAAGCATTGAAGATAATTAGTTTTGTGTCTTGCTCGCGTGTGCAATGAAAACCCCAAGTGCTGTGCCCCACCAATATTCTATTATGCATGAAAATAATAAGATCAAATAATTATTTTTAATAATTATTTCATCTTATTATTTAATATGGATAGAAGTTATTCAGATTATATTGATATAATAGATGAAGTAGAGAATATAGAACAAGTAATAATAACTGACAACAGATGTAAGAAAGTATGCTTTTATACATTAGAATTAATAAAATTAGGAATACAATATATCAAAAATAAAAATGTAAATATTAATATAAATGGGAAAAAAGAAAAACAAAAAGAATAAAACAGATACTACAGTTTCTTCAACAGATGAAGACAAAGAAGAAGAAATTGTTAAAGAAACATCAGTTATTGAGTTTGAGTGTCCTATGTGTAGAAAGATGTTAGCAATGAAGAGCGAATTAGAAATTCAAAAGAAAGGAAATTGTAAATGTTCGTGTATTCCGACAAATTTCAAATTGAGTAAAAACGATAAGAAAATGAATATTGATAAAACTAAAGACAGTATAAATCTGGAAACGGATGTTCATAATATAACTTTTAAATGGGGTCGTGATGTGTCAGCAAGTAGTCAAGAAAAAGAAACGCAACAAACCGTTAAAGAGATCATGAAAAATGCTTAAACAATAAAAAACAATATATATCAATATGAATAGTGATAAAGTTAAAAATGCTAAAAATTATCAAAACGGTAAAATATATTGTATTAGAAATAGTACAACTAACGATTATTACATTGGAAGCACCTGTCAAAGTCTAAGTCAAAGAATGGCACAGCATAGAGGTGACATGAAGAAACAAAACCGCCAAAATACAATAATATATCCATTTATGTTAGAACACGGATATAACAACTTTTATATTGAGTTAATTGAAGAATGCCCCTGTGAAAACAAATGCCATTTAGAAAGGAGGGAAGGGGAATTGATAAGAGAGTTAAAACCAACTCTTAATATTAAAGTGCCAGGAAGAACACAACAAGAGTTTAAACAGGACAACCCCGAATATGTCAAACAACAAAAGGCAAATCGTAATAAATCATATCGTGAAAACAATAGAGAGAAAGTGTTAGAGAACAAGTTGAAGTACCGTGAAGCAAACCGAGAAGAATTAAGGGTAAAAGCGAGACAATATCGCGAAGAACATAGAGAAGAAGTTAATAGAAAACAAAGGGAAGCATACCACAAACAGAAAGAACAACAAAATATAAACTCATCCGATAATGGTGATAACGAAGCACAGGAAACTATTAAACAAATGATGAAAATTTAGTACTTAAAGAGTAGATTTTACATTAAATCAATTTTATAAATAAATAAATATTTAAATAAATAATTATATAAATAAATATATATAGAAATGTCTGAAGTTGAGAATGATGCTATTGCTGAACTATCAAAGAAAATAATGACAGTTAGTAAAAATGTTAAACTGTTGTACGAGATGATAAAAACTATTCACCAGAAACTTGATGCAAAGGCATACGAACCAAAAAATAGCAATGAAGAGAAGGAAAAGATTGATAAAATCTTTGAAAAGAAACAAATAGGAAGACCGTCTGGCAGTTTTCAAGATAAGCAAAAGCAATATATGGATATGTTAAATAAGAACAAAATTAAATCTCCAAAAACAGAAACTATTGAATTTTATAAACTGTTTAAGAACGAAGAAGGAAAATACGAATTAATATAATAAATTTCTAAATAATTCTAATAATATGAATTTATTAGAATTCGCCTCGGCCCCAAAGGGGCCAAGGGCGCTCAGATCTCTTCTCCAAAGAGAATCTTCGCTTTTCCCCTCCCCCAACCCCCTCCCCGACCAAAATTTTGCCGGGCCGCCCCCCCCAACCCATGTCGGCTGGACCCAAAATCCTGTCCGGCGGGCCTTGAAATTTTCGGGGTTCGTCGGCGTCCAGCTCCATGGGTCCATTTTTGTCGAAAATGTGCTGACAATTGCGAAAATCACTAAAAAATTGCTTTTTTGTCCTGAAAAGCATGACCTCCTGGTGGCCAGGCCTGCCTGACGTGTCTGAGACTAGGCTCAGGCCCAGCCCAACCAGCAACCCGCCTGCTGGCCAGGCCTGTCAGCCCCACCCAGCCTCAGGCCCAAGCTTGTCTGAAACCCCAAGTCATCCCCCAGTCTCACGTGTCTGAAACTGGTCTCAAGCTATGCCAGCCACCAAGCCCGTCTGACGTGCCCCAGCCCCTCAGTCCGGCTGCCCAAGCAACTCAGCCCAGGCTGGCCAGGCCTTGACCTCCGCTCGCGTCTGGCCCCAAGTCATCCAGCAGGCCCAGCCCCGTCTCAAAGTACGCCAGCCTGAGACTGGCCTCAGGCCCAGCCCAGCCCAGCCAACTCGCCACCCAGCCTCAGGCCCAAGTGTGTATGAAACAGGCCTTGCCCATCCAGCAACCCGCCCAAGCACAGCTCAGCCCAGCCCGCCCAGCCCAAGTTCCAGGCACAACCAGCAGCCTGGTCCGGCTGCCCGGCAGCCAGCAACCCACCCATGGCTTCGCAGCCTCGTGGCTGAGACTAGCTTCAGGCCTGCCCAGCCCAGGCCCCAGCGCATCTCAGGGCATGCCAGCCACTACCGGCCCCCAGCTCCCAGGTCACCAGCAGGCTCAGCCCAGTGTGCCAAGGTCAGGTTTGTCTAACATGTCTGAGACTGGCCTCAGGCCAACGACCAGTCTCACGTGTCTGAGACTGGTCTCAAGCTATGCCAGCTACTCAGCAGCCCAGGCTGACCAGGCCCCTTCGGCGCAGTCTGAGACTGGTCTCAAGGTATGCCAGCCTGAGACTAGCCTCAGGCCCAGTCCCTCAGCCCGCCTGCTGGCGTGTCTTACGTGTCTGCGACTGGCCTCAGGCCCAGCCTAGCCAGCAACTCGCTACCCAGCCTCAGCCCATCCAGCGACCCGCCCAAGCACAGCTCAGCCCAGCCAGCCGAAGTTCCAGGCGCAACCAACACCATAATCCAGCTGCCCAGCACCACCCATGGCTTCGCAGCCTCGTGGCTGAGACTAGCTTCAGGCCCAGCCCAACCAGCAACCCGCCTAAGCCAACCCCACCCAAGCCCACCCGGTTTGAGACTCGCAGGCCTCAGCCTATCTAGCGCCGAGACTGGGCCTCACCAGCCTGGGCTCAACTAGCGTCTAGCCCAGCCCAGTCCGCCTGCTGGCCAGGCCTGTCTGACGTGTCTGAAACTGGCCTCAGGCCCAGCCCAGCCATAGCCCAGCCCCCTCAGTGCGGCTGCCCAGCCCGCCGTAAACTAGCTTCAGCTCAACCAACAACCCACGCAAGCAAGGTCCAGCCAAGCTGCCCGAGACTAGCTTCAGGCCCAGCGCAGGCTTATCTGATGTGTCTGAGACTAGCCTGTGGCCCAGCCCAACCAGGCGAGGCCGGCTTGTCTGACTTGTCTGGAGCCAGCTTCAGGTATTCGGACCTTCCCAACACTGGATTTCGGTGTTCCTGACCCTTCCCTCAAACTAGGCTGGGCCGAGGCGGGCAACGCGAAGCGTTTACAATTATTTTCAGGCACAAGTTCAGTTGGAACGATTGCGAAGTCATTAGGCTTTAATGTAATATCATTGGATTTTAAAGAGTGGATTTAACATAATTTAAACATTTAGTTTTAAAAGTTTATTTTTATAATATAGTATATATGGAAGGAAAGGTTGAAAAAATGCTAATAGAGCTGGTTGAAGATGTCTCTGACAGTTTGACTTTAATAGCGCGGAATTTAGACAGAATAGCAAACAAAATGGAAAGCAAACCAACTTTCAATAGCAACAATAATAATTATCAGTCAAAAGATGTTGATAGAGACAGTAGCGAATACAAAAACAAGAGACGTATTTATATTACTAAAATTAATAATAAATCAATAAAATAACCTAAACCAAGTAGTATAGAATACTACCAAATCAAGTATAACGAAGAAAAGAAGCTTTATGAATAATTAAAATCTAAATATTTCTAATAATATGAATTTATTAGAATTATTTTCAAGCAGTGGTTCTGGGGATAATTATGTAATACATAAACAGGAAGATTTATACAAAATACCTGCTGAATTGATTTGTGAGATTTTGACGAGTTTGGTGGATTAGGTGCTCCAATTGAACTGCGTTGACCCACCCAAATGGGTCGCATTGACCCCTCCAAGTGGGTCGCTTTGACCCATGACCCCTCCAAGTGGGTCGCTTTGACCCATGACCCCTCCAAATGGGTCGCATTGACCCATCCGATTTCCCATAAACCTTACAATAAAAAACATTGTAAGATTTATGTTTGAAATTATGGGATTTTATATTTTGGGATTTTGGGATTTTAGTTTCAAGGAATATTGATTATAGGAATTTCTTAAAATGTATTTAAAGGTTTAATGACATTGTATTATAAGAACTATGGAAGGAAACATTTGTGTGTTTAATTAAAGGTAAAATGTATGAAGGAATTTTGGAAAACGGTTCATTCAAAACTGATAATGGAAAATTATGTAGAAACTGTGGTAGAATGAAACTATTTGACGAATTTAATAAAGATAATAAACAATGCAAGCAATGTTCAGAAAACAAAAGGAATAACCGAATTAAACATAAAGATAGATACAATGAGGAGCAAAGAAAAAGATATGAAGAAGATGATGAATATAGAAATAAATCACTTGAAAGTAATAGAAAATGGAACAGTATAAAAATTCAGTGTGATATTTGTGACTGCTATTTTTCTCAATGTTTAAAAAAGCAACCAACATCTTAAAACAAATAAGCATAAAATAAATTTAGAAATGAAACAGGCAGAAGAAAATTAACATTATTTTTATTAATAAATATTTTACATAAAATTGTATAAGGTTAATATGTAGAATAACTTCTTAACCTTATATAATAGTTCAATGAAGTTAAAATTATTTTCAAGGAATTAGATAAGGTTAATGAATATGAATAATGTATTAACCTTATTTAATATTTGAATTATAAACCTTTTTTTTATATTTTGCTAAGTTGTTATGAAAATTATTTTACTTCATTCAACATCTGTTCTGTATTTTTGGGGGGCGGGGGGCGGGCGCAAGCGCCAGCTACCAGCCGGCCCGCCTGGGGGCTGACGGACTGGTGCCGCGCCGTGCCGTCGAGGTGCGCCAGGTCCGGGAACCTTCGCCTCACCTCCGGCCGCA
>CAUJNA010002646.1:106516-119016 GCA_963377175.1 Effrenium voratum | reverse complement strand
TCCAACGAATTCTGTGGTTTTGCTTGTGGCTTCCCTGTAAACCAAGCCCAAAAGGGTAGCGCGAACTCACCACAAACGGACCAAAGAGGTGTTTAGATTCACCAAGCAGGGTGGTTCAGGCTTCCCTTCCCGGATTTTTCAAGCAACGAGAAAGGCAAGTCGAAACCCACGTTGGGACCTCCCAACCCCTGGGCCGGGGCGCGCATCTGGGCGCTGGGCACCGCCAGCAGCGAGCGGTGCCCCAGCGCCCGGGGGCCGAACTCCTGGCGGCCCCGCACCACCGCGACGATGGGATGGGCCTTCGACCAGTTGCCCCTGGCGATTTGGGCGGCGAAGGTCGCTGTCGGCGGGCTTTGGGCGATTTGGAGGCGGTTTCGGCGAAGGTCGGCGAGGGGAGGTGGCGGTTTTACCCTTTCTACTGCCCCTTCCTTCGGTGTGTGGGGACTGCTGGATTTCTTGGATCTTTTTCGCCTACTGGCCCCATTCAAGTCCCATGCCAGCTTCTAAACTTGAACACCTCCAGAAATGGAGTTCCCAAGAGCCATGGCTCTCTTTGGAGATGCGAACGGTACCCCTTGTTTCTGAGGGAGCCCATTTAGCTGCTCGGCTTTAAAGGGAAACCAAGAGGAAAACCGTTGAGCCATTTCGAGGGTCTGGAAACAGACACGGTCCTACGGATTCCCACCAAAGTGTCCCCTCCCTGGATGGATTCGATCAATGGGCTCCTATGCGGCGCGAGCAATACATGATAGTCCCTTTGGTGCAACTATGGGGTTGGGTCAGCGATGGTGAACTACATTAAAATTGGATAACCAAAGGCCATACGGCTTATTCTTGAGATAGCAAACCCCAACCACCCCTCAATGCTCACACTATGTTGGTCTGGCTGGATAACAGTGGTTGGTTCAAATACAACCATGGTTCCAATTGACTGAAGTAGGCAACCTGGCTTTGGAGGAGCCCAATGGCACAATCACTGCCACCGGAAGGGACCGGGTCATCGGAATGCGGCGCAAGTCTTATGCTCTGACTGACGACAAACGAGTATGGTCCTATGCGTTCCCGGCAAAAGCTTCTTTGAAGAGGAACAGTTGATTGATTATTGAGGGTCAGACCCCATTGCTCCAGAGCCAATCGCATGCTCTGCAAATGCGTGCTTCTTCGTTTTAGTGTACCCTGTGTTGTGTGGCTTCAAAGGGAAACCAAAAGGAAAACCACCATTTTAAAAAGGGGGGGTCTCCCCTACAAAACAGATTGCACTCAGTCTGTTTCAGCTTGTTCTTCGGTGGGGCACATGGGGGACCAACAAATCTAGCAATTGCACGCCTCGAGCTCCTATGCCCTATGGATCTTGATCATGTGGGCATCCCAACCTTCACATGTCTCCCTCAAACTTCTTGAATACTGAACATCCCAAGCTCCTGTGGGCATCCCAACCTCACGTAATCCCAACAAAAATCAAAGCCACAAACCGAGGGTCGAAGGTCTTGTACTTTCAGACTCCGAAGCTCGAGGGAGCCCTCCGAGGGCCTGCCCTCGCCGGCCAGCAGCTGGGCCAGGTACTCCACTCCTCCCGAAAGGCCGAGAACTCAGCTCACGCGCATCCAAACTGACGCTTATGCCAACCAAAAGCCACAGGTCACAGGTTCTGGAAGTCTCATCTGGGCTGTCAGTTTTCAGATCCCCCGCTCAAAGTGAATAACTTTGAGTGGGCTAAATGGAAACTAAACACAAGGCTAATAAGCTAAGGGTTTTGCGGCTGGGAACCACCAAGACATCTCAACTCCAGAAGCAGAAGTCAGGCCCATCCGGTTTCTCCCGAGCGCCTCCCAAAGACGCGAGGCGCACCGCGCCGCGGTTCCGCGCCGCCTGTGGCAGCAGAGCCTCGTCCCAGAGCCGGAAGCCCAAGTACCTCGATATTCGTGCGTCTGGCGCAGCCCGTGCGGGCCATAGCCGAAGGAAGAAACACATGGCTGTGGGTCAAAACCAATGGTACCCCTGGTGAACATCAAAATAGGTGTTACATGGGTGTTCATCCGCCCCAAAATGGAGGCATACGTTATGACCCATGGCCACATGAGCCCCGAACCACTCTTAGTTGGTTGTCCCGCTGATCTTGGCGGGAAAATTGGGTGGACTCCCCGAACTCTCAAGCATGCTTTGGGAACCAGACGTCTTTGCCAGGTCGGGCTTCTTGCCGGACAGCTCCAAGCAAGCTACCCTCGATGTTCCGATGTTGGAAGGAAGTCAAATGCCCCTGTTGCTGTCTGCTTCCGGGACAAACCGATGCTGGCCTTTTTTGGCCGGTGCGCAAACTCAACAGGACACCATGTGTTTGCACTTGCAATTGAAGGGATCCCCGAGTAAAGGACCTTGGGTTGGCATCGCTCGATTTGCCCCCGAATCGGATGAGCTTGCCATAAAATTGGTGTTTCTTTTTTTGAGTTGGTGCCCCGATTGAACTGCTTTGATAGCACACTTTCGGGAAACTGGAGCCCCCGTTCCAGGCTTCAGGCTAGGGCAAACCCCTTCAAAAAGACCAAGAACCTTCAAGCCAAGGATGTTTCAACTACCAAGCCCAGCAACATCTAGAAGTTCCAACCCCCTTTTTCTAGCCACCGCACAGCTTTTTCCGAAAACACCCCCTAAAACCGGTGGCTGCACCGGCGCTTCGCGGGGTCTTCGCGGGGTTTTCGCAGCTCCGAGGCGCTGCAGCGGCTGCCGAACCCTGGGGGCCGCCACGGACCACAGGCCCCCCACGGTGAGCCCGCTGTCGTTGGGCGCCGCCGGCACGTAGAAGGCGGCGCCCAGGCCTACGGGCGACGCTGGGCGAGTCATGGTGTGGAGTCATGGCGCGAGGGCGAGGCGTCGGAGTTTGAGATTTCTTTCTTTGTTTTCCGCTCGCGCCAAGGGCGAGTCATGGTTCCACTGGATTCGCTGTCCGAAGACAGAGTCATTTTTGTCCTCGAAGTCGTCGGATTTTTCCCGCTCGAGCACAGAGAAATGGGGGTGGCCTCCAAAGACAAGTGGCCTCAATCCAACCACTAAAAGGGGACAACCCCTATTCAGAAACCCAAGGGAATGATAGTTGATTTCAACCAACGGTCTCAACCATGGTTCTATTTTGCGGTGCGATTTCTAGATTTCGCCAACAAAGTTCAGGGAGTTCGGACGAGCTTGAACCGACCGGAACCACCTTCGGTTTCTCGGAAAACGGTGAAATCAAAACCGTTTGGGCTGGTAGGGAAAGGAAAGCAAACAACCCGCATTCATTTTGGCCTGTTTGGGGCAACCTCCGGTTTACCAAACAAATAGGCGTTCCCCGTCGACCCTGAACCATTGCCACCAGGCATGCTTTAAACAATCAACCCAAAAAAAACATCATGTTCGAAACCATCCCCCAAACCTGGGAGATAAAGGGCAACAAGGAGCAACCAGAGAGGTTACCAATTCACCGGGACGCTGTCGTGGAGGAGTTGGTTGGTCAGCACATTCAAGGCGCAGCCCCCGGTGATCACCAAACCATCCACCTGGAGCTGGCCCTCTGGCCCGCTGGCCCCCATCAGGGATCCTTTTGGAATGACGTGCTTCTGGCTGTACTTTCCCTTCTCAGCTTTTCAGAAATGGCTGAAAACTGACGATATGTGGGTGCTTCTCAAAGGAACGATTGGTGAACAGAATGGGGGTCAACCAATTCTCTGCCGTGCTTCCAGCAGAAGCCTGGACACTAGAGGCATATTCGGGGCCTCGCATGTCCAGTATGGGTCGGTTTCTATCATATCAATAACTCTGACCCCCCCCCCCCCCCCACTCGCATCATTTGCCGAAAAAATGGAAAACAACAACATACACAAACAAAACACGGTCCGAAACTCAGATGCCCAGTAGCCATGGAAAAAGGGCACCCTTTTTGTCGTTGGTTGAATTCAAAGGGGAAGCCTTGCCCCAAGAAAGGAGAGAAAAAAGCGCACCGGGAGGAAACAGCCCAAAAATGACGCATGGCGCCTCCTTGACGCCCACGTGCTCCAGCAGCAGCTGCACCCTTTCCTTCACGAAGCTCTGAAACTCCTCCTGCACCGTGGCGCCCACCGCCCGCTGCCGCGCGGCTCCGCCGCACGCCGCGGCCACCAGGCCCCGCGGCATGCTGGCGCCCACGCCGGGGAAGGCGCCCACCGCCTCGAAGAAGAAACGCACCAAGGGCCGCAGCTCCTCTCGAGAGGAACTCAGTGGCTTCCCAACATGGCACCTGTGAGAGGGTACCTGGAAGATCAATGTCCTCAAGGGACCCTCTGTCAGGTGCCATGTTAGTAGGAGGGAGGGTGTATTGTTTGTGGTCTCTTGATCGGTTTAGTCAAGCCCAACAAGCTTGTCATTTTGAAAGAGCTGAAAGAGGCCTCGGGCAATCTAGACATAAGAGGGTCTTGGCCCTGCAAGTGATTGTGGAGTAAATGTGTAAATGTTTCAGCTTCAACAATGCTGTGGGGCAAACTGCGGTCCAAGGCGACGGAGACTCCAACGCCTCGTTGCGGCTTCAGGGCAGCTCAAAATGTTCTGAGAGTTCAGGAAGCAATGATGCACCTGTGACATATAAATGTCGCCAACCAAGCTTCGCGCTTTGCTTGAGAGCAATTAGGAGTTTCACACTGAATGGGTGTCCATGCACATATGGCTGACGCCGCAAAGATGCATTCGCTGATGCTGTCTTTGAATCTTGAGCTCTTCTCTTTGTCACACTAAAGCCTTCCTTATGTGCATCAGTTTGCACATCAGTCTGGGTGTGAAATGAGAGTAACAGGCAGCTCATTACTCGTGCCGGGCTTGCAGAATCAAACAATTAAAGCTCTGAGATTCAATCTTTGCCTGTTCTGAATGGCCTAAATGCACTTGAGAGGCAGTTTTGATTGAAGGTCCCGGGAATTCTCAATCGTCAGTCAAAACACTTCCTGGGTTGATGTTTGACAACTAGTCCTTGAAAATTCCACTCTTCACCCTTAGATGCCGTAGAACGCATTAAACGAGTCCTCTAGTATATGCTGCAGCTTCTGCTAATTCTCACGTCACGGCCTTTGTGCAAGCATAGTCTGGAATCATGATCATATCCTAGGAATAAAATTTCTAATCCAGTAGGAAGTCTTTGCGAATTCCAGCTCTTCACCCGGATGTCCCTCATTTGCCTCGGGAAATACCTCAAGAATCCTTCCCAAGTGTTTGGAGTATTGTCCGTGGAACCGCCTTTGTTTGGTGCATGTTTCACGTGTAACTGCATTGTCTCTGTCTAGTTGTGTGGGGGCTAGATACTGCTCAGGTGAGCCACGAATCTCAAACTCATGAAGCACCTTGCTAGTGGGGGCTAGCACATGCGTATATGCAGGCATATCTATGTGACACCTGTCATATTCATAGTCACATGCATAGTTGTTCACGTATGTACGTATCGCTATGTGTGCACGCCTAAAACTCACAATTCGATTCAGCGATTGAATGTCTTCAAGAATAGGCTTGGTAGTCTGCGCTTCGAAGGCTGGTATTGTAGGGTCGGTGTGTGTGTGTGTGCGTCATGCGTGCCGCGCATGTGTTTATGTATACAAACATACGCACATACTGGCCCCTCAGTGCGTGTTGGGGGACCCCTCCGGGAACGTGGGTTCCTTTTGGTTTCCCTTTAAACCCTTCCAAAAAAAAGGTCCCCTATTGCGGATGGTTGCGAAATCCGGAAATCGCAGCACGAAATGAAGCCATGGTAATTCAACCCTAACGTTTGTTGCTACTTACGTTGAAAATCAGAAACCCTTGGGTCGGTGGGTCTTATGGATGACTCGCAAGCACCCACAAAAAAAATGCAGGAGAAACTGGACCCGCAACGTCCTCGTCCACCTGGCCCGTGGCAGCGTAGCCCATCAGCTTCCCGGCCCAGCTCAAGGACGCGTCCGAGCGCTCGAAGTAGTGCTGCCGCGGCACGATCAGCGCCCAGGGCTCTTGCGCGAGGCTCGTGAGGTTGGAGCAGTCGAAGAAGTCGGCCCTCGGATGATGTTCCGGCAGTCAACCCAATCAATCTCAGGCCAACCCATACAATGCCATGGGAATGTCAACCCAATCTCAGGCCAAGCCATGCGCAGTCAACCCAATTCGTGCCATCAACCCATGGGAATCTCTAATACTGTACAGGCAGCGTGTATCTCTACGAATCATTCTTGTCATCCCATACAATGCCATGGGAGTCTCTTTTACTGTAGCACTTTGTACTACGAGAAATTCGGGAAAACCCATAAGGCAGGCGCAAAGGGATGCCCGTGACCTCCGGCAGCAAGGTGGCCAGCTGTTCATAGGCCCCCATGGAGTAATCCAGCTGCGCGATGCGCCGCAGCTCAGGACCTTTCGGCGACGGGCAAAGCTCACCCATGAGCCCGGCCAAACCGTGTTATCCGATTCCCCACAAACCGTGGCGGTCTCGGCTTTCCTTTGGCCTCCCGGTAAAACACACAAGATGGATCCAACTTGTTGAACTGAAACCAATAAACCAATCTAAACTAGTAACAAAATTCCGCGGAGTGAACCAAATCAACTTAGAAAACAGGTTCAACCTACTAAACCGATTCAACCTGTACAATTCAATTCAGCCTGGGTGCCCACAAAATGGGTGGTCAACCAGAAAGGTACCCCCCAAAAAAACAAGATCCACCTAAACCGCCAAGCCTTCCTCAAAATCTGGGCTGTCCTCAGATACCCTGCTAACAGTTTAACTTTTAGTGGGTGCAATGCAAAACCCTCACCCAACCAGCTAAAAGCCTGAACAACCGGAACCGGACGGCTGGGCACCAGAAATGGTCACTGCCAGACAACTTCCCATCAAACCTGCAAACACCAAACACAGCTCGACGTATCCACCTAGCGAATGGCCACCTGCACCCCATGCCCAACCTACGCTTTGGGCCACGTAGGCGTTGAAGGACCCGTCGTTCCCCGAGGAGTCGTAGGAGATGATCAGCGCGGAGCGGAAGGGGGAGGCCCAGAAGCCCAGCAGCGCGTGGGCCTCGGAAAGGTGTGGTGGATTTTCCTAGGGGGGTCCAATTCCTTGTGGTTGGATTCAGAGAACTTTTGGAGGGAACATTTTCACACCCCCCTACTAATGGGACGGTTTAACAAAATCCTGGGTCAACATCTACTTGCGATCGGCAAGGGAAATCGGGGAAAGACCCCGAGAAAAACGGCTTGGGGACCAAAGCCTTCATTCCCAACACCCGGAAGGTCATTCCCTGGGCGCCCCTCCCCTCCACGTTGCCATGGAACCTGTCTGAGGAATCGGTCCCTGAAGACGATTCGAATTTTCCTTTCAAAGGGAACATTTCTCTGGTGGGTTCCATGTTGGTGGACAGGATGATGGTAAGTCCGGCTAGTCTTCATCAGAGCTTGTATTTCGTCGTTTTTTGGGAAACCAGAAGGAACACCAAATGTTCATCAAAATTCCGACGGTCAGAGCTATCCCTGTAGAGCTATCCGTCCAATCCAGATCCTGTGGGTTTGCATTTTGTGTATCGGTGCCCCTGACAACTGTAGGACATCAGGGGGTCTGGGACACTGGGACCTTGCAAAAACGAGGGATCCACGCTCCAGCAATAATGAGGGGGGGTTGATGAATCAGGGGTCAGCACTATTGTGGGGGGAGGGAGGGGGAACCAAAAGGGTCTTGGGCCTCTTTCGTAGGTTCTTTTAATAACGCAGCTTGCGGAAACCAACTCTTGGGTTTGTTTGAGGCGCAGTACCCTTGGGTTGGTTCAAAGTTAACCCAAAAGAGGACGTTGCTGGGGGTTTCCCTAGTTCGACGCGCACCCTCGCGGGGACGATTCGCCGCCCGTCAGAACAAGCCCCTGAGTTTCTGCAAAGGGAAGCCAAAAGGGCTTTGTTTTCAACAGTTGGGTGTGTCTTCTTTGTCAGGGACCCCGGTATTCCTTTGACCCCCACAAAAAGCTTTACCCTCAAGACAACGACAGACACACCCCCTTTGCTCATCGAACTGCCCCGATTCGCCGCATAAAAGAAAAGTCGCCTCGTGGTGGTCCACAAAGTGCCAACGGTCCACGGAAAAGATCTCCTCGACGATGGTCATCAGAACCAGCTGCGAGCAGTCGCGCGCATTGGCGAAGACGATGACCTCTCAAAACACGGACTCTCGGGATACTCAAGCACCAAGAAACACGGCAGGTGGCAAATAGCTTCGGATGCCGGGAAAGTGATGTTCATGTGTATGTATATATATATATATATATATATATACATATATATATATATATATGTATATATGTACATATGTATGCATATATGGTCTCTGGAGTCCTCAGGTCGATCAGACTTACACTGGCACAATGCAGGCAACATGCGCGTTTTCCTGATCTGGTCAACAGCATCCTTGGGGCTAACGGAATGTGTTAGCACATGCCAGCTCCTGCATGGAAGATTGAAGATTCGCAGCGGCGTGTTTTGAGGACAACATACTCCTGGGCGCCAGCTTCTACATATATATATATATATTCATGTATGTATAGAATATACGTATACATGTGTCGGTTGACTGCACTTTTGGCAGGCTTGAAGCACCGAGAAGCGCCGTTGGTGAACTGCTGCAAGGGCTCCTCGGCGTCGCAGCGGCTCTGCACGGTTCTTAGGGCGCGGAGCCAGTCGCGGTGGAAGATGTTCAGGTCGAAGGTGCTGGGCCGGAAGTACCTGCACAGATTTTCGGATCCGGGCGCCGAGAACAGCGGCGAACTTTGTTGCTGGTTGACGCGGGATGATATCATGGAAACCCAAAAGAGTAAAAGGGCAGAACGGCAAAAAGGGCAAAAGGGCAAAAAGGCAAAAGGGCAAAAGGGCAAAACGGGGGTCAAAGGCAAATGGTCAAGGAAACCAAAAAAAACTCGAAATCAAAGGCACGCGACGTCTGGATTTTGGAAAGTCAGGGCCAAACAAAAAGCAAACTTGCAGAGATTTTGAAGATGGAAAGTAGCATCCATGCGGGGCTGGAGGAGAATTCCAAAGCACAGCGGTTTTCGGAGAATGTGAAAACCGGCTGCTGCGAATCGTTTAGTCCATGCACCCTGCTGTACGCCTGGCAAACATGGTGGTTCTATTCTGCAGAGATTCAAAGCAGTCCATGTCAATGTCGTTCTCGGTGCCAAATCAGACAATTGGTCAATATGTGTATCAGAACAGCGATGTCCCCCAACCCACATCCAGCCAAGAAGCAACCCCCGCCCCAACTCTCCAAAGAAATAATATATAAGACCACATGCCAATAGCAATGAAAGCAATTTCACTCATATAACAAAAAGATTATCAACGCAACTGATTTCTAAGATAGAACCTTCCTCCCCACCCCTCCCCGAAAGAAAAAAATCCCAGGCCCCAAGCGGCCCACACGTCTCTTGCCTCTCTTCGAAGAGCCTCTCCAGCTCCAGAACGCACTGCACCCGCCCATTCTGGCTCACCGCCACCGAGGCATCGTGGCCGATGTACAGCGAAATCACCGACTCGCAACGAGCCGATCGGGGATCGGGGAAGGTGGGTGCCAAAGACGCGTGCAAGGTTGCTTCACCAAAGAGGTATGGGCGTGCAAGAACCAAATGTGTTTTGTGTTTTTTTCCCCCGGCGGCCGACCAAAAATGAACAGAACCAAAACAACAAAACAACTTGCCAAGAACGGTGTTGGGGAGAAAGAAGCCAAGCATGTTTACCTGCACTCTCTATGACCCTGCACGATTGCGGCAATGCAGCCACAATGTTCAAAGGGCCACGGAGACTCCAGCTGCCAAAATCCCAAAATCCACATTCGGGTTTCAGATTCAATTGGGGACACTTTGGTGGACATCGTTTAGATATAAATGTATGCAACCCCCAACCATGTCTGCGGTGGTTCCACCTCTTGAAGTTCATTCCCATACTGTGGATGGACGAAACCCGGCACCAGTTGGGATGGATGAAGCCTGGAATAAACCACCAACCACATCGACCCATCGACCCATCGACCCATCGACCCATCGACCCATCGACCCATCGACCCATCCACCCATTGGGTGTGTTTCTTTGTGGTAATCGGACCCGCCAAACGGTGTTTTCCCGCTTTTCCTTTTGGTGTCCCCTCAAAAGGACCCCCAAAAAAATGGCCAAACTGTTTTTCCTTTGTCTTTCCAAAAAAAAGGGGGGCCTGCCCCCCCAAAAAAAGAAACACATTGGTGATTTGGCTTTTTTCCTTTGTTTTCCCCAAAACGGGGGGTGGGCCTGGCCCCCCCCAAACCCCAAAATAAAAAAGAGCACAGACCCACGCGCCATGTCCGCGCCTGCCGCGTCCTGAGGTTGGGCTCCTGCAGCCGCTCCCCGCGCTTCAGCGGGAACTCCGCGGCGACGTGGTCCCCCCCTCTGGCGGCCGCCTCGGCGCGGCGCAGCCGCAGCTGCTGCTGCAGCTCCCAGTAGTGAGGCTCCCAGTGCTTCTCCTCGAGAAAAAGAAAAACGCCAGAGGGAAAAAGGGCCGGAGAATTAGGCCGGGTGCCGGCCGAAAATATGTCGTTGCATGGTGTCAGTAGCCAGGCGAAATGCGATCATTTGCTTCATTGGTTTTTTGCTCCCTCCCGTGGTGATTCGAATAAGGCTTGGAATTCATAGATGCTCAAAGGAATCTATGAAGAGGATCACCGCTGTTGCATTTGGAGCGCGTTGCATTGAGAGTGGAGCTGGACTTTGACCCGCGGCCACAAGTGAAAAAAAGGAGGTGCCAAAATGCGCAAGTCGGAGCCAATCTACTGAGACTACCAGTGCTGCGAGTTACTTGCCATGTCCGACGACGCCGTGTTCACGTGAATCCTGCCAAGAACGGGTTTGGATGCAAGGCAAGGGACAAATCTCATTGGTTCAGCGGCAATGAACCTGCCCGGACGCAGAATTTGCCCCAGCCCAAACGGGTTTGGATTAGCTGGCACTGCAGGGGAACAATACAACAGCGTCCAGCCCATAACGGGGTTGTAGGGGGTTCGCCCACTTCTGTGATATCGGTAGTAGGCTTCTCTCATGACTAGTGACTAGTTCATTCAAATGGAAGGTTCTCTGGTGTCACGAAGGAACCAAGCCCGCAGATTCCACATCCCTGCCCCCCGAACGTATTTTGGAGAAACGTCCAGTGAACAACAAAAAGCAATACGCTTGGCGCCTGCTTTGCTCAGGCTTCCCCATTTTTCCCGCTTAAAGCATCACCCCACCAACAGAACTCATCTATAAGCCCCAATGGTGATGTTCAAAACCGCCGAAAAGTGGTGAGTTTCTCGCAATCCCCCCCCCTAATTGGTAATTGTTCAGCGAGACCAAAAGGCAGGACACCGTTGGTCGGACTGGGTTGGACCCTTATTCGACTATGTCTCTTTTTTAGGGGGACCCCCCAAAAAAACTGGTGGCTGTCCCTAGGTTTCCCGGAAAAACAATACAAAAAACATGGGAAAAAAGAGAAACAACAAAACATCGACCAAACAAGGGGCACCGAGCCTCAAAAGAAGAAGACGCCGGACCCCCGCGCCCCTTTCTACGGGCACCCATTTAGCTCTGCTCCTGGAAGCGCCTGGCCAGCATGAAGACATCCTCCTCCCCGGGGCGCCAGGTCACCGGGATGCTGCGCCCTGCCGCCTGAAATGGCACACCTAAAAACGTCAACCACCTGAGTCAGACTCAAACCCACCAAAATGGTCTACCCAGGCAAAGAATTATGACGGGCGGCCAAGACACCCATGGTTGGGATTATCCCCGACTAACCTTTATCTACCCGGGCTTTGATTTTGGCTCACTTGTGTTGTCTCATCCTGTGTCAATGGGGCACCCTCTGTCATGTGTGTGTGTGTGTGTGTGTGTGTGTGTGTGTGTGTGTGTGTGTGTGTGTGTGTGTGTGTGTGTGTGTGTGTGTGTGTGTGTGTGTGTGTGTGTGTGTGTGTGTGTGTGTGTGTGTGTGTGTGTGTGTGTGTGTGTGTGTGTGTGTGTGTGTGTGTGTGTGTGTGTGTGTGTGTGTGTGTGTGTGTGTGTGGGTGTGTGTTTGTGTGTGTGTGTGTGTGTGTGTGTGTGTGTGTGTGTGTGTGTGTGTGTGTGTGTGTGTGTGTGTGTGTGTGTGTGTGTGTGTGTGTGTGTGGGTGGGTGCGTGCGTGCGTGCGCGCGTGCGCGCGTGCGTGCGTGCGTGCGTGCGTGCGTGCGTGCGTGCGTGCGTGCGTGCGTGCGTGCGTGCGTGCGTGCGTGCGTGCGTGCGTGCGTGCGTGCGTGCGTGCGTGCGTGCGTGCGTGCGTGCGTGCGTGTGTGTGTGTGTGTGTGTGTGTGTGTGTGTGCGGGTGCGGGTGCGGGTGCGGGTGCGGGTGCGTGTGCGGGTGCGTGTGCGTGTGCGTGTGCGTGTGCGTGTGCGTGTGCGTGTGCGTGTGCGTGTGCGTGTGCGTGCTCGTGCGCGTGCGCGTGCGCGTGCGCGTGCGCGTGCGCGTGTGCGTGTGCGT
>CAUJNA010002646.1:0-106416 GCA_963377175.1 Effrenium voratum | reverse complement strand
TGTGTTGTGTGGTGTGTTTTGTGTGTTGTGTTTTGTGTGTTGTGTGTTGTGTGTTTTGTGTTGTGTGTTTTGTGTTGGGTGTTGTGTGTTGTGTGTTGTGTGTTGTGTGTTGTGTGTTGTGCGCGTGTGTGTGTGTGTGTGTGTGTGTGTGTGTGTGTGTGTGTGTGTGTGTGTGTGTGTGTGTGTGTGTGTGTGTGTGTGTGTGTGTGTGTGTGTGTGTGTGTGTGTGTGTGTGTGTGTGTGTGTGTGTGTGTGTGTGTGTTTGGGTGTGTGTGTGTGTGTGTGTGTGTGTGTGTGTGTGTGTGTGTGTGTGTGTGTGTGTGTGTGTGTGTGTGTGTGTGTGTGTTGTGTGTGGTGTGTGTGTGGTGTGGTGTGTGTGTGTGTTGTGTGTGTGTGTGTTGTGTGTGTGTTGTGTGTGTGTGTTGTGTGTGTGTGTGTGGTGTGTGTGTGTGTGTGTGTGTGTGTGTGTGTGTGTGTGTGTGTGTGTGTGTGTGTGTGTGTGTGTGTGTGTGTGTGTGTGTGTGTGTGTGTGTGTGTGTGTGTGTGTGTGTGTGTGTGTGTGTGTGTGTGTGTGTGGGTGTTGGTGTGTGTGTGTGTGTGTGTGTGTGTGTGTGTGTGTGTGTGTGTGTGTGTGTGTGTGTGTGTGTGTGTGTGTGTGTGTGTGTGTGTGTGTGTGTGTGTGTGTGTGTGTGTGTGTGTGTTTGTTTTTTCCGGCAACATTTGGCACCTTGCACTCTGTGTTCATACAAAAGAGAAGACCACGGAGCGAAGTTCGTGAGCCTTGCACTGGTTGAAATTGAAAAGTTCCCTCCCCTCCCAACTAAACCGGGGAAAAAATACTATGGCCGAATCAATGAATGAGAGTCAGGGGATATCTGGGGTCGTACTTGACATGGCCCACATGTGCATCTGCGCATGCGTTCCGGATTTTTGGACGCCACGCCTCCACCGAAACCTCCACAACAGGAACGGCACCACACGCAGCAAGGCTGAGCAGCACAAATCGCTCCATAGGCGTTTCTGCGCGCGCGGTAGAGCTGTGGAGTGTGCGTGGCTGGGTGATGTTGGCTTGATCTCAGGTGCTCAGGAGCCACTCTCAGTCCGCAGTTGCTTCTCTTTCCCCCTTAGCTTCCCACTGTTTGGTTCCTCACGGCCAAATCGAGCACAAAGACGTCCGGCTTTTGCGGCAGGAAGACTCCGATCGAAGCTTGCACCTTTCGGAAAGTAGTGCAAAGGAGGAGGAAGTCTTACCCTCCGACACGTGCCTGCCTGGAAGACCTGTACTTTTTACACACATGTTGCTCCTATCAAAACCAACAGCTGAAAAAAAACACACACACACACACACACGCAACTTTTTTCAGCAAATGGAAGTGGAAGCTGATGGCCTTCCTGACTCAGCTTCCATGTTGGATCCGGGAGGTGGTTTGCAGGTGGCCGACTTGGCCATTGGCCTTCGGTTCCACTTGCCTGGCCTTCAACATGGGCCTTCAAATCACTGTAACTCAAAAAAGTGGTACCAGAATGGCACCTTGGCAAATAAAACCAAAGACAAACACCCGCGCAACCCCAACTCTTTAATTTTGAGCCATACCCAAAGGTCTCTCTCGTTTTTTCGCGGGCTCCTCTTTGAGTGGTTCTTTACGTGGAAAACCTCGGGGAAAAATTCCGAAGCCAAAGCCATTTTGGTGGACTTGCGAATCCTTTGAGACCTGCGGGATTTCTCATAGGAGGGCCTCCAGCTGGGCCGTGCGCCGGCGCGGCACCAGCGGCCAGGCACCTTTTTCGAAGCGCTTCGCGTTGGTTTTCCCTCGGTGGCTTTCTGCTCCCCTTAGTAGTTTAGTGGAAAATGGCTTAAGTGGTTTAATGGAAATGGAAATGGTTTAACTGTTCACTTCTAGTGGTTTGATGGGAAACCCCAAAAAGTTAAAGTCCTGACATCCAAGCAAAATGCGCCAAAGGTCCTGTGGCTAAGGGGTGCCCTCCGAAAAAGTCACAGCCCCCGGGCCCCGAACCAGGCTTCCGAGAACGAGGACGGCGCATTCTCGGCAGGAGGCTTTTGGGGGGCCAGTGAGACAGAAGGGCAAGGGGGTGGGGAAAAAGGCCCCTTTTCCAGCATTGCGCTTGGCACAAATGGATGGAAGTAAACTGTGCTTGGCATCTTTGGGCTGCAAAGATGGCATCTGAGGATTTTTCTTCTAACAGCCGGGCTGAACCAATCCTGTGGATTCCGCCAAGGTGCCCGCTTCTGCCAACATGCTTAAACCATCAATCAAACAGCCTCCATGTCCTTTGAAAGAGGGCCAAGTCATGTCGTTGCCCAACCCCAGTCCTTCAGTTCGGTTCCAAACAGAGTCCGCGCCTTGTCCGGCGCCCCACGGGTAATGCTAATGCCTGGGGAGAGCTCGCGCGGGACTTATCGCCGGGAACTCGTGTTTTGCCCGACAGCCAAACCCCTATGGTGTTGTATGATTTTGCCCCAAACAAATCACACCCCCACATGGAAAACTTAGACTTTGGTGAGTCCCATCCTTCCAGATGGACCACAGGCTAGTTGATATTGGATACTTGGTCACATGACTGTCCTGCCTGCATCCGCCTTTGGGACGTTGCTGGACAGCCCCTGCAGCTGCTCCTGCAACCCGCACGCGCGGCCCAGTATGTTTTTGTTGTTGAAGGCTCTTTGGTGGCCGTCACTTCCATGGGGAGTTATGCCCACCAAAACATTGGAGAGTTTATTCCGGGGGGAACAAATAAAACCGATCGCCTGGGCCGACACCTGAGTCATCAAAACCCGGTATTGAAATCGTCGTAATCCCAGCATGCTTCAAGAATTAAGAAGGCGGATATCCGCAGCAAATTAAGGGGAGTATCCCTTCCTAAAACCTCCATCTGCCCGGGTTTTGAGGACGCGGCTCACCTGGCGCCTTGCAAGCCGACTCCTCGATGCATTGGATCGCCCGCTCGGCCTCGAGAAGCTCTCGGTCCAGATCATCCAGAGAGGCCATCGTCGGAAACGCCCCCGCGCACCGTGACTCTTGAAACAGCGTCTAGCCTTCCTCCAGACATGGCATTTGTGGGAGGGTACCTAACATGTGTGTCAGGCGCTATTTTAGTGGAAGGGAGGGGAATCGGAGATGCCATGACTGGTCTGGCTCATGGCTTTTTCATGCGTTGCGTTGCCTGCTGGGCCTGTGTGTGGATGTGAGGGCCCATAGCAGGACTCTTCTTTGCCCCTGTAGCCAAAGCTGTGCACAAGCCAGCCGACATCAACTGTGCTTAGCATGCCCCTACGGCAAACACACATGATTTGCGGGCCGTGTTGTTGCTTTGATTGCGTGGCCCGGCCAGCCTGCAAGTAAGTCGGCGTTGGTTCACAAGTATGCGCTTCAACGTTGCTAGCTCATATCCTACGTGAGAAAACCAGGTGTCTGCTTCCTGATTCATCCGGTCCACTGCAGGAACACGCACACAAATCTATCATATAGAGAGAGAGAGAGAGAAAGGGATACATGTAACTATTGCTCCACATCGTGAGCAGGGAAGCGGCAACCTCAAACGAGGTACTTGCCTGCGGCCACTTTTCTGAGCCTGGTGGATGGTTCCCCCAGCCTGGCAAGCCAGGCCCAGATTCATCCCATGCTGCCAATGCCTCGATGGCATCTCTCTGGTATCCGGACCTGTTCTGAGTATGACGAGAAGCACATCGGCAGACATGCCTCGCAATGCCCGGGATCTGTCTAATTAAGTCCTGCAATTTGCCGCGTGCCAGATAGGCACGTATTTCGGGGAAGCAAGCTGAGCCCGAGCTCTCGTTCAAAGTGCAGCATGTCGCACCACCTTCAAAAGCTCAGTTTGGTAGTTCAAGTCATAGGCTTAGTCTGTCGGATATGGTGTAGCAAATTGCCGAGTCAAGACCCCGAATTGGGACTGTACATGCTGCTTGCCTTTTGCTTGCTGCAAGATTAGTCCTAAGCAGGATCATGTCAACGAGGATCATCGCAGAGACAGGCTATTGCAGAAGGCAACAAACAAACAAGATCAGAAAACAACCGTGAGAGTCTGATTGCCGTCAAGGTTGAGCTTGAGCCATGCATGCAAAAGAATGCTATATATAGTGCATATATACAAAGAGATATGAGTGATCCACCTTGAGCAATGTGTACGGCCGAGGCAGCTTAAATGTCTACCATCGCTCACTTCTCCTTGGGCTCAAGCTTCACGTCCCAGTCCCAACAAACCGAGAGCTTCCCCTCAGAACCTTCACACCTGCGCGGAGAAAATGCCAAGCCTTCCAGGCGCCTCCTTTCGCGAGACGTGCGAAGAGTTTTGGAGCTCAAGCCTTTCAATCAACTTCATACTTGCTTGAGTTGCTTCCTATGCGTACCGACTCAAGAAGAAACGGCAAATATCGAATGCCAACAACCGCACACTACTTGACAGCCTACACGGCGCGGATCTAACAATGCATCAGCGATGTGAGAGAACTCCTGGAGCCATCAATGAGCTCTCCATTTTGCGATTTTCGGGGCCTCAGCAACCCAACAGAACAACACCCAAAAGCACCCGACTACAAATGCTTGGACTTCAGGTTTCCTTTCGCGAATCCAGAGGCAACTATGACCAGGTTCAGCCCGCTTGCCTGCAACAGAGCTTCACCACCTTCTTGTTGCCCATGGACATCATCCAGCCCTGCTGCACGAAAACACCCTGGGCCCCGGTTCGCACGCGACTCTGGATGATGTCCTCGCGGTTCAAGGCGTGAGTTGTGGGACCCGGAAAACCAACAACAAAAAGCTGTGTTGGGCTAGTCCCAACATGACATTTATTGGAGGAATGAAGCCGATAATGATGCCATGACGTCCGACACCAGAGAACCGAGTGGAAGTAAAACCCGTGGCACAAGAAGGATTTATGAGCCTTCATGGCGTCTGCGGGAGCTTTGGAGAAAGAGACAAGATCAAAACCCACGTTTCACGCTTGCGCTTTCGAGCAGACTTGATCGAGTCCACCATCAGGCGGTTGCGCTTCGCACATAGAGCTATGGGCCAAGGTGCCATTGTTGGCAGTTGCCAAGCCAAAGTGTTTCAGTCTTTTGTTTTGATTTGCACCAGGAGCTGCCCAACATACTGGAACGAGGTGTTGAATCCCCCGATTCAGCCCCACGGGAGAAGAGCGCTTCGGGCGGAGTAAGGATAAGAAGTTAGTGCCGCTTAGTTCGGATACGAACTAAGTTTACAAGAGAAGCACTCTTCGAGGGGTCTGAATTTTCGTTGAAGGACGAATGGGAAGCGAATGTACATACCCCACCCAGCGACACTGATGGCTTTTGAGATCCCAAGCTCATGCCAAGTGATGAAAATACTTGCTGCTTCTCGTCACACGTGTGGGTACCAAGGCCGTTTTGGTGTTCGACGAGGCTGGCCACACAAACAAGCAAAACAACAACGACAAGCTTGAGACGACAAGAAGCAATGAAGTGATCTCACGGTTCTCCTCCAATGCCCAGCGCAGCGCGGGCATGGTAGGATCCTCATCCTGTCAACAGGTCGGTTTCTAAAGGTCAAGCCAAGCTCATCCAAAGGTCCAAGCCAGCCACGTCAGGCTTCCAATGCCTCACAAAGCGCGAGTTGCCATGGACCAAACACCCCGCTTAAAATTCCGGCGCCCTCCCGCGGCAAACGCAACACCGGGATGGAGCAGCGTTTTTCCCAAAAAAACGTGCAATACGCCCCCAACAATACTCCTTACATGAAAAACACCTGAACATTGCAACTTGTATATGGTGGTTTCCAACTTTATTTTGGTGTTAAAAAGCAACATGTTTTCAATTGGTTGCAAAATGAATTTCTTTTAAGGAGCCCAATGGCAAGCGCATTACTAGCACGTCCCGCTCCTGGGCCTTGCAAACGGCCCACTGGTAGGCCCGCTGACCCGCGCTCATGTACCTCAATCAGCCGAAGATCACAACCAGTTTGGCTCCAAAGAGGTCTCCCCCCAACTTTCAGTTTGTAGGATAACAAGAACAACATCTGTGGTTTCTGGATCCGTAGTTTTGAGCCACACCCACCTTGCAAATGCATAAAACATCCCCAGCCAAAGCTCATCTCACGATCTGTGATTGTGTGTCTTGCTGGTCAATGCAATTGTTTGATGTGGCCCATATATTGAAAGCCAAGTCTGAGAACAACCATGTGACTGTCTTGATAAATCTAATCATTATCAGCCTCGTTAGAAGGACAACACATTCCACGCTGCCAAGCTGTCAATCCAAAGCGCCTTCCTCGCCAACGTTCCAAGACATGTCGGACCGGGGGGGCTTCGCCTTTGATACCGGAGAACTAAAAAGGAAAACGTGGAGAAAACTCTGAACAAAACTCTGAACAAAACTGGAGAGAAACATCATCTGAAAACCGATTCAGCTGAACAAAAAAAACAAAGCAGCAAATGGCCATGGTTCAAAACCAATGGTACCATTTTGGAATAGGTGCACCACCCATTTCAGCCTATTTTCGTGGGGATTGGGATGTTCACTACTGGGTACCGGGTTTTGACCCATGGCCAAATCAATCCAGACGGGGTCCCTTCCTTCCCCTTCCCCTCCCTGCTCGCCTCTGCACGCCACCGGCCTCCGCCATGGTGTCCGCCAGCGCGTCCAAGCAGGCGCCCACAAAGTGCCGCTCCCCCTCCGCCTGTCTCGAACCCAAGGGGCCGCAAGGTTTTCCTTTTCTGGGCTGCGCTCAGATCCCCTGCTAAAAGTTTTTATCTTTTTGTGGCTTAAATGGAAACTACCACTAAGCACTAAAAGGCTAAAAAGCTCAGGGGGTGGCTGGGAGCCACCAAGTTTTCGGCATCCTTTTGGCCCAAGCGGACCATTTTTTTTCGAGAAGCGACAAGCCACAAATGCTCTCAAGTCAGCCAGCTCTTCAGCCGTTGTTGTTTTTGTTTATTTTCTTCTTTTCCTTTTCTTTCCGCGGGACGTGTCACACGGTTGTATGTGGACAAACCTTGTTTCGCTCTTTTCGGCCCTGGCAAGACGAATCTCCATCCAGGATTTGCTCACTTGGTGAAGGTTCTAGGTGGCTTCAATGGGTGAACAGCCAGGGCAAGCGTTACTCGGAGGAGCTTTATGGCCACGGAATGAAATGTACGTGCAAAGGTTGACAGGACATTTGGCAATGTTAACCGCAATCTGGGCATTCACCCGATGTGTTGAAGGCAGAAACACCTTTCATTGCAAATGATGGTTTGGCCCACACGCATGGCCTGACTGGCACGCTGAGCGCGAAGGTTTGCTGCTCGCTCTAAGACAGGGTCATTCTACGGTCTCCAAGATTCCTGTTCGCTTGGCCTCTCGCTGGGCCGGACCTGCTCTCACGCAGAAAGGCGCGGACGTCGTGAAGGTGACGTTTCTGAAGCAATTGACAAGGGCTTTGCTGAGCAAAGAGGCGCTCGCACCGCCGCAACTACTGTGGATGGACAAAATCCTGCACCACGCAAGACACCCTGGAATGATGATTCCATTGTCAATACCAGCAAACAAAGGTGTCCCATGGATTCAAAGTGGTGCGAAACGGACTTCGTCCACAGTATCCCTCTGATCCCCAAGTCTTTTCCCCCGCCTCCACGGGGTGCCTGTCTGGCAGACACTCCCAAACCAGCGGCTCAAGCCGCTCCCGTTCCGCCTTCTCCGGCGCATGCTGGGGCCGGGGCGGCAGCGCACGCACGGTGCGCGTGACCCGGTCGTCCTCCGGGGCGATGGTGGAGGTCTGCGAGAGCTGGCCCTGCAGGCCCTCCGCCTTCTCCGTCTCATCCTTTTCGTTGGAAAGCTCCTCTTTCGGCAGCTGACTGAGCTCCTGGTGGAGCACCTGGAGCTCCTGTTGGAGCTCTTGCAGCTCCTTCTCAACCTGCCTGTCAGGACTTTCGGGCGCCACCGCAGGCACCGCGGGCGCCACAGGCACCGCGGGCACCGCGGGCGCAGGCGCTGCAGGGATCTTGGCCTTGGGATCCTCTTGGCTTTTAGCCATCTTCTTGGGGCTCACCCGCAAGGGGCTGCCCACCCGCGCCAGCGCGGGCGACAAAGGCGAGCGCACCGCCAGCACCCGGCCCGGCACTGGGCGAAGCTCCAACCGCGGCACCGCAGTCGACTGGGGTGCCGTGGCGGGGCGCGGCAGCTCGCGCCGGGGCGAGGTGGTCGTGGTGCGGACGATCATTCGGGAGCACGGGGAACCCACCGCGCAGCCTCACGGCGAAAAAATAACTGATATCTTCCTCCCTAATTACCCAACCAGCACATCTCCCTCTCGCTCTCTCTCTCTCTCTCTCTCTGAATTCGCAGAGTCTGTTGGATGACCGCAAAAGAGAAAGCAAGGAAGGAGCCAGCTGTTGCTCTCAACTCGCTCAGAGTCTCTCAAGGTTTCCTCTTGCCCTCGTGCCAAGGGGCGCAAAGGCAAGGGAGCCGGCGCCCGGCGCACGTACGGGGAGCGATTGCCCGGTACTCCTCGCTGAAGCAAAGTGTGGACAAATCACGGTCCTTGTCGCACTCGCAGAAGAAGGCTCCAAGCTTGCAAACGTCCTATGCCTCACTTACACCTCCAAGCTTCCAAATGTTACTCTGCTGATTTGTTCAAGCCAGATCCGCAAATTCGCCCGCAGAGCGCACCTTTTTTTTCGACGACACACGGCGGGTCCTCCAACCGGCATGTGGACAGCCTGCGGGGGCACCTGCAAAGGATTGGGCGCTGCTCTCTTACATCTGCTTCTTCAATTTGCTGGAGCCATGTCAGGAGAACATAAGGAAGCTAGTATTTCTTTTTTCTATCCAAGAGTCTGGAGTGGTCGGAATCGATTAAATGAGTAGTAGTCAGAGTACTTTAGCAAGAACAAAACTGGTACAAAAGAAGGGGTCCAAGAACTTGAGGGGCGCTCCTGAAGGACTTCTATAATTATTGAAAGTAAAGCATAATAAGATGAACTCTGTGCTAGGTGCCAATCAATTGTGTGTTTGTTGCTCAGCCTGCCGGGCGCAGGTCTGGCTGAGCACATCCCGCGCGGGGCTGGAGACCATCCTGGCGAATGGCAACTTGGCCGCAAAAGACTTCCAAACGGGTGGAAGGCTACAATCCAGCTGGCCGAATCATATGTTACCATCAAGGTCATCCTCTACACTAGTGGTGGGTTAAACGGAAAGCAATTCTGACTTTGACAACCCCAAAAAAAAAAGAATGAACAAATAGCCCGGGTCCAATGGATAATCGTCAGGCGGGCCAATCTCCACTTCCGGGAAGGCGGGCGGGAGCGAGCCCGAAGCCCAAAGCACCAGTGAAAATTACACATCATGGCTTCTGGAAGAAAGGCAAGTGACTGAATGCATGATCAGGTGTTGCACCCTTTCGCCTGGTTTCGCAACACACACACACACTCGAGACACACGAGACACACGAGGCACACGAGACACACGAGACACACAAACACATGGTCTGCAACCTAGTTGTTCACCCGCAACGTCAGTGGTTTCGGTGCGCTCAAGCAAATCTATCAAGCCGGTTTCTCCAAAACGCCAGTTTACCGCAGTCTTTTGTGCACGCTTGACCGCGAGTCTCTCAGTTTGGAGCCCTACTTGATTGTAACTCAATCGCCTGAAACGCCTTTGGGCAACACACTTCGCTGCTCCTTGCTCGACTTTGACACAGTGTCAGCCTGCAAGGCTCCAAGATGCTGGTTGTTCGAGAAAGATTTTGATTGTTTGCCTGAGCATGGATGGGTGTGCTTTCATGACCGGCGCATCATGTACCAGAGGGTGTATGTCCACCAGCCGTGGTTGAGGGGGTTCCCTGCTAAATCTTCAGATCTCAGCCGAGCTCTAAACTTGCTGCATTTCTCCGCGATGCCTTCTGCTTTTCTTGGCCTAGCCTTTTTCTTTTTTCCACCCCCCCCACCCCAATCCACTTCCAGTGGAAACATGGCAACACCTCCCGCCTGGGCGCCACGAAAGGCGCGGAAGGCGCCTCACGAGGCGACGAATTTGCGCCGGTGGCTTTTCTCAGACGAGCGCGGGCACAAAGGGCGCGGGCACAAAGGGCACCGAGTGATGTTGACCCATGAACCTGGTGGATTGCAGTCCCAACAGTGAAGGGTGCCCAATGGATGCCACCTATGCATCCACCGCAAAACATACTTATACGAATTTGACATTTGTTTTTTTTCTGCGTTTGCTTGCCTGCTTTCCACCAGTTGCTGAAAAAGGCATGCGTCGGAACGCTGACCATGCACACGCGCCTCATGCCGCATAAGGGGTCACAAGGGGCGGCGCTAGCTACAAAATGTTTACTAAACATCTTAATTCGCCTCGGCCCCTGCGGTCAGAGACCCCTTTGTATATAAACAAACATGATTGAATACAGAGCCTTTGTTGTCATGGGTGGCAGTTGTGGATTATTCTGCATTCTCACTCATGTCGCGTTTCAGCTTGACCGTCTCTCGCACGCTTTGAGAGCATTGAAAAGTTTAAATCCAAACCATCACCAACCCCCAAAAATTGTCTGTCACCCCCGGCCCATGTCCCGCGACCCAAGCCCATGCTCCAGCTGGCTCAAGGCTCTCTGAAACAAGTTTCTGAGGCCCAAGCCCACCGGGCAAACACACCGGTCAACCCCAAACCACATTTTTTGTCTAGAAGGCAGATCCCCTCTAAAAACCGGTCCAACTCCAGCCGAAGCCCCCCAGAAACCGACCGGCAAACCGGTCCAGAAACCGGTGAAATTCCCCTCTAGAAACAAGCTCCTTCAGTTGCTTCCTGGTCTTAAGCTGATCCTCTGTGTGCTGCAGCTTTTCCTACGCGTAGCTCGTCCATATGGTTCCTGCGTTCCGAGCTGAAGGGCGTGTATGGATTCTTGCAGCTGGTGCTCCCAGGAGTCCTTCATGCACACGAAGGTGTACTTCCACTCGTGCACCCAGTCATCGTTCCACTCAGCTTCGCTCAGTTCCAGAAGGGGCCCTTCGCCAATCTCTCCTTCCTTTGTTTGTGGGCAGGGGCTCATGAAGGCCGGGAAGCCGTGGGAGCGAACTGGCAGGAAAGCTTGAGCCACTGAATTTTAGCGTGCCTCACTGTTCAACACACAACTTGCGGTTGGCGCACGCACCTAAAATCGTGGCAGACTCGAGCGGTAGGACCTATCGACTCGATTCCGACTGGCAGACTCGACGAGGCTTCCTGCCTCGATCCTGAAGGACTGCGATGTGTATCCTGGCAAAGATTTCAGAACCCCAGATCCCGAAGCAGAAATCTCCGGCTCGATGAGCTCTTCATCACTATGGGGGGTTGATCAATATTCCATGTGGGGCCCCCAAATGACCATGGGTAACGTTTCCCATTGAGTGGGACATATCATCCTCTTAGTGGTCGTCTCCAATGGTCCCATGTGTTTTGGACCTTTGGATCAACCCCCACATCCCTTGCGAGGTCATTCGCTCGGGGATCGGAATCGTCCGATCATCGCCTCCAGGTGCATGACGTGCGTCGTGCCTGGCCAGGCCGCAGAAGCGGCCTAAAAAAGGGAGCCACAGGAAGTACTGAGAGTTCCCCAAAAGAACATGGGAAATTGGGGGGGGGGGGGGTGCATGCTGCCCTTTGATTACTACCGGCTCCCTTTAATCCACCCCAAAACCTCTCAATGGTGTCAGGGCTCACATGGCCACAGGCCGCGCGTGAGGAGCCGGGCTCCACATGGCCAGCTCTGGACGTCACATCCAGTCTTGAGCCAGTCTCAGCCAGCGAAAACGCATCTGACTCTACTTGCATCCAGTGGCCCGAAGAGAAAGCGGGCCATTTGGCCATGGGTCAAAATCAAAATCGTCCCCCAGTGAACATCCCAATCCACTAAAGATTAAAATGGGTGGTGCGCCTCCCCCAAAATGGTACCGTTGGTTTTGACAACCACAGCCATTTCATTTTGGGAGCATCTTGTGAGGGGCACCCCACCAAGAAGAAACAACGCAACTGAACAACCGAGATCTGAGATCTCTTTCGGACAGGCCACGTGACCTGCGGTCGCGGCGTCTTTGTTCCCATGCTAGCGAACTGCGATTTCAACGCCGTCTGTCTCTGTGTCATAATTCCTGCACAGGACAGGCAGGCTGACTCCATTTGCAGCAAACAAATGCGGGGGGGGGGGGTGGGCGTGTCAAATATGGTGCCACCTTGTGATGTTGACAACGTCCGAAATGACAACGACCCGCGTCCTTTGAAATTTGCATGCATCCACCACGTCGTGCCACGCCAGGATGCGAACTCGGACGGGCAATTCTCCTTCCAATCAACTTGCCTAATGTCACTTAGTCTGGGAATCTATCGGGGCAAAACGGAAAGCAACATTACCAACCAGCGCATGTGCCCTCGAGGGCTCAGGTACCGCTTGGAAGCTACAGCCTGCAAGCTGTATCGCTCGAGATCCCCGTCTCTCAGCTCCTGCCGAAATCCTCACAGCCCAACATGCCCAAGCTGTTGGAAAAATGTTCAGTCCTCCGACGCGCTTCTGGTGCTCCTTGAGGCAATAAAGTCGCCGATTCTCCTGACACTCTCACTCGCAGCGATGGAAAGAAGGCGAGCGCATGATCTGTCAATATTCATCTCATTTCTGAGGCAGGATCATTTGTTCAGTCACCATCATTTGTCTCTCATCCTATGTTGGTAGGAAACATGAAAAGAGGTGAACGCGCTTGGCACAAATGTTTCGATCTCCCGCAGCCTACATTTGCGGCCTCCCAACACACAACTCCACGCCTTGTCATAACAAGCCGCTGAAACATCTACGAACAACTTGGCCAATCAGCAAAAAAAACAGGTTTCCTCGTGTTTCCGTTGCAGTGTTTGGGTCTGGTTCGAACATCTGACCAAGGTTGGTCCACCAATACAAAGCTCGGCTTTCTTGTGTTTGGTCTGGCTGGCTGTCTCCAAACGAGCTCTGCTCGATTCTCCCAACAAAACTGGGCTTGATCTATGTGCAGTTTCTGTACCCAGAAAACGCCTGCATGACCTCCCGGAGTAGGTAACCACGGGTCGCTTTCCGTCGAAAATGGCGGTCCTTGGAGTACAGGGCCCTGCGGCCCCGCGAGTCTGCCTTCTCCACCACCGTGAGAATCAAGAAGGGCGACGTCATGGGATTGACGCTTCCGTTCCGCAACCCGGACCACAACTCCTGGGGAGAAAAAAAAGAAAAAAAGGCGGCTCCACCAGAAAAATGTAGCAAAGAAAACGAAAACGGTGGGGAGCTTTTTCAGTGGGCCTTGAGAATGGGAGTTGCTGCCGGCTTATTGCCTGGGTCCCACTGAGTTCACCTCGATCTCACCGATGCAACTCGAGCCAACTCGCCGGGTCCTCAAATGTCTTTCCGTCCTGCAAAGCGATGCATTCTGGGATGTCACGGGCAAACCCCCAATTTGGCTTTTGGGGGAGTGCCTTAAAGAGAGGAAACCCATCTCATTCTAGGGGTGATGGGTGACACGCATGTTCCTGACAACATCCAATCACAGGACCTCTAAGGCTTTGGTTTCAGGTCCGCGCCCCAGTAAGCTCACGCGCCCCAGTGAGCTCACAGCTATGCGCAATCATGCACTGGCAAGTGATGTTTCACTCTCCTGAAACCTTCGCTTGATTGATCTTTGAGAGAAGCGTATTTCGCCCACGTCCACGATTTTCTCGACTGCCTGGGCGAGCTTTTTGCTGGTACGCAAGTGATGCGTCAAAAGCCGAAAGCCACCTCACAGCTCACGCGAGTTGCAGCAAATGACCCTCCCTTCAACCCCTGGGCACTGCCTCAAACAGCTTGCAACAATGCGGCGCGCGCACACACACACACACACACACTGACACACACAGTGACACAAAAAGCCATGCTCCCGCGTGTTTGCGTGGCAATTTTCAGCTCTTTGAGGCCTTTCAGACGCAATGCTGGGGCCAGTTCAACATCTGGCTCTGTCTCGCAGGGAGGTCCTGTAGATGGCACCGCTCAAAAAGCGGGGAAAACGCTGCATCCCGTCTCTGTGGCCCCGGGCGAATGAGGGCGGCAATGCGTTAACCCAACTGCCATTCCCAGAGTAGTACTGATCCTCGCCTCTCAAAGCTGCAGTGCGGTCAAAATATGTTCCCAAGGACATGATGGAATATGAGGGCTCGTCCTTCCCATGTCCCTCCCAAAATGTCTTTTGGCTATGCGTCACAATAGGGAGCCGGAGTTGAGTGTGTGTCTGTCTCTTTCTGTCAAGGCTCTTTTGGGGTTACCGCAATTGGAGACAAACCCAAATGGACATCGGCCCCTGAAAATCTTCGCAAGCCCCAAGCCCGACACGATGGCCTGCAGAGCCAGCGATGGCGGGGCTAATGGCTGGGGGAGTTATGCCACCGCCAAAGTCGCCGAAGCCGCCGCCCAAGCCGTCACTGAAGCCACCAAAGCCGCTCGCGCCGAAGCCCGCATCGCCACTATTGCCCACTTGCACGTCGAAGTTGATGTTTGCAGCCTGACCTGCCAAAGATCCATCCCAAACAAAGGGGTCCCGATTTGTTTTTGGATTTTTCATGGATTTTCTGTCTTGGAATTGGCACCAGCGCTGTCAACATCCCCGGCATCGTTTTAACTCGGCTGCATCCTTTTCAACATCCTCAGCATCACGTGGTGGGTTCAAGGCTTGTTTAGGTGGCTGTGTTTAGGTGGGACTTGTTTGGGGGGGTTTAGAGCGGGTTTAGTTTGGGTTTAGCGCTGGTGTCGAAAGGGGGGGGGGGATTGGTTTTGAGTGCTTTAGGGGGGGGGGTTTGAGGTGGGCTTATTAGCAATGGCTTTGACTTTGTGCTAGTTAAAGGACCGGACAACCCCACATGTCTATGTTTATTAAGAAACGCGTGAGTGGGTGAGTGAGTGAGTGACTGAGTGAGCGAGCAAGCGAGCGAGGGAGGAGGGAGGGAGTGGGCGGCGCGGCGGGCGGACGCCGGACGGTGGGCGGCGGGGCGGGCGGACGGCGGACGGGCTAAATGCTGCCCCTACCACACAAACACAAGCCCAGCTGCACAGAATGCTGCGACTGCCACGATTGCGGCAATGGCATCTCCAGCCGCGCGCGCGACAACATCCTGTCCCTTGAAACTGCCAAATGCTGCCACTGCCACAGAAATACACACCCAAATGCACAGAATGCTGCGCCTGCCACGATTTCAGCAACGGCATCTGCAAAGCACTGCGCCTGCCACGATTTCGCGCGCCACGAGCCGCGCGCGCGACAACATCCTGTCCCTTTAGACAGCTGCCAAATGCTGCCCCGGCCACACAAACACACTGAATGAGTGATGAATGAGTGAGTGAGTGAGTGAGTGAATGAGTGAGTGGGTGGGTGAGTGAGTGAGTGAGTGAATGAGTGAGTGAGTGAGTGAGTGAGTGTGAGTGAGTGAATGAGTGAGTGAGTGAGTGAGTGAGTGTGAGTGAGTGAATGAGTGAGTGAGTGAGTGAGTGAGTGAGTGAGTGAGTGAGTGAGTGAGTGGTGGACGGCGGACGGTGGGCGGCGGGGCGGGCGGACGGCGGACGGCGGACGGCGGACGGCGGACGGCGGACGGCGGACGGCGGTAAAAGTAAGAACCCCACACAAAGATGTGGGGAACAAGGCCAAAAGGCGGATGTTACTGGTGATGCTGAGGATGCGGAAAGCCAAAGCCACAAAGGCCACAAAAAGTAGCCAAAAAGCGAAAAGCCGAAAAAGGCCCCAAGCCAAAAGCCAAGAAACCAAAAAGCCACGAACCAAAAGCCTAAAAGCCCAGAGTCCAAGAAGACAAAGGCCAAAAGCCAAGAAGCTCAGAAGCCAGATAAGGCAACATCCAGGAAAAAATCCTAAAGAAAAACCGGAAAAAAAATAGCCCCCCCAAACTAAGTCTCTGCAGACCCTCTGACATCGCCATGTATAATTGAGTTGACATGTTGAGCATCCAGTTCGCCCGCGCAAGCACCAGAAACCCGAGCGTCGACTTGGCAATGGACATGTGGTCAAAGCTGGACAGCCAAAATGGATTGTTTTTTTCTTTTGGTCTCCCTTCAAACCGACCACCCTCGAAAATCGAAACCGAATCCCCCGAGCCCGCCTGTTCCAGAAAGTGCAGCCGCGAAGCGACTCTTGATGACCTAAGCGCGTCCCATTTGGCCCATGGCTGAACCAAAGGAGACGACACCAAAGCCTTCAAGGAGGTTTTCAGGTGTTCCTCTTGGCTCCTCGGACCAACTCCATTGAGAAACAAGGGAAAGCCGCCACGGGAATCCCACCCAAGACCGGCGAAACCGAAATTTTGCAGTGCGGGTTTGGTCACTTGAGAAATGGGCCTTGTCCCTTGCCCCTGCAAAAAGAGTCTACCAGCTTGAGAAACCTCGAAATCAATGAACGCGCAACCTACGATCTGAGCCTCCAGCTTGCACTGCATGCACGAATTCGGTGTCGTTCGGTGAGATCATCTCCTGACCGCGTCAAGAGCAACCGAAACCGAGGCCATCAGTTAGCTGATTGGCGCCCACTTGTTCCTCCCTTGAGAAAATTGTGGGCCCTTGTGGGCCCCACTGTGGAGGGCTCATTGGCCCCCTGCATCACTTAGGCTTGTTTTCGTTCGACCCGTTGAAATCACTGTGTCAGTCACGGGCAGGGAAGCCGTCTCCATCCACAACCCCCCCATCCCCCATCCCCCCCATCCCCCCCATCCCCCCCATCCCCCCCATCCCCCCCATCCCCCCCATCCCCCCCATCCCCCCCATCCCCCCCATCCCATCCCCATCCCCCCCATCCCCCCCATCCCCCCATCCCATCCCCATCCCATCCCCATCCCATCCCCATCCCATCCCCATCCCATCCCCATCCCATCCCCATCCCATCCCCATCCCATCCCCATCCCATCCCCATCCCATCCCCATCCCATCCCCATCCCATCCCCATCCCATCCCCATCCCATCCCCCCCAGCGGCCTTCAGCAAATCTGCCACGGAGGCCGCACCCTCGTCTATCTCTACTTTGATCAGATCGTCACCTGCAAAGGATGGGAAGCCCTGGTGGTCGCTGAGAACAATTTGGGGGGTGCATCTCCCAAAAAAGCCCCTCAAGGCAAACTCAAGAAACTTTGGCCCAGAAGGCAATGCTTCCGCACCCAAGGGAAATACAAGGACCTCTGTTGACAACAAATGACAGGGGACCAAATTTTGAGCAACGCGGCGAAAGGCTTGGATAGCCAGTCAGCCAAAAGGCAAGACCATGGCCCCCCGAAAAGAAGAACAAAACCACGAAAGGCTGCAAAGATTCGTGGACTCGTCATTCGCCTGCGCAAGGCCCAGGCGGTGCAAGCGGGGCAAGCGCCGTGCACTCTGCCGGAGGCAAGGCTGGCAAAGCCGCCGGTACATCGAGTACCACCGCCCAGGAGGGCGGGTCCTGCGCAAGAGCCCTGGTTCACAAATCGGATCTCCTTCAAGACATAACCCGCCCCACTTGCAGGGGTCCCTGCTTGGCGAGTCCTTTCTTCCGTCCAATTTGACGTCACAGCAGTGTGAGCAACGTACAGTTTCGATGGAAAGAAGCCGCAAGGGTGCTTCCCTGCCCAGCATTTGCCAGCCACACGGTTTCAAATCGGCGGCCAGTGTCTCAGCATTTCTCAACGGGTGCGGAAGTGCACTTAGCAGGCGGCTGGTGCTGTACCATTACTTGCTCTGAGACTCCATTATGCATTTTCCCGTCCACTGCTTGCTTGTTCAGATTCACACACACAGTCTGTCAATCATATAGCTTTCCTCAAGACATCGGACCACAAAGCATCTCGCTTGAGACCTCAAGAGCTCATGGCCCCGACCACATCGCGGGAGTTTTGAGTGGCGCTCCCCTTCTGTGAGGGCCCCTCACACACTCCTCTGTTGGAGGTGGTCCAGGTAAAGGGCTGCGCCTCAGATGCAGCTTGGAGCCTAGCCCAAGCTTTCAAGCCCAAGCTTTCAAGCCCAAGATTTGGATGGGTCATTGACCATTTGGGGCTCCCAACCTGGATCGACTCCCTCCCAAGGCAGCCCACGCGCGACGTCTGGCTGCTCTGGCTGCTCTGGCTGCTCTGGCTGCTCTGGCTCTGGGCTGCCGGGCTTGGAGTTCCGGAACATCCCCATGGACGGGGGCAGAACCCGCAGACCCGTGGAGGTCAGGTTAAACCTGGACACCTTGCCCACGGCCGGGCCAGCTCTGCCTTGGAAGGCCTCGTGAACCAGCGGGCTTCGGCTCAATGACTTCGTCTTTTGGAGGATCCCCCCCGGTTGTTTCTGGTTTTAGAAGGAAACCAAAAGGAATATATGAAAGGTCCCCTAAAAAAAGACAACATATGCATTAAGGCTACTTCACCACCCGAAGATTCCACGATTGTCGCAACAACCGCTATTGTCTTGACCGCTTCTTGGCATCCCTTCAGATAACCGCTCTTTTTTCAGTCTGAACAACCCATTCTTCAAGTACTGTGGATGGACAAGCTCCTAGTAAGTAGGTGGATCCATCCCAGGGTGCCTGGCGCGGATTTGCAACCTCGTTCGTTGTTTTTACTTTTTGTGGTTTAATGGAAAACCCATTGGTCGGCAAAAAGTTAGAGTCCTAACATCTCTTGGCAAAATGCAAAGAAATTCCTTCCCAGAAAAAAAAGAAGGAAAGGACATGAAGAAGAAGAAGAAGAAGAAGAAAGAAAAAAAAGCCCCGCCGGCTCCCGCTCCGGCGGCGGCGGAAGCGGCACCAGCGCGGAGCTCTTGCAGGTTGGCCGCGCCTGCGAAGGCGGGCGCACCGCATGCAGCTGCCAAAA
Source organism: Effrenium voratum (assembly GCA_963377175.1). NCBI lineage: Eukaryota > Dinophyceae > Suessiales > Symbiodiniaceae > Effrenium > Effrenium voratum. The sequence continues at coordinate 87,587 of CAUJNA010002646.1, read as the reverse complement.
AACATGATGTTGACCCAGGAGTAATAAACCCCCTATGGGGGGGGGTGTTCCCTCCAAAAGCGGTACTTTGTGTTCAAGGGAAAAAAACACCATACGGCCATGGGTCAAAAGCCAAATCGTACCCCAAGAGAACATCCCAATCCAACCACTCAAATAGGTTCTAAAATAAACACCAACAAACCTTCTGGTTTCAACCATGGTTTCATTTCGTTTCGCGATTTCGTGGGATTTCGCAGCCATCCATGGGCGGCTTCATTTCAATCGGAACCCTTTTCGGGGACTGGAATATGTGCCAATGTGCCAACTCCCATGGACCAAACTCCTACATCTCCCTCCTGCACCTTGGGGCTGCTCATTTCGCTCGGGTTGTTCACACAAAAAAAAAGAGAAGAAACCGAAATTGTCAAAGTCTTTTTGGAATTGGGTCGACTTGAAAAGCCAAGAAAGAATCAGCGAGCACCGCGAGCCCCGCGAGCACTTTGCCTCTGGCTTCCTGAGGCTTCCCTGGAGGGTCCCGTCAACCAAAACTTGTCCAGGCACGTGGGCCTGTATGATCTTGAGACCCCCCAAGTTGGCTCTTCTCCTCTTGGCTTCCCTAATAAAACCCACCCTAAACCACAAAAGAAAAGAAGAGAACCAGCCCCCAAAAGAAAAAACGCGGACCCCATCTTCTTGCGATAAGGTAGGCGTTTGTGGGGAATCTAGGGATATTTCCCTTAAAGGAAACCAGCAGGATCGCGCCTTCGGCGCAGCCGGGAGCCGCACCTTGGGCCGGGGGAGGTACTTGGCGGTGGCCACGGCCGTGGCCACCGCCGGGCGCGGCATCTTCTTGGGCTGCGGGGGGCTGATGATGTGCAAGTAGCTGCCTCCCCGCAACACGCGCAAGCGAAAAAGCGCGAGCGTGCGAGAGCGCTCGATCGTGATCCCGGCGGGTAGGAAGGAAGGAAGGAAGGAAGGAAGGAAGGAAGGAAAAAGAAGCCGGAGGGGGAAACCGTGGCAGATGTCGCGCGGTCGAACTCACAAAAAAATACCAAAGGATCGAAATGGCGGCCTCGCCGCAACGTGCGAGCGATCCCATTTCGTGCGAAGGGACAACTCAGCGGGAAAATTTTGGTGCGGAAGCTCGCGGTCGGAAAAAAGTCCAAGCCCGGAGATCGAAATGCAGCAAAAAGCAGAGAGCGCTCCCAGCGCTGAAGAAAGAACAAACATGGAAAGGAAAGAGAGGTGAAAACAAAACCCAGCTATTGTAGAAAGGGAAACCATGGAAAGACTGGTGAAAGCAAAAGACTGGTTGCCCTATATTGGCTTGCTTGCAGGGAAGCACCGGGCAAGTCTCAAGCTGCAAAGCGACTACAAAGCATGTCCCACCTGGTTCATCTTCTGAGTAAGACTCGTCATCCTCTGGCTCTGTTTTCCTTGGTTTTGGACCCATGCAAAAGTTGAACATGTTCAAATCGCCACTGTTCAAAAGGTCAAAAGGTAAACTCAGTTGCCCCTTAGGGATACAGAAAGAAATGGTCCACCTTTTGGGGCCATGACTAAAAATGGGTACTCTATGGCCATGGGTCAAAATCCAAATCGTACCCCCAGTGAACATCCCAATCCACTAAAATGGGTGGTGCATCTACCCCAAAATGGTACCATTGGTTTTGACCCATGGCCATATCAGGGAAACCAAAAGGTCAAAAGGTTGATCCGCTCCGGGCAAGTGAGTTGAAGATCATACCAAGTCATGGCCAAGTCTCGGCTGCACCGCTCCGCTATTCTCCGACGGAGTCACTGGCGAAACTGTCGCTGGTGTTGGGGGCGCTTGCGTAGTAGTTGAGCTCCCTGGCGCCGTACGCCAGAAAAAATGGGGAGAACACCTAGGGTGTTTTCTTCAGGAAAAGGCACCTAGAACCTTCTAAGTCTAAGGCAGCCGGTGCTTCAGCTACAAAGCTGGAGACAAATCCCAAATGATCCCCCCCCTGCCCCCCCCCCCTCCGCCGCCAAAAAACGGGGTACCCTCAGAAAACCGACGGACCCTTTTTGGAGTGACGCTCTTTTCTGGCAACCGAACCAACCAAAGGCCTGCTGCACCAAGCACGCTGGTGCACACAGACTCCTGGCAAGGTCAGTCGAATGAGCAGCTCTAACGGTCCTCTTGGGACCCATCGACCTTTTTTGGTTGTACCAGCACGCTTTTTAAAAAAAGAAAGGTGTACACATGCCACATGCCTTCTGGCAAGCTCCACTTGGTTTGGGCGCTGCTCTTACATGCCTTCAAGCAGTCATTCAAGCTCAAAAGAAGCGGGTTGCAAGCAAAAGGCGCTTTGCAACACTCGCATGCGCGCGCCCTGGCCTGGTCGTCCTCCCAATCCTTCTTGACCCATTGGCCCCAGTCGTTCTCGTCCCGCCACTGCCACTCGCCCCACTGCGAGTGCCAGTCATCCCTCCGCTTCCGCTTGCGACCGCCGCCTTTGGGTGCCCGGCTCCAATCGCCCCATTCTTGGCCTGTCGCAAGTTGCTAGACTTCCCATGTCTTAAAGGAGGACCCTCAAAATCAGGGGGGGACCTTGCAAATCCAAGGGTACCCTCAAATAAAGACTGGTTCTGAACAGCAAGAAAGCCACTTGTCTCGCCTTGAATGTGCGGCGGCGGCGGCGCTGGCGGCGGCTGCGGCCGCAGCTTGTTGCGGCGCCGCATGATAAATGCTGCGGTGGACATAAAAACAACTTGACAGTACAAGCCATGAGCTGCAGAAGACCATTGCAAAGGATTCTGGTGTAATTCTCAATTAGGGACCCTTCGGTCATTTACAATTGAATTTATGCCCACCAACCAGTTTACAGGTGTCTCCAAACAAATACAAATCCACGTCAGCACACGATAGGTGCGGATCGGAAATCCTGAAAAGCGCGCATTGATTTTATGCCATAAAACAAAGGTAGATGCTGCAGGTTTCGCATTCCAAGGCCCAAGCAAACGCTTCCGGAGCCCAAGCAACTGAACCTTCAACGGGAGACTCCGTTTGCTTGGGGCTTGGAAAGAAAATCAAACCGGAACCCATCTTTCTTTGTAGAGCTCCCACTTAGAGAGAGAGAGAGAGAGAGAGCGAGAGAGAGACTCCATTTTGGCGCGCCATGCTGGTGCTTCGCATGCTCGCTTGAGCTCCTGAGGCCAGTGGGAAGGCTGGTTGGTTCAGAGTGCGGGAGAAGTCGTCAAGGCCTTCCATTCCCACTGGAGCCTCGATGGCCCTGGACTTCAGGGTTCCTTACATGGGTGTTGCTCAAAAATAGGCACCCAGAATGGCTTTGCGAAACCGCAAATGGAAGCAAATACTAAAACCTGCGGTCCAATTCCTAGTGGTTTTCATGACCCATACCCACAAATGTCCCGTCTCCTCGAGGCCTCAAAGCGGCAGCAGCCACTCCTGGCGCGCAATGGCCAGGCCGCCGGGCAAGCGCCAAGCGCCGGGCTTCTGCGAGGCCTGCGCACCCCGGTGACGTGACCACGGACGACCCGGCCGTTTCTTGGAAAAGGAACAGGGCAAACGCGGCGCGCGTCGTCGGACAGGCTATGACCCAACATTTTGTCACAGCAATCATGGCTTCAACTCAGTGAAAAAGGTCAGCGTACAGCTCAGCACAAGCCTGGGCAGCGCTGTGTTCAAACATGTGCCCCTCGGCCCGAGCCCTTGGCAAGTTGCTCAAAGGAGCATTAATCAATCTTGCGTGATCCAAGCCTGAGAAGCGAAGTGTCAGCCTCCTACGCCGGCCGTTGGGACCTGCAACCCTTCAAGAATCACAGGGCGCTCGAGGGGGTTGAAAAGCGGATCCAATAAACTTCGAGTTGGGCTACAACCCCTCTGGAAAAAAACAAAAAGAAGTGTCATTCCCCCTGGTTTCATTCCCAAAGAAAATCAACGCCTGGTGTGCCCCTGGTCTCGGGACTGGTGTCCTTCCCCTTTCATTCGGCCCACCTCGCAGGACCAGGCCGCTTGGCTCCACAGCAGCGAGGCCCTGACAGGCCCTGAGGCTCCGGAGAGAAAGCACGAGATGAGCTGATGCAAAAAAATGGCTACACGCAAATACCAAAACCCACAATGGGTTCATTCCCATGACCCCAAAATGAATTTTGAACCCTGGAAAATATTGAAACATGGACGATGTGACCTGCGGTCCCCTTCCTAGTGGTTGAATTTGACCCATACCCACATGACCCTCCTGCATGGCACCTCAATGTGTGTTTGTTGTTTTCTTGCTTTTCCGTCCAAATAAAAAGATGAAGGACTTAAATGAGACGTGTGTTTTTGTTGGTTGGCTATTTGCTTTTTTGGTTTTATTTTATTTTTTAGGGGGGAAGGACTCAAAACTGCGGGCGCCTGCGGCGGATCTGAGCGGCACCTGCTTCGCCGCCTGCGGCGGAACCGAGTTGGTCGAACTTGTGAAGGCCGAGCCGTTCGAGACGGAGGTCACCCCCCAAGGGCGCCCCCAGGGGCCTTGACAACCCCAAGCTTGGTTGCCGTTGACCCCTCTGCATGCTTTATGTGTGTTTTTTTTGTTTTGTTTTTGTTTATTTTGTTTTCCACTTTTGAGCGGGTCTAATGGGAACCCGCTTGCTTTCCCAAGTTGAAGTCTAAAGATCCAACCCAATAGCAGTGCAAGGGCCATGCCTGACGTCCCTCTGAGTCTCCCAATCGAATCCAGCATCGCCTCGCCCGCATCAAGGAAGACCTGCAGCGCCAGGAGCCAGCGGCCAGCGCGGCCTCGCATGGGTATCACTAGTACGAGAATTTCAAATCCTAAAGAAAGGGATCCACACGTGAGTCATGAAATCAAGGCCCGGGGAAAAAAAAATGGACGTAAAGAACTGAGGCGGAAATTTCCGCGGCTATTTATAGTTGGGGCCCCCTACTAACCTTCATCTACCCGGGTTTTGATGGCTCAAGTCGAGCTCCTTGTAGCGATTCACCTAGCTCCAACGTTCTCGCCCCGTGCAAGTGAGCGGAACCTGTTAGTTTGGAACCCGGAGGGCTCTCTGGGCAATGCCTACTCACCTTGCCCCACCGTGGAACCCTGAAGTTTTCTGGAAAGCTTGGGTATGTATACATATATATATATATATATATGCATATATGTATGTATATATATATGTATTTATTTATAAAAATGGAATTCCCAACATGAACTTCCCCCTCCGGCTGGCTGAGTCTCGCTGGGAATCTGTGCAGAGGTTTAGGAATGATCCTAGAGGGAGGCTTGGATGTTTAGGGTAAAAGAAAAGATCCAGCCAGTTTGCTTTGCTTTGGTGATGAACCACCCAAATTTCAAGTAGTACGAATTGTATGGGTCAATGTTCCAGAGACCCCTTCTAGTTCTGCCAAAGAAGAACATATACAAATCCAGATATTTTGGGATTGTCAAAATGGAAAAATGAGTTCTGTCAAAAATAGGGGGCGGCACAGGACGGCAGCAGGTTGCCCACAAGCAACACCTTACCCAACTTTCCTCTTGGTTTCCCTATCATCCAAAAAGGGCATTTGCCCAAATTGATGGGGTCCCCAAAAAAGAAGACATGTTGATCACGAACCTCTTCGACTCGACTCGCGACTCGAGTCGCCTGCTGCCTGAAGCACCAGGGCGTCTTGTGAGCTGTGGTCTCCTGGCCACCGCTGCAGCCGGCGTCGCAGGCTGCTGAGACCAGGCAGCGGCCCCTTCCGAGTCCAACCGAGTCAAAAGGAAGTCGTCGGGGGCCAGTGGGGCGCAAGGTTTTCCGAGTGGTTTCCTTTTAAAGCTACCCCCAGAAAGGTTTTTCAAAAAACAATCACTCGCGAATGACTTGATGGCCGGGAAGGGACCCCCAAAATGGGTGGGTTTCATGGTGGCGTTGTTTAAGAATCTGACATCGCTTGGGTTTAGGGTCTCCTTTTTGAGAAACGCCAAAAAACGGCGAGACCAGCAGTGAACTTGGAATACCAAAGCAATCGTGTCTTTGCAATGGTTTGAGCACGAAACCTACAAGGATTCACGCTGTGTCTGAGGGAATGACAAAGGTTTAACAACCTAACTTCAGTTCCATTGCAAACAAAAAAACACGGACGGATTCATAGGGCACCTTCCCTCATTCACTCCTCAGAGCAGTCGTACCGTCGTACCTCTCGGTTGGCTTCAAGGAAAGCCAAAAGGAAAGCCAGCCATTTCAGCGCAGCCCCCTTTTCGAGGAAAGGCGACAAACCCAAGTCTGCCCCCCCCCCCTCTTTCTCTTTGGGCCCAAGCTCCGAACTCGGGGCCTCGCAGCCTGGCGCCACGCCTCAAGTCGAGTCTGCTTTGATCTCAGCTCGGAAAAGTTGGGCCGCTCTTGGCGACAAGTTGGCCCTGTCGCCAAGCCAAGTGAGCTGCCACGGACCGTGGGCAAGCTCCAAGCTTTGGAATTGAACTGTGACAGCCTAGGATCGTGGACAGCATCCGAGCATGGTCACAAAGGAAGCGGAAGCGGCGAGACATCTGATCATCTCAAGGAAACTAGGCACGGAATTAAAGAGTGCGGACGTGGGTAGGTTCGTAGGTCCAACTGGTTCCCCCCCAATTCAAGCTTTCTACCTCCACATGAACCCAAAATCCATGTTGGGCCCAATCAGTTAGCTGGTTTCCAATCAATTCAGAATTCATGGTTACAGTTGGGGAACACTTGGCAGAATTTCCCAATTTGTGCTTTGTCATTCCCTTTACGTGGCTACTCAAACTGGGTACCCAAAATATTGAAGCCTAACTGGCAACCTGGACCAACACCTGTGTTCTGGTATGGCTTTGATCCTCATACCCACTTGCAGGACTTTTGCCCTAAAGGGGCAGGGTACTAAGCTTGTGCAGGTCCTCCACTAGCGAGGTTAGAATAAGTTGCTCCAACTTTTCTCCTGTAGTCTATTTTAGTAGGGGGTTTCCCCTCCCAACCAAAAAAGCAACGGTGAGAAAGGGCACCAATTGCTGGGGGACCTAGTTGTTACCCACGAAGTCCCCCCCTGTCGGTTCCTTTGCTCTCTCCGGGCCAACGGCGGGTCCGGGGAGCCGGGCCGCGGGCCATGGCGCCGATCGCCGCTCCCATGCTCACCGTGTCGGGCGACAGGCCATCGTGGCCTGAACGAACGTCAGAAGTCATAGGCGATCCTTTAAAAAAAAAGAAGTGGCAACTGGGGACCCGGTTTGGAGGATAATCCTCAGGAGAAAAAAATGTGTTTTTGTTCTTCCTGCTGATTGGTTCAATGGAAACTTGGAACCTTTCGGGGTGAGAAGTTGGATTCTTTGGGCATGATTGCATGGGGAGGTGTGTCCACCAACCATTGTCCGGAGTGTTCCCAATCGGAAAAAACATCGCCATGTCTGTAGTCAAACTTCCAAATTGTGGGCAGTGGTCAACAATGGTTGTCTAAATTCGCTGAAAGGTCCATGACCGTCCCTACCCATGGCACATGCGTACCAAACATCCTGAATTCAAGGCAGATCTCCACACCTATGGCTAAAAGCTGACCACTAACCTTTAGCTACCATGCGCGGTTCTGGACACGGGATGCTCCTTAGATTTCAGCCACAAAAACCCGCAGACTCAGTCCCCTCTAAGTTGCCCCCATGTCAGGGGGGCAGCAATTTGTCTGCCGATGCTCAGCAGGAAATGAGTACTATCCCCATGGTTTCCTTTAAGGGAATCCCCTTCCCGGTTTCGGTCATTCCCGACTGAGCACCAGCAAGTTTTCGACCCCATCCCGACGTCGATGCTTCGCACTCTACTTGCCCGAAACAACTCAGGACTCCAGGACCTGCATTTGGGTCTGCGGCAAAAGTCTTCCTGAAGCACAAACAAGGGGTACCCCACATTCTTTTTGCGGGGTTCCCTTTAAACCAACCCCAAAAAAGGGTGCCACAACTCAAGACAACCCTAAAAAATGAACGCTGCTTTCCTTTCGGGTTGAAAGTGACAACCAAGAACCAAACCAAAAAAGGGCACCCTCGAAGAAAGAAATCCCCTTGAGCATGGCGCAATCAATCAGACTCGCCTAGCAGCTCACTCGCCCAGCGCCAGGTGGAACCCAAAGCCCCCAAGGCGGAGTTCCTGAGAAAGCGGAAGGCAAAAGCTGGGTCTGTGCGGCTCACTTGGAGGTTCTCTCTCCCGCTCAGAGGTAGCTCAGGGATGCAAATGAGTCAACACGTGTTCGCCAGCGACTGCAATTCAAATGACTCGTCTAGAAAGGACCTGAGAGAAAACGAGAAATGAATCCGAGAATGCAAGCAATGGACCGAATTGCTTGAAAGCCTTGGCGCAAATGCTGGTCCCAAAACCTTCACCCCATCCCAACCACACCCCCGACCCCCAAAATTAAGCTCCAAAACCCATAAAACTGCCACCCCATGCTGAATTCGGAAGATTCAAAACTCAACAGGGCATTTGAATCGCAGCAAAACGCACCCCTCTTTCCCCCCCTGTCCCGCCCCCTCCCCCATTTTCCGGTGTTGGATTCTGCCAGCCGCTTGGGATTCGCAGAACTGTCCCGGGGTGCTTGTACATACCCCTTTTACATACCCCTTGGACCAAAAGGCCTGCTGACGTTCATGCCCCTCTCCCCACAAGGGGTATACACCCTTATAAAGTGGGTGGGAAAAAAAAAACACGGAAGCCAAGGAACCGGTATGAACAAGGGCTACGTACGAGCCCCGTAGACACCGGCGTCCGAATCGGCGCCTGAGGCCGCGGCATTGTGCTCACCAGCGGCTGCAGGCCCCGCTGCGCCAGGCGCCTCAGCAGCTGCAGCGCCCAAGGCCAGCCGCCTGCGGGAGCGAGCAAGCGCCCCTTGCGCGTGCCCAAGTGAGACCAGGACTTTACAAAGGGATATGTGTATTTCTATATATATATATGTGTATATATATATATGTGTATATATATATATATATGTCTATGTCATGTCAAAGTAGGGATTTGGACCCAAGAATGGGGGTTGTCCTTTCGGTTTGTCTTTGATGCAAATGGAGGTGGCAGCGGTGGCGGCAGTGAAGCATTGTTCATAGCATTGCCAAGTCACAACCATTGGAGAAGAAGCAGCTCTAATCTGTTGCTGCTGCGAGTCCCAAGCAATTCCGTTGGCGGCTCCAGACCACTTGATTGGATGCCTGTCATCTTGCACTTCTCAAGACCTCTGAAGAACAAGAGAAAAAATATGGTTTAAAGAATATATATATATATATATATATATGTATGTATATATACATATATATATATAGTCACATGAGATTTGGATCCTGCAATCTCCGCCCAAAACCCCCTCTAACTTCCACCCACGCGCGCCTGGCTCGAAGGCTCCCAGGGCGGCCCCAAAGGACACCGCGGTGGCACTGGCCGGCAGCAGCTCCATGGCCGTCTGAACAAAGCGAACGCGACTCGGCCGGGACCCGTTAAACGGCGGCCCTCTAAAAAGCCCCAGACGGTACATCATCTATGTATCAAAACGGTATCTAAAATACATTTTATGATTGGAATTGAAACTTTTGAGATTGTATAAAAAGTAAGCTCAGGTGATATCCCCAGCATGCAGTGCGCTTTTTAGTGCTCGCACCCCCCTCGCAGCCCTCGCAGAACCTCGTGGAACCCTCGTGGAACCCTGGTGGAACCCTCGTGGAACCTTACCTCAGGGCCGCCCCGGACCACTCCGGAGCCTATCTGGGCTGAGACCCCAAAGCTTTCAGCTGTTGGGGAAAAAGAGCAAATATTTTTGAAAAAGGGGCAACGCGGGCCCCGTCTTGGGGGGCCCAGTTCTCTCATGACCCAGCTTTTTTCTGGCCAACGGTTGGTCAAGAACGAAACTTGCTGGCAGGTGCTCAGCGGTTTCCTGGAAGGACCGTTGAAAGTTGGAACCACTGAATACACATCCAAATGTCTGCCAGGGCTTGGATGCGAATCAAGAAATCCTCTGTGTGGCTACGATGCGAGGGCAAAAGGGCCAACTGGGTGTCTACGATATGCAATTATGTCCATCAACCATTTTGGGATTTGTGTTTCCCCATTCCTCCCACACGTAGCCAGACTGTGGATGCACGAGATCCATGTCGCACCACCGTTCAGAACTACAAAGCAATGCTTCGACTCCCCAACTTAAATTGCCGCAAGGGCGATGGTTTCGTTCCCGTGGCGCCACTGCGTGGCGCGATTTGATTGGATTTGGACTTCAACCATCCGCAGCCAAGCACCTGGCTCTGGGTCACTCCAAAATGTTGGTAAACCCTAAATGGGTTGCCCTAGCAGGTCCACAGCCCATATCTTTCTCGCGCCTCCCAGGCGCCGAACTTCTCGCACACCGAGATGGCGGCGTTCACCGCAATCTGGAGGGGTTGAAATGCGTCAGATGGCCATGGGTCAAAATCCGAATCGTACCCCCAGTGAACATCCCAATCCAACCACTAAAATAGACCAAAATGGGTGGTGAATTCACCTACCCCGAAATGGTACCATTGGTTTGTGACCCACAGCCAAATGGGTCGGTCTTTAGGTTGGACCCCGAAAAATGGTGGTCCTTTCAGTGTCCCTTTGCAAACCATCCAAACATGGGTTGTGGTTGGTTTACTTGCAGTATTGAGTTAGCATCTGCCGTGTTAAAAAAGGAACCTAAACCCGTGCTTTTCTGGTGGCTTCCCCGACTTCTTCCCTGAAAAAAAGGTGTCAGGCCCCCCTGATGCGGGGTCGCCGCTTCTCCCAAAACGGGGCGAAGAATGGGAGGATGTAACACCAACGGAAGAAAGGGAACCAACCAGTCACCGTTTCTTGAAAGCACTCGTTTGCCCTTGTGAGGAGAGACTTGAGATGCGGTGCGCGTGAAAGAATGATAACTGAGACACGCAGGGTTCTATTTCCTCCTCTCCTGCAGATTCACATGGAACATTAAAAAACTAGGTGTTTGCTTCAGGAATCTCCTTTTGGGGGACCTCCTTTTTGGTTTCCTTCTCAATTTTGTGGAGCATTTGCCAAGACTGAATCCCAGGGGCCTTTTTAGGGAAACTGGCCCATCCGCTCTCTCCGGTCACACCGTGTTGGGCTGCAAGCCGCTGCGTCGTGCCGCGCCCAGCAAGCCCTTAGCTTGCGCATCAATGTACTCCAACCGTGGTACTCTTGCAGAAGCCTCCCAACAGCAAAGCCTTCCAAAAGTGGTCTGTGCACTGCCTCGTTTCCTCATGGAAGTTTACTCGCATGCAGGCCCGTGTTCATGCCCGTGTGTGCATCCACGCCGTTGCAGCCTCAGAAAACCCCAGGAGCACAGAATGCGTTGGGGCCGCGGAAATTCTGGGCCTCCCGACCAAAGCAGGAGCCCAGATCGTGCTCTTCTCACAGCTGCTAATGGCTGCCCCTCAGCGAGCAACTAGGCTGCTCACGTTGCCATCTGGCAGCCCCGTGCTCCAAGAATTGAGTGAAGCAAGGTCCCTCAATGCAAGGCATGTCTCCCGCATCCTGCAGATTGCGGTTGGGAAACTTGAGCAAGGGCTAGCCCACACAATTTCCGTGGTCTTCCCTTTAGTTCCCCCCTTTGAACCAACCCCAAACCGGGTACCAAAAAACCTCAACCGCGAGTTCCTTTCAGGGGACTCGACTCGGATTGGTTCGAATGTGGCTCCGAGGCTCCGAGGCTCACCACGTTGGCTTCCACGGAGCTTCTGGGCCTCACGAAAGGCAAGCTGAGATCCAAGGTGGGTGGGGTGGGTGGGGGTGATGTGGTCATGGGGCGGGGCAGGGGATCTGTGGCAACCCGGAAACTTGCGACCCATTTGAGTCATCAAAAGGTTCCCCAAGAAGCAAACCGCATCTGTGGCAACCCATAAAATGCGACCCATTTGAGTCATAATTTCAAAACCTGGTATGAAAATTCGCTACCAACCATGTAAAGAATCAAGAAGGCGGCCGCAGCTAAATATGGTTGCGAGTATCCCCACTAACCTTCATCCACCCGGGATTTAATTCCGGCTCATTTCGGGTGTACCCTATTTTTGACCCAGAGCCAGGTGTTTGGCTGTGGATGGTTGAAACCGAAATCCAAACAAATCGCACCACCACCGGTCGGAAACCGTGGGAATGAAACCATAAGGTTTGTTGGTATTTACAGGGAGAGCATCTGAACCATCCTTTGAGGAGTCCAAAACGAGAGCCCCTTTTGGTCCTTGTGATTGTTTGAGAACCCCTAACCACGCTTCCCTGAAAGGTTCATTTCCCAATCCCTTCAAACCGCGGGGCTAAAACAACGGCGACTCCGGCCGTCACATTTTTCGAGGTCCTTTTTTGTTTGGTGGGTTTCTTTAAAGTGGAAACCCAAAGGGAAACCAAAAGCTTCTCCTTTGACAGGTGGCAAAAAAAACTGACCACGCGTCGGCCCGGAGACGGCAAACCCTGAAGACGTCTTCAAGCAAGGAGACGGGATTGGGCATCGGGCATGAGGCGCAAAATGCCCAGAGCTCGGTCCCAGCCCAAGCGCGACTTCTCGCAGCAAGCCATGGCCTCGCCAGCTCCGCGTTCGAAAAAACGGCGTCCGCCGGAAGGTTTACACCCGAATCTGGAAGCAACGGAGACTCCTCTGATGGGTGGTTCAGCATAAGGGGAGTAAACAAATCAACTATTTGAATCGCAAGGAAGAATCGATGATAAGAAAGAGAGTAGAAAAAACAGCACCCCGCAACGGACACTTGGCTTCCCATATGAGCCATGATCAAAATGCGTGGTTCCGGAGGACATGGCCTCGCCTTCTGGGTTCTGAAAAAAACATAAGCTCGTGTGCCAAATGGCCCACCGAAATGCCAAATGGGCAATCAACTGGGGAGGAAACGAGCCCACTTTTGGAGGGGAACACCCCCATACCAATAAACAAGGGTCTATTCATCCGGGGCCCCTTTTCTCAGTGTAACTTTTGGTGGTTTAATTAATACGGAAAACCCATTAGTTGGCACAAAGTTAAGGTCCTGACATCCCTTGGCAAAATGCACCCAAAGTTTCGGACCCCAGAACGGAGCCTCTCTTTTTCCCTTTTTGTGGCGGTTTGCCGGGCTCCAGGCGCTGCTCATGGGCACCACGCCCTCGCCGCAGCCTTGGTGCTGGGCCGTCTTCAGCACATCGAGGCCCAGCGGCCAAGGGCCTCAAAAAATTCGATGCGAATCGCGAACATCGCAGTTTCGGCGACGCGCCGAAAATCACCCGTTTTTGGCCGAGAAAATGTGTTTGAGCTGCGGCTTGTCCTCTACATATTTATTTTTTTGGGGGGAAAGGGTCATGAGACAAAGCCATTTGGGCTCAACCTAAGGGCGGAAGCTGATATTGAATCGGAAATAGACGGAGGTTCGCTGCAGGGCTTTTGGAATTGACATCCATGAGGATGTTTTTCGGGGGCTCCGGGTTCAACAGTATTTGAACTTGGGCAAATGCTGCCCTTCACAATACAAAATCTTTAGATCCATGCGTCAACAGCCCAAAAAACCTGAGGCCTGCTAGAGTCATCTTGCAATATGTTAAAGAAACATTCGCTACAGGGCAAGTCATCAAACCAGGGCTCCCAACAAAAGGATGAATTGGTAGGCAGAGCACGCACGGGCAACCAAAACCCGGCCTCTTCGCTCATGGAATGCGCCAGAATTTCCACCACTGCTTTGTGGCAAGAAGCTGCCTTGCTTTGGCGCGATCGAGGGCACGTCTCGAGTCTGAAGAACCCACCAAGAGTCAGCCTCCCTCTTGGTTTGGAGCGCGGTTCGGTGCTAGGGAAACCCCAATTGTACAAGAACCAGAGACGCTCAAATCCAAACCACAGGGCGGTTCCCCAAAAAGTGCAGGCTCCATCTCTTCAACCGGAACCTATGAATCAACCAACTGGGGGTAACCTGAATCTAGCTCAACTTGAACTGGGACGGGTCCCAACATTTGTCTTTTAAAGGGAAACCAGAAGGGAAACCCACCCAAAGGGGAACCGGTCTGAATATTCAAAAAAACCAAACTCCAAGCGCGCGGCCAAACTCCGCCTTTTCACAGGCGGCGACGCAGGCGCCCCTGGTGGAGAGGTGTTTAGATCCGGCGGCCACGAGTTGTTTTTTTACTAGTGACTACACCCTAAAGAGCCAAAAAGCTAAGGAACCAAATGGCTGGGAAAACCAGAAGCCAAGTCTTGAAAGAAGCCTCTGTTCTTTTTTTTGCGAGGTCGGCAACATCCAAAAATGAGGCTTTGGTACCAGCCAAGCCGCCAAGCAGAGAGTTCACAAGCTCGCCCCTCGCTCTCGCTGTTTGGGTTCCCGGCCATGCGAACAAGTTGGTCTCCAGCTGCTGGGCGCGCATCCCGTCAACAAGGTTCACCTCAAATCGACAAATCGACCGATTTCCGGGACCGGTCGGAGCTGTCCTCCAGATTTGAGAGGTTAGAATAAGGGAGCCTATGGTAGGGGAACCCTCCCCAGAAAAAGGGGTGAAAAAGGGCACTACTGGGGGACCTAGGTTTCAAGCGTTCCGACAGGCTCGCGGAAGATATGGAGCTTCGAAGTTCCAAACCAACGGTCGACGCCTCCTGGTGGTGAATGTGTCTCATTCGCATCAAGCTGCAAAACGGACGGCACGGACGGCACGGACGGCACGGACGGCACGGACGGACGCGGGTTTTTTCGCGGAGCGGCAGCCCATCTCCAGCGGCCCACTTCTCTGGTGCCCCAGAAGCGCGGCGCTGGCGTGCTGATGCCGCCTCGCACGACGCACGTGTGGTTTTGGTCGGTCTTTAAACGGCAACTCAAAGGAAAATCCCTCATTTCAAGGGGCCCGTAAAAAAAGACACGCCCAATTTCAAAACAACCAAAATATCCCATGGCCTCTCAGTCGAATTTTTACGCCGTGCTCAAAATCCGTCCACGTCCCTCCCAAAACAAACGTGCCCCTCCCAGCCGGAGCCTCGCTCCCCGGTCTGCCCAGCAGCGCAGGCGGCCACCGCCGTGGTGCTGGCCACCTTGTTGGGCTGGAGGCCTCGATGCGTGATGCGAACCGCCCACTCCGCGCATCGGGGAGTGGAACCAAAAAAAACGAGGGTGGTGGTGGGCAAAAAAATTGGGTATAACCCCAAATTGGGGCGAACCCTGAAATGTTGGAAACAAGGACTAAAACCTCCGTGTTGTTTTGTGTTTTCCACCCCCCTCCCCCGGGTGGCTTTTTGTTCTTGACCCATACCCACGAGCCTATGATGCCAAGGGCCAAACTCATGAACGCTTTGCCACTTCAAGGGCCACTCGTTGATTGCATCAAATGTGGCCCTGCAACTAGGTTTTTCCAATGATTAGGGTAGCCCAAGGGAAATCCGAGTCCTACTGTGGATGGACGAAATCCTGCACCACCTCAGAATCCCTGGAACCATGATTCCCCTGAAAAGTGCCAACAAACCATTGTTTCAACCATGGTTTGTGCACGGTGGTACCAAATGGATTGTTTGTTGGTGTTTACATTGGAATTATCAGAAACCAGGGATTCTTAAGTGGCGCGAAATGGATTTCGCCACCATCCACCGCATGTTCGAGCCACACCCCCAAAAACGCCGCTGAGCGCTCCCCAGCCTTGCTGGCCCACGGCATGCAGCAGCTCCAGGGCGCCAAGCCTCCGCGCAAAGCGCCAGCCGCAAGTGCCATAGTCGCAGATCAACTCCCAGCCAAAAAAAAAATGCGCACGGCTCGTCTTGCCTTTTTTTCTGTTGCTTCTTCTCTCTTTTTTTCCGGCAAAGTGAACTCGGCTTTTGTTGTTTCTTCCCCTTCGAAGCTGATGTTCGTGATCTTTATTCCAAGTCTATTCCAAGTCTGGCATCGTTTTTGCTTCTCTCGTCCTTTGGGCCGACCAAAAACGTGGGGCGGCCCTCTCTAACTCGCCGGACTGGCCAGTCGCCCCGGCGCTTGCACTCGTTGAGGGAGTCGAAGAAGGGCCGGAACGAGACCTTCCGCCTCCGCACCTCCGAAGGACATCGCTTCCAACCTACCCTCGTTTAGTGCCCTCGTTTAGTGAATGCCTCGCGGGGCCTCTCTATGGCCCAAAACACGGGGGGCATTCCGCGGCTTTCAGGATCACAACGCTCCATAGGCTGGGGGGCTCGCAGGGAAACGGGCTACACTCGCGCAGAGATCTTGCAGTCCCCAAGAAATATGTTTCAAATGGAGCCTTGCGGCCGGGGAAAGAGATCTTGCAAAATCTTGACAGCTGCCTAACAAAGATCTTGCTGAGGTGTGTTTCGGATCTGGAGCAGAGATGCTGCAAGAATTTGCAAACACGTCCTCTTGCGCGGCCTCGCATTATGGGTGCGCTTTGGGTACCCTTTCTTTGAACGGAACCTTAATGGGGGGGGAAGGTTTCGACACTCCGGATATGCACAGTTCAAAGATATCTGCAAGGCTGTGGGACGTGTGCCTCCACCTGTTCATGCCAAACTCCCTGTGAGAACTACACTGTTTGGAGTCCTTTTCTGACGTGTGTGTGTGTGTACATGATATATACCTCTTGTAACACACTGCACTTCTTGAGACAATGGCGCCAGCGTGCGGATCTTGGCCTGCGCAGGGCGCTCGGCAGACGCCGGCGCTTGTGCCAAACCAACGCCTCTCAGGAAGAGGCGATCGATCTGTGGCTCAAAATGTTCGAAGGGACCGCGGCTCGGGTCTTGTCCATTTTCTATGTACCAGGGTAACCCATTTTGGGCCCTATTTGAGCCACACGCCTAGGCTTGAGGGCATGTACGACCTTTGAGGCGTACGCCCCCCACTTTCCCCTGGTTTCAGGGTATCTCATGTCTGCCTGTCATGGCCGCTGCGCCACATGATGCATATGCCGGAAACAGCACTTGCAATATCCAAATGCCATGCAGTTTGATAACAAGCTAGGGGTGCTCGGGTCAGTCTTGTTGAGCCGCATTCGATGTGCATATTGGGGGTGCTCGGGTCAGTCTTGTTGAACATTCGATGTGCTCTGCATATTAACCTCTAGATTAGCTGTGCTATGCAGAATGTTTGCATGCTGCTCATTCATATGACCTTTGCCTAATCCTTGAGCACCATTTCAAGTTCACTACATACAACAACGCAGTTACACAAAAACAACACAATTAGGCCAATGCACCAGTGCACACAGTCTGCAACACAGGATGACCCCAAAAGCACAGGCTCCTGGGACTAAGACTGGACTGCGCTTGGGCACTGGGTTGGTCAGGAGACCTTGACTTGCCAACAAGGCCCCTGATTTTGACAGTGCCGACACTCCTTTCAACAAGTGACCGTGCTTCTTCTCCGTCTCGCACGCACATAGGCACACACACACATGGTCACACAAATATGCCGCATCTTCAACCTGGTCGCCAACTCACAGCCTCCTACTCACTCCATATGCCGGATCAACAAACCCAGTATTCACAGACTGAGCCGAGTCGCCGAAACAGGATGACCCCAAAAGCACAGGCTCCTGGGACTAAGACTGGACTGCGCTTACGCACTGAGTTGGTCAGGAAACCTTGACTTGCCAACAAGGCCCCTGATTTTGACAGTGCCGACACTCCTTTCAACAAGTGACCGTGCTTCTTCTCCGTCTCGCACGCACATAGGCACACACACACACACACACGTGGTCACACAAATATGCCGCATTTTCAACCTGGTCGCCAACTCACAGCCTCCTACTCACTCCATATGCCGGATCAACAAACCCAATATTCACAGACTGAGGCCAATCGCCGAAACAGGATGACCCCAAAAGCACAGGCTCCTGGGACTAAGACTGGACTGCGCTTACGCACTGGGTTGGTCAGGAGACCTTGACTTGCCAACAAGGCCCCTGATTTTGACAGTGCCGACACTCCTTTCAACAAGTGACCGTGCTTCTTCTCCGTCTCGCACGCACATAGGCACACACACACACACATGGTCACACAAATATGCCGCATCTTCAACCTGGTCGCCAACTCACAGCCTCCTACTCACTCCATATGCCGGCACAACGATCAATAACACAGAGACTGAGGCCAGTCGCCGAAGCAGGATGACCCCAAAAGCACAGGCTCCTGGGACTAAGACTGGACTGCGCTTGGGCACTGGGTTGGTCAGGAGACCTTGACTTGCCAACAAGGCCCCTGATTTTGACAGTGCCGACACTCCTTTCAACAAGTGACCGTGCTTCTTCTCCGTCTCGCACGCACATAGGCACACACACACACACATGGTCACACAAATATGCCGCATCTTCAACCTGGTCGCCAACTCACAGCCTCCTACTCACTCCATATGCCGGCACAACGATCAATAACACACAGACTGAGGCCAGTCGCCGAAGCAGGATGACCCCAAAAGCACAGGCTCCTGGGACTAAGACTGGACTGCGCTTACGCACTGGGTTGGTCAGGAGACCTTGACTTGCCAACAAGGCCCCTGATTTTGACAGTGCCGACACTCCTTTCAACAAGTGACCGTGCTTCTTCTCCATCTCGCACGCACATAGGCACACACACACACATGATCACACAAATATGCCGCACTTCAACCTGGTCGCCAACTCACAGCCTCCTACTCACTCCATATGCCGGCACAACGATCAATAACACACAGACTGAGGACAGTCGCCGAAACAGGATGACCCCAAAAGCACAGGCTCCTGGGACTAAGACTGGACTGCGCTTTCGCACTGGGTTGGTCAGGAGACCTTGACTTGCCAACAAGGCCCCTGATTTTGACAGTGCCGACACTCCTTTCAACAAGTGACCGTGCTTCTTCTCCGTCTTGCACACACATAGGCACACACACACACATGGTCACACAAATATGCCGCACTTCAACCTGGTCGCCAACTCACAGCCTCCTACTCACTCCATATGCCGGATCAACAAACCCATTATTCACAGACTGAGCCCAGTCGCCGAAACAGGATGACCCAAAAAGCACAGGCTCCTGGGACTAAGACTGGACTGCGCTTACGCACTGGGTTGGTCAGGAGACCTTGACTTGCCAACAAGGCCCCTGATTTTGACAGTGCCGACACTCCTTTCAACAAGTGACCGTGCTTCTTCTCCGTCTCGCACGCACATAGGCACACACACACACATGGTCACACAAATATGCCGCATTTCAACCTGGTCGCCAACTCACAGCCTCCTACTCACTCCATATGCCGGCACAACGATCAATATCACACAGACTGAGGCCAGTCGCCGAAACAGGATGACCCCAAAAGCACAGGCTCCTGGGACTAAGACTGGACTGCGCTTACGCACTGGGTTGGTCAGGAAACCTTGACTTGCCAACAAGGCCCCTGATTTTGACAGTGCCGACACTCCTTTCAACAAGTGACCGTGCTTCTTCTCCGTCTCGCACGCACATAGGCACACACACACACATGGTCACACAAATATGCCGCATTTCAACCTGGTCGCCAACTCACAGCCTCCTACTCACTCCATATGCCGGCACAACGATCAATAACACACAGACTGAGGCCAGTCGCCGAAACAGGATGACCCCAAAAACACAGGCTCCTGGGACTAAGACTGGACTGCGCTTTCGCACTGGGTTGGTCAGGAGACCTTGCCTTGCCAACAAGGCCCCTGATTTTGACAGTGCCGACACTCCTTTCAACAAGTGACCGTGCTTCTTCTCCGTCTTGCACACACATAGGCGCACACACACACACACACATGGTCACACAAATATGCCGCACTTCAACCTGGTCGCCAACTCACAGCCTCCTACTCACTCCATATGCCGGATCAACAAACCCATTATTCACAGACTGAGCCCAGTCGCCGAAACAGGATGACCCCAAAAGCACAGGCTCCTGGGACTAAGACTGGACTGCGCTTGGGCACTGGGTTGGTCAGGAGACCTTGACTTGCCAACAAGGCCCCTGATTTTGACAGTGCCGACACTCCTTTCAACAAGTGACCGTGCTTCTTCTCCGTCTCGCACGCACATAGGCGCACACACACACACACACACACACACACACACACACACACACACACACACACACACACACACACACACACACATGATCACACAAATATGTCGCACTTCAACCTGGTCGCCAACTCACAGTCTCCTACTCACTCAATATGCCGGATCAACAAACCCATTGTTCACAGACTGAGCCCAGTCGCCGAAACAGGATGACCCCAAAAGCACAGGCTCCTGGGACTAAGACTGGACTGCGCTTACGCACTGGGTTGGTCAGGAGACCTTGACTTGCCAACAAGGCCCCTGATTTTGACAGTGCCGACACTCCTTTCAACAAGTGACCGTGCCTCTTCTCCGTCTCGCACGCACATAGGCGCACACACACACACACACACACACACACACACACACACACACACACACACACACATGATCACACAAATATGTCGCACTTCAACCTGGTCGCCAACTCACAGTCTCCTACTCACTCAATATGCCGGATCAACAAACCCATTGTTCACAGACTGAGCCCAGTCGCCGAAACAGGATGACCCCAAAAGCACAGGCTCCTGGGACTAAGACTGGACTGCGCTTTCGCACTGGGTTGGTCAGGAGACCTTGCCTTGCCAACAAGGCCCCTGATTTTGACAGTGCCGACACTCCTTTCAACAAGTGACCGTGCTTCTTCTCCGTCTTGCACACACATAGGCGCACACACACACACACACACACACACACATGGTCACACAAATATGCCGCACTTCAACCTGGTCGCCAACTCACAGCCTCCTACTCACTCCATATGCCGGATCAACAAACCCATTATTCACAGACTGAGGCCAATCGCCGAAACAGGATGACCCCAAAAGCACAGGCTCCTGGGACTAAGACTGGACTGCGCTTTCGCACTGGGTTGGTCAGGAGACCTTGACTTGCCAACAAGGCCCTGATTTTGACAGTGCCGACACTCCTTTCAACAAGTGACCGTGCTTCTTCTCCGTCTCGCACGCACATAGGCACACACACACACATGGTCACACAAATATGCCGCATCTTCAACCTGGTCGCCAACGCACAGCCTCCTACTCACTCCATATGCCGGATCAACAAACCCATTATTCACAGACTGAGGCCAATCGCCGAAACAGGATGACCCCAAAAGCACAGGCTCCTGGGACTAAGACTGGACTGCGCTTACGCACTGGGTTGGTCACAAAACCTTGACTTGCCAACAAGGCCCCTGATTTTGACAGTGCCGACACTCCTTTCAACAAGTGACCGTGCTTCTTCTCCGTCTCGCACGAACATAGGCACACACACACACATGGTCACACAAATATGTCGCACTTCAACCTGGTCGCCAACTCACAGCCTCCTACTCACTCAATATGCCGGATCAACAAACCCATTGTTCACAGACTGAGGCCAGTCGCCGAAACAGGATGACCCCAAAAACACAGGCTCCTGGGACTAAGACTGGACTGCGCTTACGCACTGGGTTGGTCAGGAGACCTTGACTTGCCAACAAGGCCCCTGATTTTGACAGTGCCGACACTCCTTTCAACAAGTGACCGTGCCTCTTCTCCGTCTCGCACGCACATAGGCGCACACACACACACACACACACACACACACACACACATGATCACACAAATATGTCGCACTTCAACCTGGTCGCCAACTCACAGTCTCCTACTCACTCAATATGCCGGATCAACAAACCCATTGTTCACAGACTGAGCCCAGTCGCCGAAACAGGATGACCCCAAAAGCACAGGCTCCTGGGACTAAGACTGGACTGCGCTTACGCACTGGGTTGGTCACAAAACCTTGACTTGCCAACAAGGCCCCTGATTTTGACAGTGCCGACACTCCTTTCAACAAGTGACCGTGCTTCTTCTCCGTCTTGCACACACATTGAGCACACGGACATACCCCTGCAACAACTGTTGCATGCTGCTGGTCGTCAACTCAAAGTCCCCTTCGCAGTCCATGCCGGACCAACAATGCCAACAATCAATACACACAAACAAGTCACTCTCTGTGCGTCTTGTGCAGACTTAAGTGAACTGTTGACACGGTTGCCCAACCATGCCTGGCAACACAGACCTTCGTCAGCAAGGCAGCATTTTGGGCGCCACCAAGAAAGCTGATCTGCAAGTGGGACCCTGCGGCAAGCACATCATGTCTCTCCCCTCGAGCCATTGAAACAAATACGAGGCGTACTTCGGGCATGCCTCTTTTCCGCTCGCACAATCTGCACATAGCACCGGCTCTGACCGCGTCCCCGCACGTCCTGCCAAGGTGTTGGCCTATGGGAAAATTGGATTGCCCTCACCTCATGCTCTCCACTAGACGACCGATCATTTTGTCCAGCTCTCATCTTTCCAACTCATCACATCCGTGCCGGCTTTCCCATCGACTTTCGACTTGCAAAAGTTCAGTGAGTTATGCATTCCCAGTCAGCCACTACACCTTCCAGGTGTCTCTTTTTCCAACGAAGTCCTCAAGTAGAAGGCCTGCCCGAAGTGGCACAGTCCGGTCTCAAGGTTGCAGGCATAAATTCAAGAGGTCCTCGGATCTCAGAATCTCAACCCATCTCTCCGCGCAGACAAAAAAGACTTCGCAAGTCACGCGCCAAGCAGCCCTATCATACCTCAGGGACTGGGATACGTGTTCCAGCGCCGCGGGGTTCTGCTGGACGGCCGCCAGCACCACATCCTTGTCTCGCTGCCTTGGGAATGACCGCGATGCGGCCGAAACAAAGCGCGAGGCGGCAAACATGCAAGTTGCCACGCTCTCATTCGCCCCGTGCAAACTAGGGATGCGTCGTCCCCTTCACCGCCCCGGTAGGGCCACCCCCCCATTTTTTACACATGTTTAAGTCAATCTTGCCTCACCCAACTCCTTGTGGTTTCGCTTTAAAGGCCGGAGTCTGCTTGGATGATGGATATTGTTCAACCTATTGAGTGAGTAGGTTATAACCATGTATGCCAACCAATCCCTAGTCGTCTCACTTACGCAAATTGTCACCACCCTAGTGGTACCAAATGGGCGTGTCTTTCCTTCTTTCTTTCCAAACTGGATTTCAGTTCTCCCTTTGTTTCCCACACAAAACACATAAAAGTGTACCAACTCCCAACAAAAAACAAAAACAATTTTTGCTTCTCATACAAAACATCTAAGACTGTACCAACTCCCAACAAAAACAAAACAAACAAAAAATATGTTTGTCATACAAAACACACAAAAGTGTACTGACTCCCAAAAAGGGAAACCAAGGGGAGAAGAAAAAAGAAAAAAACGAGCCACGCATTTGGCCAATGCCCAACCCTTGGGCCCTTGGGCATCGGCAGAGCCGGCGCCGCAGCCAGCAGCGCCCCATCGCGCCGCACCGCGGCCAAGACCACCGCCTTGTTGGCCTACGGGGAGGCCACTGGACCAAAGTGGCCGGTTTCTCCTTTTGGCTTTCCTTACTTAGGTAAAAGAGGGTAGCCCTCAGAAAACATATGTGCGCCGACCCCCTTTCTTTCAGATGGGGAGGCGTGCGGGAAGCGGCTTGAAAATGCGTAGTCATCATCACCGTCGTCATCATCACGGTGATCAGCGACAGCGGGGGAACGCGGCCGCACCAAGTCACACCGGGAGACCTTGCCCGCTAAAGTTTTCACACAGGGCCGAAAGAAGATATTGAAGGGCTTCTTCCCCCGCAGCGCTTGCAGACATAGGTCACCTAAAGCAGACACAGCAGGATTGGCGACAGAAAACTTAGCCAGCCAACTCTGGTGGTTGGAGATGGTTTTGAGTCGCTGGGCCTCTGCAGGGGTGCTGCGTCACTGAAAAAAACAGAGAATGGCTGGTCTGGCCCCAGATCTTTGGTGTGTTGGCTTTCTCGCGCCAAAAGCGCCCAAAAAAAACCAAGGAAAACCCAACAAAACCAAAAAAACTCGAGAAAAGGAAAAAGAAAAACAAACTGAGGCCAGACGAGCCATTCTCGAGGTGGTTTTGTTATTTTTTGGTTTGTTTTGTTTTCCTCAAGTTGACTGTTTTTATAATCAAGGGGATGCAGCAAAGCAAATCCAGCAAGAGCTGTGGCATCCTATCCTTTGGTAACAATAATTCAAGAGCCAAAGGAGAGATACAGCGCAGTAATGAAGTGATAGCAAACATTGCATCTCGAATGCTTAAAGTCCTTTCCATTTTGTGACCTTTTTTGGCCTGAGGTATTTGGTGGCTATGTGTAGTCAAACCTGTAAAAGCAGGACGGTTGTTACACGTTGGCAATTAAAAACAGAAACACCGTGTTCGTTACATATTTCGGTCTTGTAGTTCCTTAGTTGTTTACATTCAAAACACGCAAACCACGCTGTAAATATCAGTGTTTTTGGAGGGTGAGATGAAGCGCATGCTCCAGATGTAGTTGATGGGGGGGTGTGACAATATCTATATATATATATAAATGTATGTATGTATGTATGTATGTATGTATGTATGTATGTATGTATGTATGTATGTATGTATGTATGTATGTATGTATGTATGTATGTATGTATGCATGCATGCATGCATGCATGTATGTATACGTTTAAATATACATATGTATGTATAAATATATATATATATATATGTATATATATATATATATTCCCCAAACTGGGCACCGATGTGTGGGGCGAGGACAATGCGGTTTTGAGCACTGCTCAAATGGCCCTATTTGAGGGCTTTCTCCAACGCCCCCGCGGAAATATGCTGTAGCCGCAAACCCCGCTTCCGCGGGGAGTTTTCCAGCCTTCATCTCAGCAGACACAAAGCGGAGGATTGCGGGGTTCCTCGGACTCAAGTGAGAGCGGACAAAATCTACACCAGGCGCCAGGCTGGCTCACCCGGTATCCACACCACATATCCAGTACATCACACCGGGGAATGTCTCAAGACCACAATGAAGCTTCCCCCAAGTGCCGCTACGGGTTTGCAACATCCAGTTACTCACCCTGCAGGGTTCTGTGGGGTTAATGAAAATCAGGGGTCAACATTCAAGGGGTATTTCTCAAAAATCATTGAAAGTCCCAAAATCAAAAGCTGATCAATATACCAGCTTCCCTTGAAACTGCCAGTTGTTTCTTGGAGGTTCCAAGAAGGGAAATGGGTATGGGTCAAAAGTCAAATGTAAACCACCAAAAACCCGCAGGTTTTAGTTTTTGGCTTCCATGTACCAATCCCAAAACAGGTACCAATTTTTGACCCACAGCCCAATGACTCGGAAGCGTAAGTTCTGTTTGGGTCCCCGGCTGCTTCACCGCCTGCAGCACCACCTGCGGGTCCCTCCGCAGCTTGGGCGAGGCCCAAGGCAGCGCTGCGGCGGCGTTCTGCGCCACCGCGGCCAGGACCACCTGGCGTTGCCAAAGCAACAGACGTGGAAACACGGCGTTGCCACCAAAAATTTCGGGGTCCACACAGGAGCCCTGGTAAATGGAAAGGTAGACCAAAACCTGCGTAACCCCAGCTGTTTAATTTGGAGCCACACCCATTTGGCATGTGCTTGCGTGCTTGTGTTTCTAGGTTTGTGCGTCGGTGTGTGTGTTGTGCCCGCAAAAAAGAATATAGCCAGAAGGCCAAGTCATGCCAAATCCAGCTGATGGAATCACAGGGGTGCGCGTGATCCCGAAAGAAGGGCAAACAAAGTAAACTCACCAGAAGGCAGCAACCAGGCCTTCGAGATCCTCTGAATCTGTCTTTTTGGTTTGAAGCGCATCACTGCGATTTTTTCGCCATAGCCTACGTTTAGAGTCTCAAGGTCGCTGCTTTATCCTCGGTCGTCCCCGGTCACACGGCAGTTCCTCTGCGTTCGGACAAACCGGCCTCTCTGTCACCCTGCAGGATGGGCGAGGCATACCTCAAAGTTCCAACCCATGCCCCTGACGGATTCGCGGACTGAAGCGCGAGTCAGTAAATCACAGCCCCCAGAAACGCCCCAACGTGAAAGGTTTAGGTTTACATGGATGCCCAACTTCTGTGACGGTGCCGAGTAGCTGCAGCAGGCTGCCCTTCTGCTGGACTGCTTGGATCACCAGACTCTTGTCTGCCTTCAGCCCGAAGCTGAGGAAGGGAAAGATCTCACCTCGCATCAATCGCTCTCGACTCCGTGCCCTAACATCACTGGCAAATCAAAATCACTGAAGAAATACGCACGAAAGCTGACTTTGAAGTCACCCAAATAGGGAGATGGAAGAGCCCCTGCTTCGCCCCACGTGGTGAATCTGCAGGTTTGGCTCTCCTGGCTTACCTCTGGACCAAATTTGAGAATGGTGTTCACATATGTTCAGTTCACTCGTGTTCATTACAACATGTCTGCTCAGCTTGAATCCCTGTGTACCTTAAAACCTCTCAGAAAAACCGGCCGGCTTTGACTCGCAGCCAGTCAATGAGAATGTTTCTGCCAGAATCTCGGGACAGTGGAGATTTGGACTGGATCCAAAGTTTGGACCAAAAACCACCAGCATTGCGTGCCAGACCTGGCCTCCACCACACGACATGTCCAGAGAGCCCCGAGCTTGTGGGAACTGGAAAGACTCCGCCATGCACTCCAAAAAGTGGACCAAAGTATAACGAGCATTTTTACCAAACCTCGCTTCACATTGATTTGCAGTGTTTGAACCACTGGGAAAAAAGACTGGAATTCAAGACTTGTGTTGCGCACGATTTTGCTGTCAGAGGTGCGTTCGAAGCCCTATCGCACCAAACTGTCAACAAAAAACAAAGAACAACTACCCCACCCCCCTTCCATAAGCATCAAAAAGAAAAGAACAACTACCCCTCTCCCATTCCATAGATCACTTCCCTTGCGAAGGAGCATGCACCCCCCCATCTCAGAAAAAACACGTACCATTTTTTTAGAGACTAGGCCTGTGCCCCATCTCTCAGGAAAAACCACCCCATGTGCCAGGCCCGGGGTTCCCAGCAGTTCTGGCGCAGCGCAGCGAGCGCCAGCGTGGGGTCGTCCTGAGGCCCGCCATTTTGAAAACCACGGGGTCAAAAAGAGGAAAACCGCTTTTGGGGGGACCTATTTTGGGGGTCGACACCACCAATTGTGTGGTTCCCGACTTCCGAATTTGAGTATCCCCCCCACACCTGATCACAAACCCATAGCAAATTGCTGCAATCAGTGGATGAACAAAAATCCACCAGTTGATATGTCACAGCTTCAAATCGGGCTTCATCCCGCGAAGGCGGGTTTTGCCCATCCACAGTAGCTCACTACAAAATGTACGAACACCTCAAAATATGTTTCCCTTTGGCTTCCATGTGACCTCCAAAAGCAGCTGGGGTTGCGACCCAAGACCCGATACTCACAAGACACAGGTGTTTCCGTTCTTCATTTGTCTTGCATATAAATTGACGTGATAGAATCTGAAATGCCATGCTTCCGATGCTGTAGGACGCATCTGTTTGAATTGGGCCGGAATTGAATCCAATGGACATTGTGCAGCAAAATGGCCCTGCCGAATGTGCCATACTAATTCAAAAATGGTCCAGGAGGCCCCCCAAAAACGTGGTACTCGGTGGTATTTGCTAATTATGAGCCTCACATGTGTGTGTGTGTGTGTGCGTGTGTTGGTTTGGCTTTGCATCAAAAAGAGGGGGGGGTTGAGGGGGGTTGACCAAATTTTGGGGGGCTCGCCGTGAGACGGGCAAAACGTCCTGCAGGAGTTCCGCGCTTTGCAGGAGGCCCTCGTGCACCACGTCGCCGTCCTTCCAGGCGCGCGCCAGGAAGGGGAAGAGCCGCGGCTCGCGCTCCAAGGCCTCGTACCTCGTGCCGTGTTTGTAAGATGTCGAAAGCCGCAAACAAACCAGGCCCCATTCAATCGAGTGTTCTTTCCGAAAGCGCCTGACACATCTCGAAAAGTGAGCTCAACGCGCCCGCCGACGCGCTTGCGTCCGAGCGCGTGGCTTAACACACGGAAACCAAAGGTCCCTTCTGGGGCAAACCCACAAGCTACTGGCAAACCCATAGGCCAACCTCTCTCCAGCTAATCTCGGCTTGCCTTGGGAAGCCAAAGAGCCCCCAACCAAAGCTTGCTAGAACCTCGGGAGCGGTTTTCTGCTCACAGAGACGTGTGTGTACAGAATCGCGCGGGTGGAATCGATAGAAAGCCCAAGACATACGCATGCGCGAGTAAGCCCAGACAAGAATCAAGCCCTCGTCTATGTCCACCATGTCACTATGAATACACATGAGGCACACTCTAAACACCAAAACACCATAAGGATCTGGGAATTCAAGGTACGCACGCGTGTGGCAAGGCGCGGGGAGTAGACCCCATGTCGTTTTAGTATGCTGCCGCCCCCTAGCATCACCACTGTGTTTGTAAAGAGAATGAAAAAGTAGATGTTTTCCCGGCTCGATTTTTACAAATCATTTGACGGCAGAAACATGTCTTTACAAGATGAACTTAGTGACAACAAGTGGTCAACACCTCAAGCATCAGCAGTGTTTCTTTCCAAAGCAGTCGACACCCCCAGAATCACCCGCGCCTTAGAAAGGAAAACGCATTTCCACCAACTAAAATGTTCGCTGTTTCCAAACTCAACTTTTGCAAGTCATTCGGCGGCATCCAAGCTCTTACAAAACGAATTGCAAAATTGCATCGACAAGACTCGATCGGCTGTTGACAGTCTTTGTTGACAACACCTCCAGCATCACCGGTGTTTAGGTAACGAAAGCGTTTTTCCTGCTAAAAGTAGACTTGTTCTGGTCCGTAGACTGAAGTTGGCAACACACCCCAGCATCCCCAGTGTTGTAGTCGAGGTAATGCCTTTCCCCTGACTACAAGTAGACGTAGCAATAGTCTGGAAACTAAATTGGCGGACACCCCCAGCATCACCAGCGCTTTAGTAAGGAAAAAGCTTTCCGTAAGTACAACTCTGCAGAATCCAGATGCACAAATCAATTGCGACATTGGCCATTCTGGCGCACATTCTGCCGTTGGGCAGCCGTGCCGAGCGCGCTGCTGAGGGGCGGGCGAGTTGGACGTTGGGCAGGGGGGCCCTCTTCAAGTTCCAGCACGCCAAACATCGGCGGAGGCTGGCAGCAGTTGCCTTTCTTTTTTTGGGGGGGTCACCAACCTTTTTCTTCTCGCTCCGTATGGCCGAGGGGCACAGCCTTTCGGTCGCGCAGGAGTCTTGGCGCCTGCAACAGCGCCCAGGGGTCGCTGCGTGCCGCCAGGGCCGCCAGCTCATCCCGCAGATGCTCCGGCACCAGGCCTCACGAGGTGTCGCTTTCCTGAAAAAAACAGCTGAGTCACACTCAAATCCAGTGCCAAGGCCATTGCCACTGTCCCTTATCAAACAAATTCGTCTGGTCAAGGCCATTGCCACTGTCCGTTAACCTTCATTCGCAACCGGCTTCTTTGGAGGTGTGCGAAGCTCGTGGGAAACTGCTTGGGAAACCCTGTTTTGACACCAACAACTTCTGAATGTTACACTTAGCTCTGGCATTGCACAAAAACTGCAACTGAATACAAGAGCAAGGTGGGCCCACGCATGAGCCTTCCCAGAAAGATTGGTGGGCAAAATAGCCAGGCGCTTAACTTTGCCTGCCTGCGCAGTTCTCTGATTTCGCCGTGCGCCCGTGCTTGCATTGGCGTGTGCGCGAATGAGCAATTGTCCCAACTCAGCATGGCAAGTTCCGCAGCAAAGGCTCTGTGGCAAAAGTGCGCGTCCAGTTGTGCCCTACGCATGAGGTGCCTGTGTGCGTGTGGATGCGTGTGCACACGCCAGGTTTGGTCTGATCACAAGGCCAAGAGACCGAGCAAGCTGCCATGCTGAGTCACCGCTTCCTCGGCAATCTCAGGGTCAGCCTCGGCTGCAAATTGAGGCCAGCAACCAAGACATGCCCCAATCAAGCTTGGGCTCTTCAACATGACAATGCTAATCTTTCTGCCTGTGCCCTCAACCAACTGCCCACTCGCCCCGCGCGCTCTGCCTTCAACTCTTCCGCCAGCATCGGGAAGATGGAGGTGTCTTGCTTCAGGGCGGCAAGCACCACCTCCCTGTCCTGCTCGAGCAGAATGTCAGATTCCGCTCAGCTCAGTACTGAGCCATATCATGGGAAGCTCATGTGATCCATGGTACAAAAAAAGCACGGCCAATGACGGTCACCAATAGTCACGTTGTTTGGCCGCAACGTCTCCCCTTGCTATGGCTCCGAATCCATAATACACGTGCCATCGGTGTCCTTCTGCAGCTCATCCGCCGCATATTGGAGAGCAGATCCAGTGGTCCTCACGGCCTGAACAGGCATAAGGCACAGCCAAAGCGCAGACCGATTTTGGCAAAGTATCCTCTAAGGGGTTGAGCGAAGGGGGGAGGTGGGTGGGCGAGGGGGGGGGGTTGGGCAGAAGTGAGCAAGAAAGGGAGATGTCCACTTCAACAGCCCAGCTAGAGTTTACAGGAGGCTTGACCAGCTTACTGACTGCCCCCCCGGGCATCCCAAGCCCCAGCCCCACCGCCCTGCCTCCAGCACCAACTCCCGATCCGCCCGCAGCTCGGGAGCCGCATGTTGCAAAGCGCTGCCCAGCCGCACCGCCTGCAACATGAAGTCCTGATCCGCGGAGCGCGAACGATGTTCCAAGGTCTTACCTTTGCGGGGGGGGAGTCTTTGGAGGAGTTAGGGCAAATTAGGTACTCAACAAGTGGTATGACGCAAAACTTAGGTACCTATTGTGCTCAAGAGCCAATTTGGGATCATTCCGTCGATTTTCAGGGGTCCCCGAAAAAAGACACCCCCAACTCGGCTCCACACTCCCCTTGTCCCACACTCCCCTTCTCCTTGGACGACTTGAGGCCCTCTGCAGCAAACCGCAACGCAGCAGCATCCTCACCAGAGATGCAACCGCAAAAAGCTCGGGGAGACCCCTGATTGCCTGGAGGCGACGTCCACTTGCAGGCGAAAAGTACCCTGCCACAAGCAATCATGGAATTGGACAAACCCCTCTTGGAAGCCTGTCTTGGAAAAGAGCCTCCGCACTTTGTCTGAGGGAGAGGTCGGAAGGTGCCTTCGGCCCCAGCCCCTGAAACAAGCAGCCCGAGTCTGATTCGCCCCTCTCAAACGCACAGCCCCCGCTTCGAGCGCCTGGGCTACTGCCTCCAGCACCAGGTCCCCATCGCCCTGCAGCTCCTCTGATGCCAGCGCCAAGCTGCGCCAGGACTGCCTTGCGACCCGGCTGGGCTGACAATCTTGGACCCTCAGTGACGTGCAATCGGGACCAGATCCTTCCGAGAAGTTTCCGGCCCCAACAAAGCCTTCCAGCCAAAACGATGGCTTCCAATAGAGACCAAAACCTTTGGCCGTTTGCCAAAAGTGGGGGCGGGGAGGGCCCCGTTCCGAAGATTATTTTCAGAAAACCATTGCGCCAATCCGCCTCGAACAGCTCCATCCCGGTAATCAACAAGGAGAGCCTTCAAAGGGTTGAAAGGGTGTGTACCCTTTGCTCGGTCATTTAAAGGAAACCCAAAGGACGCCGACCATCTTATGGTCGTTTTGTTGGTGTTGTTGTTTTTTTTTTGCGGGGGCGGGGGGGGTCCCAAAACGAAGACACGCCCACATCACATGCTTGTCCCAGCTTCAAAGCGCTGCTGGGATCGCCAGGTCACTTTCCACAAGGGCCAACAGCCACCGGACCAAGAATGTGACGCATCAAACATATGGGGTTGCCTTTTCAGGACACCGGTCTGTTTAAAAGAGAAGGATACCAAGCATTGGGTTCCCAAGCGCGCTATGACACAAACCCACATGCGCCTGACCGCCTGCAGCACTGCCTCCTTGTCTCCTTCCAGGCCAGTGAGATCTGGAAGGCCTCAGCCAGGGGGGGGGGGAAACCAAAAGGAAACTGCCCCTTTGGAGGGCTCCCGTGTTTTGAGATGAACCCACACGTCCCCAAACTGGCCTGTCATCCGCACCGACATTTCAGCCATTGCCAGAAACGGGGGCTCTGTGTTCGCACTCAAATTGCGCGGAGCTCCACTTGCTTCAAAGCTCTGGGCGCAACTCGAAGGGTCGGCAACCTTTCACTAACGACTCCTGCCTGGCAGCGAGGCCTGGCAAAGCATTCAGAGATGCCATCTGCTCGCGCTTCCAACCCATTCAAAAACCCGCCGTAAGTCGAAGTGGAAAGATCAACGCGGAAACCCAAAGGAGCTGACCGGTAAGGCCTCAAAGGTACAGGATGTATTTCCACTCTGGTCACAATCCCACGTGGGTATGTCTTTTTGGGAGGGCCCAAAAAAAATACGGTTGTCCTTTTGGTGTCCCTTCAAACCGCAGACAAAAACAGCGGTACCCACCAAAACAAAATCCCACGAGCGTTGGAGGGATCTTCGGCGACGTCGAGCCTCCGGGTTCAGCGGCACCTCGTCCCGGAGCAGCTGCCAGGCCCGGAAGCCTCGCGGGGGAATGGATCGATGGGCAATGAGAGAGGGAGTGACCCCAAGCGCCTAACTGGGGTGCCCCCAACCTGCTCATGGGAAATTCGGCTTAGGCAAAACCCATCCCCTTCTTGTGGTTTCCTGAATATGCGGGAATCCAACCAAAACCCGTTCATTCCACCAACACCCAGTCTCGGTCATTCGACTCAGCAAGCTAAAGTAGGGTCACCTTGCTCCCGGTTCTACCGTGGAGGCCTTATGGCCTTCCATGATTGACAGCCTCGCATAGATCCATTCGAACTGGATCCAACGACTCGAGCTATGTGCAGAAAGCACCGCAAGGAAAAGACGGCAGCGGAAACAGGCCTTGCGGTGAATGGAACGGCCACAAGCAGGAGTGAAAGCAGCCCCTATGCCAAATCAATTCGCAGAATCAAGATGTTGGGTCCCTGCTGACATTTCAGCTAAAGAGATCGGTGTCTTTGATGCTTTGAAACCTGTGAATGGGCACCGCATGAAGGAAGAATGCTTTGGATCAAGGAAACAGGACTCCAACCGCACCAACAGCAGGTGTCTCGCGCGTGTTAGGTGCCTGCAAACACAAGAAAGAAGCAGAGTAACTTCCGTGAGCCCATCTGTGATGGCCATTTGCTTCCAATGGCTCGGACCTTGCAGCAATCTTTCGAGAACTTTTGCTCCCTGTCATTCTTGGTTTCCTGAGAACTAAGAGGTGCTCTGAAAATAAACAGCATTTCAAGGGCCGAAGCTGAGCCTCTCCGCGCCTGAGAGCGCATCCGCTATATCCTCCAACATGTCCTCTCCGCCTTGCGTTGAGCTGGGCATGCTGACTTGCATAGTGTCCATGTGAGCTGACAATGTTGCCTCTATTGTCCGTTGTTCATGCTATTGCCACCCAGATTTCGACCTGCCGTCTGTTTGCAGCTGGGAAGGTTCAAAACGGAGCCGCCCCGCTTGGATGGCTGTAAGGGAGACGACATCTGCATAGTGCATGTATCAAACTGTGCATGGACAAAATCCATTTCGCACCACCAGAACCCGAAACCCAAGGGAATGATTCGCTTCCCCTGGTTTCATACCGCAACAAGCCTTCCGAGTTCATTCCGCCATGGCTTCATTTCGGTGATCCAAACGTTGTGCTTTCCGTCGGCTCCGTCGGCCTCGCGGCCAGCCCCGGCAGAAGGTGAGCTCCAGGGGCCGGCACTGCAGCGCCCCCGACAGCTCCTGCGCCGTCCTCAGAGCGAACCGCCCGAAGGACCAGGTGCCAAGGGCGCTGGGGGGAGCTTCAGCAACCGTGGCGCTGGGGGCTTAGGGGCTTAGGGGTCTTATGTAACGAGGTTGCGGAACATTGGCCTGGCTATTGGAAACCGAAGGAAACCAATGGTATGCCTTCGTGCTGTCGTGAAGAGGATCGGATCAAGCCTGCCTAGCCTCGCTGTCGGACACCAAAAGGCGGAGAATCGGCCGCTATTGGAAACCAAAGGAATCTAAACAAGTTTCTGCCTTTCTGTGTTCATCATCTTTTAGAGTCGGACGGTTTTCGAGCTTCGTGTTGAAACGCAGCAGGAATGTCCAAAGCGCTTTTCTTTTCCTCTTCCCTCACCCCACGAGTGCTTGACATTGGAAGTGGCGGCACATGCATTGTGACTGGAAAGGAGAACATATCATCTTCCCTGGAGTCAGAGCGTTCTTGCGAACTCAATGGATTTATTTGCATCTCTGCAAGCCATGTCCGTCCTCCTGTGCTTGACTACCTGTCAACCGTTAAAGCTTGCTGCCTGGGAGTCAGAACCTGGATCCTACCCAAAAGGTCTTCCTCTCGCCCGACCTCAATGGGCCCTTCTGTCCCAATGTTTGCATTGCAGCTGTGCGCCTCCTTTGCGAACTTGTGACTTCTCTTTACACCATGTCCTCCCCAAACCAACAGAACAGGAGACGACCAAAAACTTGTCTGCTGCTCACATATGTGTATCAAGTTTAACTGGAGACCCTTTGATGAACATCATTTACATGGTTGGATCTATGTCCACCAATCTGTGCTTACAACCATCTACATTCATAGCGTACCGCACCTTTTGAGGTTGTTTGCAAAGCCAACCGAAAACCGATCATTTGTTGTGTCTCCCTATCTTAAGACACGCAAATAGCTTTCTTCCCCATCCGTCCCCTGGTGCCTGTGGTTGCCATGTCCCTCAACTCAATGGACCAACGGAAATCTTGAGCGAAGTGGCATGGGGGGAACGGTTTTCCGATTGGTTTCCCTAGGAACCAACGTGCTTAAAGGGTAGCCTCCAAAAAACTGACACGGGTGTGCCTTTCTTTAGAAGACCCACCAAAACTTGGTGTTTCCCTCGCGGCTTCCAAACAAAAAGCCCTCCAACTAAATGAAGAAACCCCCTTCCCCTCCAAAGCAAAGACACCCCCAACACCCGACCTCCACCCCCGGTCCCGCAAAAGCCGAACCCGCCAGCCCCCACCTCCCGCAAAAACCCGCGTTCGGCTCGCGCGTGCGCGTGCGCGCCCGAGGGGCAGCAGCTGAGCCTCGAGGCCCTGCAGCTTCACCAGCTGGTCCCCCCGGCGCAGACCCGCCGCCTCCGCCCAGCTGCCCAGCTCGCAGCGGTAGACCAGCAGCCCTGGACATCGGCGGCTCGGCGCGGTTTTGTTTTTTTTTATTTCTGTCTTTTTCTCCGGGACTTGGAATCCCAAGAAATCGGCGGCGGCTTTCCGGCTGGTTTCCTTTAAACCCGCCAAAAACGGGTGGTACCAACTCCAAAAGGGACCAGCCATCTGTCTTCCGGAGCTCCCATGCCAAAGAAGAAGGAAGCAACCTTCACAAAATTCCGGGAGACTCTCGCTTGCCCCAAAATGGTGGTGTGTCCTTTGGTTTTTTTTCGAAGCCCGCCAAAAGGAGTACACTCGCTTCCTGATCGGCCAACGTCCGAGCTGCCAGAATGGTCCAAGCCGAGGTGTAAAGTCCTGGACTTCAGGGAGTCAGCAGTGGCTCAACGATTTCACACCATTTTTGTTTCGTCCACCTTGCCCAAAACATGTTTTTTGAGCCACACGTCACATCTACCAAGACTTTCGCCACAAATTCTCGGGAATTTCCGGCTTTCCGGCGCCTGGGGCGGCAGTGAGCCGGAAGCCCAGGGGCCCCCGGTGGGCCAGCAGCGTGATGAAGACGTTGCCTCGTGAAGCACGGCTCACCGCTCCAGCCCGTTTCGGTGCGTCCTTGTTTTGCCCGTAACCCCCGCCAAATGGTAGGTTTTCCGTCGGTTGCCCTTCTAGAACCAGAGAAGAAAAGAAAAGGTGGAGAAAGAAAAAAAAAAGGCACCCTCCAAAAAGACGACAGATCCATTTTGGCTTCGTCCGGCCACATCTTATTCTGGTGTAGGTGGCCTGGGGGTTGGCTAAGTGGTTGGCCCTGGTTATAAGCGTCAGGCGGGTTGACTGCATACCTGCAGGGCGTTCCAACTTTGATAACTCCCTGACGCAACACCTTCACCGAAAGCTCTGTGGAAATTCTCGCAAACCGTCAGGCATGCCCGCGATATCTGCTCATCCCAAATAGTGTGACGAACGGAAACTGTCTGAATTTGTTATGCCTTCCTCCCGCGCCTGAGGAAGCTCGCGCTTCTTCTTGGATTTCCTCTTCGACTTCTTCCTTCGCCATTGATGCCATTGCCATGGCAATATCCTCAGCCAACTTCCGCACAACTGACTAAGCGATTGCTCCGCGATTGGTTTGCACAGCATGGCGCAGGCTCGCCGACAATGATACAGTTGTCGAAATGTGCAACACGACCAATATCAAAAACCATAGGTATTGCCAGCAACATGGTCTGACGAGAAAAATGCCAGCCACGCTTAGCCGCCCAGGCCACAAAAACACAACATATGCATCTGGGTTTTGTGTCAGAATATGGGGACCCTGACTAGCTGTTCATATGGTTTCCCTTCAAGCCACCGTGAAAAGGTTCCCTCAACACAAAGACATACATGTATGTGCATATATGTGTATATATAACAAACAAACATCTATACACATAATAACACAAATATATACGTATGTGTATATATATATATATACAAAACAACCTTATGTATATAACATATATATATATATCTCATGCTAATAAATATATATATATATATAATAGTATTAAACGCCAGGGGGGTGAGTGCAGGTCATTGGATGCCACTTCACTCGCCAGGTCGCCCGCAGGCGCTGCTGCGTCCCTTCTTCGAAGGCCTCGTCCATGTCGCTCATGGAATCCTCGGGATGCGGTCCAGTGACTGCTGGGCTCAACAAATTGATCCAGCGAGAAAACGGCCCAAAACCCGAGTAACCTGAGTCACAATCAAAACCCGGGTGGATGAAGGTTAGTAAGGGACGATCCCAACCAGAAATGCGGCCGCCTTCAATTTTTTGTTTACATGATTCTGGGTAGACCATTTTAATACCGGGGTTTGATTGTGACTCACCTGATGGCTGGGATTGGGCATGAGTCGAGTTTTAGCTGCAAACCCTTTGGTGGACACCATTTACACCAGGGAAAATAATTTCACTAGTCATATTTTGGAGGATGTTGCCTATTCGAAGCCATCTCAAGCCAGTCCTGCTGGAAGTCCGAATCCGGCGCATCGAGCCCTGCTCTCACCTCGCTTGCGATCAGAGCTGGAGAAGCCTCATCCCCATCCCTAGCTGCATCCCCAAGGCTGTCCCCAAATTCAGCATCTGCCGTCTTGGCTTCGGCATCTTCACTTCCCTGAGGTTCGCCAGCGGTGTCCACAGCGCCTTTCGGTTCCTCAAGCTCTGGATCAAGGTCTTCTGGCTCCTTGCCGGCAGCTTCTTGGAGTACTTCTTTGCTCTGGGCTCCTTCCTGAAGCTTCACCTCTGCTTCCCCAGCCTCTGCTTCCCCAGCCTCTGCTTCGCCGGCCACGACTGCTTCCCCAGCTTTTGATTTGCCGGCCACGCCTGCTTCCCCGGCCACGACTGCTTCCCCAGCCTCTGCTTCCCCGGCCACACCTGCTTCCCCGGCCACCTCTGCTTCGCCGGCCACCTCTGCTTCGCCGGCCACCTCTGCTTCGCCGGCCACCTCTGCTTCCCTGGCCACCTCTGCTTCCCCAGCCACTTTCCCGGCCACCTCTGCTTTCCCAGTCTCTGCCCCTTGTGCCTGAATGCTTTGCTCTTCCTTGCCCGACTGCTCTTCCTTTGCGGCATTTTCTGACTGCTCTTTCTTTGCGGCATCTTCCGACTGCTCTTCCTTTGCAGCAACTTCCTGCTCTTCCGTTACCGTATCTTCCTTCACTTCTGTTCGGCCATCTTCCTTCCGTTGGTCCGCGCGGCTTTGATCGGCCAGCCGTGCCTCTTCCAACTGGCTCTTCAGCAGTGCGATTTCCTCCTTCAAGCGTTGCTCTTCATCCCCTTCCGTGCCACAAGCAATGCTCTGACCTGCTTCGCTCTTGCCCCTGTTCCAACAAAAAGACTTTTTGCGATTCGCAGGTATGGGAAAATACAGCTACGTTCAACCCGAAAACTTAGCACAAACCAAAAGACAACCCAAAAGCTCGGTCAAAAGTTCTGACGAAAACGCAGCCAAGAAACACAATGGTGTCTTGCCCCACGTGTACTCCCCCGCGGTGCGCGGAGCGCCATATCTTGCAGGAAGGCCGTCCAGGCGCCGCATGTTCCTAAATGCAAAGGCTTGCTTCGTCGCACAGCAAAGGCGACTTAGGACAGACACAAACCAACCAACCAACCAGAAAAACAACCAACCCAACCCAACCCAACCCAACCCAACCCAACCCAACCCAACCAACCAACCAGTTTAACACACAAATTTCGCCCAAAAAAACAAAAAACAAAGTGAATCAAAAGACTTCTCCTTAAAATTCAAAAGCCATGGCTCTGCACCAGGCCTAAGGTGAAGTCCGTACTCGCCACCAGGGCGTCTTTGTGGCAGCGCTCGGCCTCCGCCAAGCGCCTTGCCATGGCCTCCGATTTCGAGCTTGGGATCTGAAATGTTCTCGGCCCCTTGGCCACAAAGCGGAGGTGCGCAGAATTCCTATATATATATATATGCATGTATGTGTATATATGTACACATTGATTGTTGCTATAAACAACCTACTTTTGGCTGGCCCTTAAAATTTACAAACAAGAATAGAAGGGAAAAAGAAGAGGAAAAACAGGTGTGTGAGCAAATTTTGCCACCAACCCTGGAACATCCTCCCCAAACTTCACGGAACATCTGCTCACATCGGCGCCTGCGCGGCGAAGGCGTCGGCGGCGGCGTTGGCCTTCAGGCCACCCAGCTGCGTCTCCCTCAGCGTCACCTTCGCGCGCAAGGAGCGCACCAGGCTGGCCGCGTCCGGCTGCCTGGCCTCACGCGAGCGAGTGGATGGCCATGGCCATAAGGACGGCCGTACTGATGGTGGCACGCTTCGGTGCCCACCTCTCATTTGCATTTTCAGCCCAAGGTAGCCCTTCCTGTATCTGCAAAGGTTGAGCAAACGCCGTTCAATCAATCAGCTCAATAAGGTTAGTTGGCTATGGGTCAAAATCCCGTACCCCCCGGCGAACGTCCCAATCCAACCACCAAAATAGGTTCTACAATGGGGGGTGAGTTCACCTACCCGCCAAAATGGTACTTTTGGTTTTGACCCACAGCCGCCTGGCTGAAAAGTGCCAACTGCTCCGTTTCGAACGGATGCAAAAAAGAACTTGCTTTTTGGGGAAAATGCCTTAGGAAGGCATCAACTTGAGGGGAACCCTTTGTTTGACGGCATTTGGGAGGGCGCCCTTGTGACTTCTGACTTGGCCAGACTTGTCGGAGCCTAGTGCAGTCTGTAGCGCTTCCACAAGATCCTTTTCTTCAAGACCGCGTGAGTGGCAAAAAGCCAAAACTTGAGGGCGCAGAGCTGCGAACACAGCCTCCAGGCTGTGTCAGCTTTCTGCCGACCCTTGTCGGATTAAGGGTATTTTCATACCCCCAACCCCATCTCGTGGAAATCCGGGTTAAATGAAATCCGGACTCATGGTAACTCCAGAATCCGGATACCAATGGGTGTCACAGAGAAAACCAGCCCAGGTAAGCCAGGCTTCAGTAGAGCAACTGAAAGGGGCCCTTGGTAGATGAGGTCTCAAAGGCTCTCCTTCCTACACCACGAAGCCAGGGACGTGTAGAAGCTCAGGAGCGTCTAAACTTCGTGAGCACTGTTTTTGGGAGGCATCTGAGGATGCCGTCTCGCTCTCGAAGAGCTTGGTTGGGAAGTGGTCCGGCTCCACCAGGCAAGAAAGCCCCTTCTTGGCGTCGCGCGCATGCATGACATACATGTCCGTGTCTTGGAGGTCTTTTTCCGTCAAAGTTGGAGTCCGGAATCTGCGCTGGCATCTTGAAAGTCTTCCTCGGCAAGTGTCCGCCCGCGCCAGCACGTCCGCCCCATCCCAATTGGAACGGATCAGCACCCGATCCTCCTTGCGGAGGGTGTACCACTTGTGAGCAACTTCCTGAGCAACTTCCACAGAAAGCGGCAAGCCCGTCAAGGTATTGATGGGGTCCTCCCCAAGGCCGCGCCAGCGGACTTCCGCCGGCCACCAGGTGTGATTTTGGGAGGTCCTGGATTCCGCTACCAGGTCTGCGGCCAGAATTCATGCGCGTCCACGAAGTGCCAATTGTCCGTGCTGGAGAGGCTCTTCTCCGAGGGAGCATCCTCCGTCCCTGGCACCATCTCCGTAGACTCCCCGTCCACTTCCATGGCATTTGCCATGCTACCTGGAAAGAAAAAAAAAAAAAGATCCGTGATCGAACCAGGGATCAAGTCAAGGACTTAAAATGGCCCCGAGGCAGTCATACAATCGAGTTCACAAGCCCGACCGGAGTGTGAAGGTAACAGCACTTGGCACTATGACATCCCAGTTTTCCCAAAACAAGTTTGGACAACATAAGAATAGTTAACTCCTTAAGGG
The DNA here is from genome assembly GCA_963377175.1 of Effrenium voratum. Lineage (NCBI taxonomy): Eukaryota > Dinophyceae > Suessiales > Symbiodiniaceae > Effrenium > Effrenium voratum. The sequence continues at coordinate 47,246 of CAUJNA010002646.1, read as the reverse complement.
AAGATGCAAACGGGCAGCCAAAAGCTTGGCTCATGTTGACGCCAAATGAAAAAACAATTCTATCAATATAGGAAAAACACCTGATTCCCCACAAAACCCAGGGACATCCTATCACCCAGGCGGTTGATTAATCCGGAGCGCAGCTCACAAAAACTGACATAATTGGCCACAGCCCCATCTCTCTCGGCCGGATGCCTGCGCAGCGACCAAAGCCGCTTCAGCCCGCCGCAGCTCCGCATCGCGGGCAGCCAGTGTCAGCCGCAGGGCGGCCGCACGGGGACTGCACCAAACGCTTGCAGCAACGTCAAGTCAAGAGAGCTGGTTATGTGGCCATGGATCAAAAGCCAAATCGTACGCCCAGTGAACATCGCAATCCAACCACTAAAATAGGTTCTAAAATGGGTGGTGAATTCACCTACCCAAAAATGGTACCATTGGTTTTGACCCACAGACACTTGATGTCACAGTTGGACTTGTTTTGTGTTGAGGCTTGTCGTCCCGAACGAGTCGTTTGACAAGGCGAAATAGAAACAACGGATGTGCAGTGGACGCAAATAGGACACGATTTGGACGCAAACAGGACACGATTTGGAGGCAAAGCAAACGCACAGCTTGCCATTTGCAGGACAGCGTTGTTTCCAGGGAAGCGGGCGCCAAGTTATCACTGAGCGTGAAGCATTGGGGCCATGCTGGTGCATCAGACAACTGTGAATGGCGAGCTCGCGAACATGGTCTTCCAGTGGAATTTGGATCTGAGGCTCTTCCAAATTTGAAAGAAGAAGCTTGCTCCAAAGCGCAAGCTATCCACAAGAGGCCGGCCTTGGACCAGACTTCATCCTCCGGCGAATAGCCTTTCCCCGCCAGCAGCACTGTACTCGAAGAGCCTCGGTTCTTCACCCCGGCTGGTTGCACCCTCGCCCGCAGCCCAATGGAGCAGCTCCCAAAAGATCGAGCAGATCGAACAAACCCCACGGAGTCCCAAGTGGAAGCTGAGCTTGCGGCCGCAGCCAGCTCTTGGCTTTCCTGACGCCGTTGGCTCCCCGCACGCTACTTCAAATTGGAATTGACACTCACAGTAAAGAAAGGGATGTCCTGAGTGGTTAGTTCTTGTTTTGGCCCAACCACTTTTTCCTCCTTCCTACCTTTGGCTTCTGATCTCCTGAGATTCTAACGGAGGGAACAAAATCGAGGGGGGAAAACCTGACTAAGGAAATGCTCGCTTACAAAGGAAATGTTTGGACCTTACTCACTCTTACAAGTCTGAAACTGGAAAAACAAAAAAATGAAACATAGTCTATTCGAGATGATAGGGTATGCCAAGAATGTCCCATTGCCAGATTGTGTTTTGCTGGTTTCTTCAATTTCTGTCTGTATTGGTTTGGACAAGGAATTTCTTTCCAAAGGAGAAAGGAATTCCTTTCCAAACGAGTTTGATAAAACTATGAGTCGAGCTTAAATTAAGATTAATCATGAACAAATCAAGTAGAATCTCTGTCTTAAGCTCAAGCGTCAATAATCTGTCCAAAATAATGTTTTGTGACGTTTAACTAAATTTTGAATGGAGCTTGTTACAGAAAGAAAACATTATGTTTCTTTCCATTGGCCTGCCCCTTAAAAAAGAGCATAACACATCAGTTCTATAATTTCATCGATAAAAAATGGTCTAATTGATTTATGTGCTTATTGAAATATATGTAATTGCCAGTTAAGTTGAGTCGAAAAATGTCAGTTGCAAAGAAGTTCCTGTTTGATTGACTCCCACTTAAGATAGCAATGCCATTGGATATGACTTCCTTGTTGAACTCTATAAATCCTCTGCCGCGCTGCTTTGCTGTGAAGCGACCTGATTCTCGTTTGCAAAAACGAGTGATTTACACCGAACAAACACGCCACCTCACAGCAGCCTCCTCTCTCAAAGTAAAGCCAAATGTCAAGCACGCCTTCTTTGCAAGTCTCCTCCAATCCATCCCGCTTCTCCTACGCGTCCTGGCCTGGCTGCCGTTCACGAAGATCAGTTCCTGCGCTGCCATCTGTTCTCTCGAGTTGAACCAGCGGCAGCAAGCCTTCCAGCTAGAGGGAGCAACGGGATGGAATGGATGGATTGAAATGGGAATAGATGGAATGCGATACTAATACTCTCATCTCGCCCATGCACTTCATATACCCGGCTCTCTCTTGCAAAGTGTGGCAACGCCTGGCCTTGCCGCTCGTGGACCTGGCAAAAGCCCGGGTCGAAGAGTGTTTCTGATCAAACACGCAAAGCTCCAGCAGAGCCTGCTGAGGTCTTGCGACACAAGTCCGGACTTGTAACCCCAACTTTGCATCAATCCAAAAAACATACTGATCAGAGGTGAGAGACCCTGCTTTTCAGTGGGAAACCAATGCATTTAAGAAAAAAAACGGAATTCATTTGGTCCTCGTTGAATCCCAAAGTTGGCGTGACACGCACGCAGCCCCCCAAACCCCAAACCAGGGCCTGAAGTCGCCAGGCCGCACCCCTGCCGCGTCTGCGCGGCTCCGCAGGCTCACCGCATAGACCAGGCCCTCGCCATGCGCTTGCAAAAGTCAAAAGCTTTTGGAGTGGAAACGACCACAAAGAAACTTAAAGAGCAAAAAGCCCAAGGAGATGGAACCAAGGAAAGGAGGGGCCAAACTCTGAGGCTCACTTCCAAATCGCTCTGAACTTTCTCCTTGATCTCAAAAAATCAGGCCACGTTCAAGCCAGAGAAGCCACTCTGCACTTTCTCCCCGTCTCAAGAAATATGGGTCTGTCCTTTTTGAGGGTAGCCCGTTTTTGAGGGTTTAAAGCGAAACCGGAAGGACTAGCAGTTTGGGGGGCCCCAGAAACACTTACACACCCAATGCCGCCACGTTCAAAACCAGAAAATGCACGCTGCGTGTGGATGCTCGCAAGGCAATGCCTGTTTCCAGAAGCGCAGCCCGGGTGGGCCATCGCACTGCATGGTGAAGGTCTCGCCAGGTATCTCGCGGACATCCGGAGTTGGAAAGTGCTGACTGACTGAGCTTCAATGCAGGTGATGGTAACAAAAAGCATCTCGCTGGCTGCCAGTAGCCCCTTGCTCTTCGTTGCATGAAGAATACACTCCATGGTTTGGCAACAATGTGCATGCAACGCAAACAAGTCAGCCAAGCTCTGAACATCGACGGCGCCTTCTTGTAGACCGGGCGCCGCATTGTGCCTGCAAGGTCCATGGCTGGCACTGCGTACTGCGGCAAAGCTCAAAAGAGAAGAGAAAACGAGAGTCGGCAAGTCTGCTCTCTCCCTAACTGCAAGCAAACCATAGCTCCAACAGCGAAAGCCCTCGTAACTCTGAGGGGTTCTCGGATGTAACAGGCCAATGATTGACTTTACATCCCAGGGCATCCTCATCCTCCAAGGCTCGCGCGCGGGGCGGCTGCTCGCGTGAAGGCCAGCGCGGGGACCACATAGATGGGCCGATAGCCCTGCAGCAGCCACTTCACGAAGTCTACGTCCCGCCTGCCAGGTGTTGGCGTGGGCCATCTGCTCAAACAAAATTGGGGCAGTGTCAATCTCGGCACTGGTGGCACTCGGAACCCAAGTGGATGAGAATGTCCCAGGGTCAGTCAGGTCAATAGATGCACGCAGGGCCCGAAGTCGCGTCGACAGCTTTGGCATTTCGACAGGCCTTCCTCGCCGTGCGCGATAAGCTGATTGGAGCCTCAAGGATACAAGAGGCGGTCAAACCCAACTACATGTTGTTCTACCAACCTGGTTGGTGTCAATAGGCCTTGGAGCGCCCATGAAACCAGGCAGAACCACAGACCAAAACGGCCTGGGATTTTGGTCGCCGCTCTGTACGGAACTTCGGACCGAAGATGAAGCGCTCAAAGGCACACAAGCGCACACAGCTCAACTCGCAATGACAGCGACGCCACGGCCTGCGGAAACAGCAAGAATTCCCGCAGCTTGGTCCAAACTGGGAAGCCATCCTTCGCGAGGACTTGCTTGTACAAAAGCAGATCAAGTATAGTACATCTCTAGGTTGTCCTTTAAGAAAATGCAGAGAAAACGAGATGGAAACAAAGATGGGTGAAAAGGATGGGGGCTCAAATGTTGAAACATCTTGAAGGAGAATCCGAAGCAACCTGGAAAACACGGATGTTCAAAGTACGTAGTAAGTACATTACAACCGTAGCAATAAGTCAACCAAGCCCTGTTGTCCCAGTTGTATCCCAGCATACAACCTGAGTCATACTCAAACCTGGAGATAGTGGAGTCTTTCCAAAACAATCTAGAGAACTGAGCTCAAGTTGGGACCACCAATACTCCTTGACTCTTGGTGCTGCTCTTATTACAAATAGGCTTTACCCCAATTAAACCAGGTAGTTCTACCGAACCTATGGTTCTAGGGGTTGCTTCCAACCATTATTTTCACCATCGTTCTTTTAAAACACCGATCGCCATTTCCCCAAAATATTGGGTGGTTTTCTAGAAAGATCCGGATCCCCGCACAAAAAAAAGAGAGTGGAAGTGACCCCACCGAGCCTACGGCAGTTCTGACTCCCCAGTAAAAGGGGACACCCCCCACTCAAAATCAAGCAGGGGTTCTGCTTCATCCGCGGTGAACCTTTCATCAATTTCATCCCAAAAACGGAGGAGGAAATACATTTCCCCCCACCGAACCCATGGCAGTTCTACCGAGCCGGTCCATGAGACTGGGCCTCCCTTTTAAGGCCCCCGCCGGATGGCCGCGGCCACCTCCCGGTCATCGCAGCTGGCCCGCGCGAAGCGAAGCTCCAGAGGGCGCTGCCGCAACCTCGCGGCCGCCCCGCGGAGTCCTCTTGTTTTGTGCTTTTTGTTTTTCTCTTTGGGGGGGGGGTGGGGGGTCCCTTACCGGTGGAAAGTCCGGAAGTCCAAAAACCGAACTTGAGCGGCTTCTGTCAAGCTCACCAAATGAAGGGCTCGTCTTTCTTGAGTACTAAGGCTTTTGTTTGGGCTGGTGTTGATTTTTTAATGGGAGACCAAAAGGAAGCCGCCCATATTGAGGGGTGCCGAATCCTATTTTGAGACAAAGCCGAATGGCTGTGGGTTTTCATTAGGCACCTTGGGTGAATCAAAAATACATGGCTGGATTGATGTTCACATCAATGTTTAAGGGAGTTCCCGCTAAATTCATATTTGCGCCGCAGTCAGAACTGCAATTGAGCTGTCAAAATTACAAACGAATCCCTACAATACCTCAGCCATGGTCAATGTCCTTGTATTGGCCTCTGGTCTGGCTCCCCTTTTTGGAATCGATAATGGATATTCAAGACCCTTACTACCATTAAAGGAAGCCGTCTTTTGACCATGCTACCCATGTCTAGATCCTCAAGTGGTCTGTGACCCACCATGCCAACCCCCAGTAAAGTAAGGGGCCGACAATAAGGTGGATGGGCACAATCCTGCACCGCTTTGAAACGATGGGAAACCATTTGTTGATTGGTATTTACAGAGGAATCGAAACATTCCAGGGCTTCTTAGGTGGTGCAGGATGTCGTCCATCCACAGTATCACCAGCGAGCAAATGGACCCAAAACAAAAAACTGACACATTCAGGGATGTGTCGTCCATTCCGAGAGGAAGCAAATCCAAGGTCAGCTGTCCATGAATGTTGCCAGTTCCAAGAAGGCGTCTTGGGCTGCCTTTGCAGTGGGTCAAGGTGTCTACAGTATGGGCATCCTGATCTTAGCCACTTTTGCCAGTCCGCTGCACCTTAAAGCACAAATAATCACGTGTTCAACTCAAGAAGCGGTTTTTGTCTAAGGATTCTCCAGATAGACCAGATGTTGATTCAACTTCGTGCCCTCAGGTGAAGGGAAAAAAACGGTGAGTACAGCAGGCTTGCATTGCCGGTCAAGTCGCAATGCAGTCAGCTCCCTGTGGCTCAAGTGCGCCGCCTCGACTCGCGAAGAAAAATACAGATGTGTGTCAAAAGAAATGAGGCAGAACGGCTTCCGCGCTTCGGCGGCTCCCCGCCTGCTTCCCCTGGACAGCTTCAAGCAGATCTCCCGGCTGCAATTGCAGGTTCCGGGCCTCAGCCAGGAGCAGCTGACAGCACAAGAAAATGGGCCCTGGGGACTGCCCAAAACCGGTTGCCAGCTCAGGGTCAAAAATTGGTAGCAACTTGCCACCAATTTTTGACCCGCCTGAGCTGGCAATCACCAATGGCAACTGCTATGATCCGGCAAGGAATCAGAGGCTCGAATCAGGCAGACGACTGCTTCAGCCAAGGCACGCCGTAGACCATGTACGCTCGTGAAAGTAGGTGACTGTAAGGTGGCAACTCCTGGGTCTCGATGGCAGGTCCACCGGGCATGTCGAACACGGCTCCAAGCCCAACCCATCAGCGCCAACATTGGCGCCACTCGCATTAAAGCGGGTCCCACAACCCATTGACTCTTGGCTCCAGTGGCAAGGTTCAGAATAGGTTCCATGAAACCAGGAAGGCTGAACCAACCGAGATGGCCCGCTAGACTCGCCGCAACCTCCCGCAGAAACGGGGAGAAAGAAAAAAATCCGAGCTGCGTAGAGACGCAAGTGAAGCTCCAGGTCCACGATGAAGCTCCAACCTGGAGAGCCTGCGAGAGGAAAAATCCATGAGAGACAAGTGGGTTGGGTTCCGTTTTTGGACCCCAAGGTAGACTTAAACGCAGGGGCTTCCCTTTTAATCAACCACGCTTGGGTTTAAGTCGACTTTGGGGTAGTCAAAAAAACCGAACCCTGCAAGTGGGTGCCCTCAGTCAAAAGGCCCTCTGCTTTTAGGCTCCCCCTGTTTTGACACATCCGGCACTGAAGCAACAGAAATACCCAACTCCACTGCAATCTCCGGTTTGTGGCTCGCCAAGCTGCCTTCATCCCAGCTGAAAGCTACTGGATCTTCTGCAAAGCCTTCTGGGGCGGCCACCAGAACAAAGCACCGCTGGGTCGCGCGCTCATCCTGAAATCCTACCTGAATATGTGCAAGAGTAAGCTGCAAAGGCCGAAGTGACGTCATCATGCCCACAAAATCATCCTTTTGCAACTTGGCAACGGGAATGTTATTTACGGCCAGCAACGCATCTCCTGCTTGAATTCCAGCACCCTCCGCCCAGCCACCAGCATCCACACTCTTGACAAGCATCTGATCTACAGGCGGCAAACTGTCAGGCTTGAATCCCAACCGCCCCACGCTCTCATTTGCTTCCACTGTGAATGCCTGCTTCAATGTCTCTGTCAATTTCTCCTTGGACGTCTCCTTGGTCTGCTCAGGAGAAGACTTGCCTGCACGTTCCAAAGCAAGCTGCAAAGGCCGAAGTGACGTCATCATGCCCACAAAATCCTCCTTTTGCAACTTGGCAACGGGAATGTTATTTACGGCCAGCAACGCATCTCCTGCTTGAATTCCAGCCCCCTCTGCCCAGCCACCAGCATCCACACTCTTGACAAGCATCTGCTCTACAGGTGGCAAACTGTCAGGCTTGAATCCCAACCGCCCCACGCTCTCATTTGCTTCCACTGTGAATGCCTGCTTCAATGTCTCTGTCAATTTCTCCTTGGACGTCTCCTTGGTCTGCTCAGGAGAGGACTTGCCTGCACGTTCCAAAGCAAGCTGCAAAGGCCGAAGTGACGTCATCATGCCCACAAAATCCTCCTTTTGCAACTTGGCAACGGGAATGTTATTTACGGCCAGCAAGGCATCTCCTGCTTGAATTCCAGCCCCCTCTGCCCAGCCACCAGCATCCACACTCTTGACAAGCATCCGCTCTACAGGCGGCAAACTGTCAGGCTTGAATCCCAACCGCCCCACGCTCTCATTTGCTTCCACTGTGAATGCCTGCTTCAATGTCTCTGTCAATTTCTCCTTGGGCGTCTCCCTGGTCTGCTCAGGAGAAGACTTGCCTGCACGTTCCAAAGCAAGCTGCAAAGGCCGAAGTGACGTCATCATGCCCACAAAATCCTCCTTTTGCAACTTGGCAACGGGAATGTTATTTACGGCCAGCAAGGCATCTCCTGCTTGAATTCCAACACCCTCCGCCCAGCCACCAGCATCCACACTCTTGACAAGCATCCGCTCTACAGGCGGCAAACTGTCAGGCTTGAATCCCAACCGCCCCACGCTCTCATTTGCTTCCACTGTGAATGCCTGCTTCAATGAATCTGTCAATTTCTCCTTGGACGTCTCCTTGGTCTGCTCAGGAGAGGACTTGCCTGCACGTTCCAAAGCAAGCTGCAAAGGCCGAAGTGACGTCATCATGCCCACAAAATCCTCCTTTTGCAACTTGGCAACGGGAATGTTATTTACGGCCAGCAAGGCATCTCCTGCTTGAATTCCAGCCCCCTCTGCCCAGCCACCAGCATCCACACTCTTGACAAGCATCCGCTCTACAGGCGGCAAACTGTCAGGCTTGAATCCCAACCGCCCCACGCTCTCATTTGCTTCCACTGTGAATGCCTGCTTCAATGTCTCTGTCAATTTCTCCTTGGACGTCTCCTTGGTCTGCTCAGGAGAAGACTTGCCTGCACGTTCCAAAGCAAGCTGCAAAGGCCGAAGTGACGTCATCATGCCCACAAAATCCTCCTTTTGCAACTTGGCAACGGGAATGTTATTTACGGCCAGCAACGCATCTCCTGCTTGAATTCCAGCACCCTCCGCCCAGCCACCAGCATCCACACTCTTGACAAGCATCCGCTCTACAGGCGGCAAACTGTCAGGCTTGAATCCCAACCGCCCCACGCTCTCATTTGCTTCCACTGTGAATGCCTGCTTCAATGTCTCTGTCAATTTCTCCTTGGACGTCTCCTTGGTCTGCTCAGGAGAAGGCTTGCCTGCACGTTCCAAAGCAAGCTGCAAAGGCCGAAGTGACGTCATCATGCCCACAAAATCCTCCTTTTGCAACTTGGCAACGGGAATGTCATTTACGGCCAGCAAGGCATCTCCTGCTTGAATTCCAGCCCCCTCTGCCCAGCCACCAGCATCCACGGTCTTGACAAGCATCCGCTCTACAGGCGGCAAACTGTCAGGCTTGAATCCCAACCGCCCCACGCTCTCATTTGCTTCCACCGTGAATGCCTGCTTCAACGCAACTTGCGCTCGACATATCTTGCGAGAGAAAGCCATGGACAGCGGCCGTACAAACTCCACGAGGCGGACAAACTCCTCGGGGGGCAGCTCGTCCACGCTGACGTCGTTCAGCGCGCGCAACAAGTCGCCGGCCCGCACTCCGGCAGTCTCCGCCCAGCCGCCCGGCTGGACGCTTTGGACCGCCAGGCGGTCCAAGGGGGGCAGCTCCGTCGTCAAGCCCAAGGGGCCGGCACTTGCCGTGATCTGAAAGTCCTGGAGAAAGGGCCTGAGAACTTGGAGCGCGCACGTCCTCTTGCAAAAACCAAGCATGTTTGCCATTTCAGCCCTCTTTTCCTACCAATCTGCCCAATTTCACGGCCAAACTTACCTGGACCTCCCACCGCCCCCTCCACTTTCTCAGTTTGGGTGCCAGGCTGGACACCTCTTTCACGGCTGGCATGCCCGCGCCTCAGCGTGGTCTCTTCCCCATTGCAAGCAGTGGGCTTGCTCCAGTTGTAAATGACAACAATGTTGACCCAGGATTCATAAACCCGTCCCATTTTTTGGGGGGTGTTCCCTCCAAAAGCGGTCTGAATCCCCACAAAAACGTGATACCCCCCAATCAAAATCAGCCAGGGGTTTATTAATCCGGGGTTAACATTACGAGATGTTCTCACCCCGTGAACACAAAGGGGACCGAGGCGGCCAAGCAAACCACTTCGGCCAAGCTGCCAAACGGCTTGTATCCGAATCGCTGTGACCTCCTCCACGTCCTCCCGTGTCCCTCTGGCAAAGGTCATGATGGTTGGTGATGCAAGCCGCCCTTAGCAACAAGCCCTCAGCATCTGGCACGTGGTTGTAAATCTGATCACAAAAAGCGGTCTTGCCAGGTCACTAAGTTCGCCAGTGGAGAGTTCCTGAGAAGAGATGACTGTGAAGGGCAACTAACCAGAAGACTTTGGCATCCTTCGGCAGCTCGGCTTCTTGTCAACATGGGAAAAAAGAACGATGGCCTCTTGTTGGCGTATCAATCCAGCGATCAAATTGGACTGGACCTGGTGTCAGCGTCTGGCACCTGGCTCCTTGAATTCTCTGAAAGAATTACCAAGTAGCTAATGGTCCCTACTTCTCCCAACAAAAAATGGGTCTTCCGACCATGGCCATAGCACATATTCCTGTCCATGATCAACATTCCAAAGTGTGTTACTGAGTTTCGTGGAACAGGACGCCGTTCAACGGCCTGTCATTCACATGCAACAATTGAAACATGAAAGATTCGAATGGTCACAAAAACTACTTCAAGAAATGGGTGTCTGTTTTGAGAGTACCCTGTTTATTGATTTCTTGTCATGGGAAAGCAAAAGGAAGGCCTCCTGAAAACGACACCCGCCCTCCTTACCAAAAACATAGCCCTGGGCAGCTGCCAAGAAAACGTCCGACTCCGGACTATGGTGTAGTGTTGAAGTCAAAATTCCATATATTCGACAGCTGAAAAAAAGAACTTGAGGCGTCAAACCATGTTGACCCTCATGTTGACTACAAACCGAATGTCTTGAACAGGGTGTTGTTTCATGAAAACCCAATACTTACAAAAACCCACTGCATGTACCCACTGCATCGCCCAGCTCCCCTCTCCGAAGTCTGCCGCGGCTCCGAGGCATCCCGCTGCTGGAACTCCACCAGCGCGTCCCCAACCTGCAGACCTCAGCCGAGCGACGAGACGGAAGCCAGGCGCCACAAACCGGAAGACATCCAAACCATCCATCTCAAGCGAGTAATCAAAACCCGGCATAAAAATGGTCTACCCAGAACCACGTAAAGAATTAAGAAGGCGGGCGCAACTATTTGTGGTTGGTTTTGATTGTGGCTCAAGTGCTCTGAGGCACCAGGTATATCCATGGAGACTTGGAGACGATCACTCGTGGATTAGCCGAAAAAGGTCTCAAAAGAAGATCCACAAGGTGATCCTCGACTGGCGGCTTTTCGGGTCCAAAAATGGATCTGCAGAACAGCAATGGTGGGAAAGCCCTGGTGCTGGACAGCAATGGCAAAAAAGGCCTGGGGTCACTCGTGGGCTGGCTCGTCTCGTACAAATCACCGTCAGCGTCAACATGCTTGGGCCATGCTGATGTTGCATAGCTTTATGCCTGCTCAGCGAAGTCTTGCAACAAAGTCCAACCTTTGGCGTGCAACATGAAACTCATATCTAAGATTTGAATGATGATGCATTCACTCAGGTGCATTCATCTGCAGCTCATCCCCCAGATTGCAACTGAAGCGGCCAAAGTAGGTTGCAAAGCTGATCTTCTTCCGCGCCAAAATCAGGTGGATGCGGTGAGACCTTGCATTCGCAAACAATTGCATGGAAAAATATGGCCAAGGAAACCCATCTCTGCAGTGATCAGCAGGATCAAGACTCAGTACATGGGAAGTCGAAATCCGATATCATGCTACGAAGGATCCATGACCAGGCCTACCAACCCATGTGAGCAGGTCTTTTGATCATGCACCCTCGGTCAAGCCGAATAACCAGTTGCTACCTGAGAGTCACGCATGAGGGTGAAGGGTTGAAACTCGTGCAGTCGGCAATCCATCCTGCGCAGATTGGAAGCAGTCTAATCCCAGAGATCTCGGTCTGAGTATCTGTCTCTAATTCACCTGTATGGCATCCTGTTGCATCGATTCCTGCGACATGCTGGTCGCAGGATCAAGGCAGAAAAGAAAAGCCTAAAATACCACCTGCCCTGTCAAAACGGCATTGGATGATGCAGTCGCTTCAACCTCCCGTCTTGCCCCTGGCCTGTGTGCAGGAATGGATATGGAGATGGTGTCAGCATGGATAGCCCCAGCAGCATCTGGGCAAGCAAAGCTGAAAGCAGCAATTCTCACATGGACATCACTGGTTCAGTGCAGAACGAAGGTGACAGGCGAAGGTGTCTGCCTGGCGCGTGCTGGCCTCTGCGCCGCCAAGCCTCGGACGAGAGGCTTTGCCCATCGAAAGTTGCCCGCTGTCCGCTCGGGCCGTGTGTGAGACTGTTAGCTTTGGCTTGTGTATTGCATCAGCAAGTTATCGACCCTTTCCAAACCGTCAGTTTTGGCTTGTGTATTGCATCAGCAAGTTATCGACCCTTTTCAAACAGTGTCAGTTTTGGCTTGTGTATTGCACCAGCAAGTTATCGACCCTTTTCAATCCGTGTCAGTTCTAGCTTGTGTAATGCATCAGCAAGTTATCGACCCTTTTCAAACCGTCAGTTTCGGCTTGTGTGTTGTCGACCCTTTTCAAACCGTGTCAGCTTTGGCTTGTGTATTGCATCAGCAAGTTATCGACCCTTTTCAAACCGTGTCAGTTTTGGCTTGTGTATTGCATCAGCAAGTTATCGACCCTTTTCAAACCGTGTCAGTTTTGGCTTGTGTGTTGCATCAGCAAGTTATCGACCCTGTTCAAACCGTGTCAGTTTTGGCTTGTGTATGGCACCAGCAAGTTATCGACCCTTTTCAAACCGTGTCAGTTTTGGCTTGTGTATTGCATCAGCAAGTTATCGACCCTTTTCAAACCGTGACAGTTTTGGCTTGTGTATTGCATCAGCAAGTTATCGACCGTTTTCAAACCGTGTCAGTTTTGGCTTGTATATTGCATCAGCAAGTTATCGACACTTTTCAAACCGTGTCAGTTTTGGCTTGTGTATTGCATCAGCAAGTTATCGACCCTTTTCAAACCGTGTCAGTTTTGGCTTGTGTATTGCACCAGCAAGTGATCAACCCTTGTCAAACCGTGTCAGTTTGGGCTTGTGTATTACACCAGCAAGTTATCGACCCTTTTCAATCCGTGTCAGCTTTGGCTTGTGTATTGCACCAGCAAGTTATCGACCCTTTTCAAAGCGTGTCAGTTTTGGCTTGTGTGGTGCACCAGCAAGTTATCCACCCTGTTCAAACCGTGTCAGTTTTGGCTTGTGTATAGCGAACACCAGGAAGTTATCGACCTTTTTCAAACCGTGATAGCTTTGGCTTGTGTATTGCACCAGCAAGTTATCGACCCTTTTCAAACCGTGTCAGTTTTGGCTTCTGTATGGCACCAGCAAGTTATCGACCCTTTCCAAAGCGTGTCAGATTTGGCTTGTGTGTTGCACCAGCAAGTTATCGACCCTTTTCAAACCGCGTCAGTTCTGGCTTGTGCATTGCACCAGCAAGTTATCGACCCTTTTCAAACCGTGTCAGTTTTGGCTTGTGTATTGCACCAGCAAGTTATCGACCCTTTTCAAAACGTGTCAGTTTTGGCTTGTCTGTTGCACCAGCAAGATATCCACCCTTTTCAAACCGTGTCAGCTTTTGCTTGTGTCTTGCACCAGAAAGTTATCACAAGCCAGAACTTTTGTGGTTTGAAAAGCATGGATAACTTGCTGGTGCAATACAGAAGCCAAAACTGACACGGATTGAAAAGGGTCGATAACTTGCTGGTGCAATACACAAGCAAAAACTGACACGGATTGAAAAGGGTCGATAACTTGCTGGTGCCAAACACAAGCCAGAACTGACACGGGTTGAAAAGGGTCGTATTGCACCAGCAAGTTATCGACCCTTTTCAAAGCGTGTCAGCTCAGGTTTGTGTATTGCACCAGCAAGTTCTCGACCCTTTTCAAACATTGCACCAGCAAGTTATCGGCCCTTTTCAAGCCGCGTCAGTTCTGGCTTGTGTATTGCACCAGCAAGTTACCAACCCTTTTCAAACCGTCAGTTTTGGCTTGTGTGTTGCACCAGCAAGTCTTCAACCCTTTTCAAACCGTGTCAGCTCTGGCTTGGTTGTCGACCCTTTTCAATCCGTGTCAGTTTTGTCTTGTGTAGTGCACCAGCAAGTTATCGACCCTTTTCCATCCGTGTCAGTTTTGGCTTGTGTTGCACCAGCAAGTTATCGACCCTTTTCAAACCGTGTCAGCTCTGGCTTCTGCATTGCACCAGCAAGTTATCGACCCTTTTCAAACCGTGTCAGTTTTGGCTTGTGTATGGCACCAGCAAGTTGTCGACCCTTTTCAAACCGTGTCAGTTTTGGCTTGTGTATGGCACCATTAAGGTATCGACCCTGTTCAAACCGTGTCAGTTTTGGCTTGTGTATGGCACCAGCAAGTCATCGACCCTTTTCAAACCGTGTCAGCTTTGGCTTGTGTATTGCACCGTCGACCCTTTTCAAACCGTGTCAGCTTTGGCTTGTGCATTGCACCAGCAAGTTATCGACCCTTTTCAATCCGTGTCAGTTTTGGCTTGTGTGTTGCACCAGCAAGTTATCAACCCTTTTCAAACCATGTCAGTTTTGGCTTGTGTGTTGTACCAGCAAGTTCTCGACCCATTTCAAACCGTGTCAGCTTTGGCTTGTGTGTTGCACCAGCAAGTTATCGACCCTTTTCAAACCGTGTCAGTTTTGGCTTGTGTGTTGCACCAGCAAGTTATCGACCCTTTTCAAACCGTGTCAGTTTTGGCTTGTGTGTTGCACCAGCAAGTTATCGACCCTTTTCAAACCGTGTCAGTTTTGGCTTGTGTATTGCACCAGCAAGTTATCGACCCTTTTCAAACCGTGTCAGATTTGGTTATCGACCCTTTTCAAACCGTGTCAGCTTGGGCTTGTGTGTTGCACCAGCAAGTTATCAACCTTTTCAAACTGCGCCCCTCTTTCCAAGACTTGCCGGAAGGAAGAAATTTGACCGATTTGGTCTTACCCCTTTCCTTTCACGCCCTTAGAAATCCTCCTTCCCATCCCCGGAAATTCTCCCAATTTTTCCGGGGGTAGACCCATTAAACATTTCCCCGTGCGGCCTGTGCGGGGGGATTCTTTCGGACTGGGCTCTTGCTGCGTTTCGAGCCGTCTCAAGGCAGGCGAACAGGAGTTGGGGGGGATCATTTCCGCTGTTTCAGCCTGGTTTCAGACCGGTTTAAGCGCTTTTTGAACAGCCCCGAGAAGCAGGCGCATCGAAAAAAGGGACTTGGGCCTGCTTGAGATTCTGGGCACCCGGAGCCGGCGCACTCCAAGTTGCTTCCGGACTTTTTCCGGGCCATGCTGTTTGGACCCATGTTTCCATGCACTCTCTTGCAGCACTTAAGTGGCAAGCAGCTCTCTTTCCAAGACTTAACCTTGACATATTTGGTCTGACCCCAATCCCTTGCCCTTCCTTCCCTTCTGTTTTTCCGTCCTTCCCATCCCCGGAAATTCTTCCAGTTTTTCCGGGAGTAGACCCTGACACTTCCCTGTGCGGGGGAGTCGTATTTGTTTGCGAACATTTCCGGACGCCCCAAGCCGGCGCACTACACGTTGTTTCCGGAGATGTTCCGGACTTTTCCGGATGTCCCATGCTGTTTGGAGACCCTGACAGAATTAAATTCAGAATCATTTTTCCCTGCACTCTCCTGCAGCACTTAAGCCCTCTTTCCAAGACTTGCCGGAAGGAAGATTCCCTTCCTTAGAAATCCTCCTTCCCATCCGCGGAAATTCTTCGAGCTTTTCTGGGGGTAGGCCCTGACACTTCCCTGTGCGGGGGGCACGTTCTGAGAGCCTTCTCAAGACAGGCGAACAGGAGTTGGGAGGCTCGTTTCCGATGTTTCAAACAGGTTTCAGACCTGGTTCAGACCGGTTCAGACGCCATTTGAAGAAGAAAAAGAAAGAAAGAAAAAAACGCAATTCAGGAACATCGAGAAGAGGGACTTGGGCCTGCTTGTGTGCGAACATTTCCGGGCACCCCAAGCCGGCGCACTCCAAGTTGCTTCCAGCGGCGCGCTCCAACTTTTTCCGGACGTGCCACGCTGTTTGGAGGTCCTGACATTCGGGGGGCGCGCCGTCCCATCTCACACAACCCGGACTGTGGCGGATTTTTGATATGGGCCTGACATATACTTCCATGCCGCACACTGGCTTTCGGCAGGCCTGAGCGAGGTCTGAAACGGGTCTGAAACATATATCTATATATATATATGCATTTATATGTATACTGTGTTTGTATATTTATATATATATATATATATCTATATATATATATATTTATGTAATACAATATGTTATACCGATCTTGGTATGGAAGGCGAATGAATGCCTTCAGTAGCGACATTGTTGCTCGATGGGGTGGGAATCGAAAGTCTATGGGGCCCGAACCGACACAATCATAGGAAACGAATCGACCGGAACCGAATGACACTTCTGAAAGATTCAATTCAATGCTACAAGAACCGAACCGCCCCCATTGACAATCGAACCGAGGTCACCCAGCATTATCGATGCTTTTCAAACCGTGTCAGCTTTGGCTTGTGTAGCAAGTTATCGACCCTTTTCAAACCGTGTCAGTTTCTTGTGTATTGCACCAGCAAGTTATCGACCCTTTTCAAACCGTGTCAGTTTTGGCTTGTGTATTGCACCAGCAAGTTATCAACCCTTTTCAAACCGTGCCAGTTTTGGCTTGTGTATTGCACCAGCAAGTTATCGACCCTTTTCAAACCGTGTCAGTTTCTTGTGTATTGCACCAGCAAGTTATCGACCCTTTTCAAACCGTGTCAGTTTTGGCTTGTGTATTGCACCAGCAAGTTATCAACCCTTTTCAAACCGTGCCAGTTTTGGCTTGTGTATTGCACCAGCAAGTTATCGACCCTTTTCAAACCGTGTCAGTTTCTTGTGTATTGCACCAGCAAGTTATCGACCCTTTTCAAACCGTGTCAGTTTTGGCTTGTGTATTGCACCAGCAAGTTATCAACCCTTTTCAAACCGTGCCAGTTTTGGCTTGTGTATTGCACCAGCAAGTTATCGACCCTTTTCAAACCGTGTCAGTTTCTTGTGTATTGCACCAGCAAGTTATCGACCCTTTTCAATCCGTGTCAGTTTTGGCTTGTGTAGTGCACCAGCAAGTTATCGACCCTTTTCAATCCGTGTCAGCTTTGGCTTGTGTGTTGCACCAGCAAGTTATCGACCCTTTTCAAACCGTGTCAGTTTTGGCTTGTGTGTTGCACCCCAAACCGTGTCAGTTTCTTGTGTATTGCACCAGCAAGTTTTCGACCCTTTTCAAACCGTGTCAGTTTTGGCTTGCATATTGCACCAGCGACCCTTTTCAAACCGTGTCAGTTTTGGCTTGTGCGTTGCACCAGCAAGTTATCGACCCTTTTCAAACCGTGTCAGTTTTGGCTTGTGTGTTGCACCAGCAAGTTATCAACCCTTTTCAAACCGCGTCAGTTTTCACTTCTGTTGCACCAGCAAGTTGTCGACCCTTTTCAAGCCGTGTCAGCTTTGGCTTGTGTATTGCACCAGCAAGTTATCGACCCTTTTCAAACCGTGTCAGTTTTGGCTTGTGTGTTGCACCAGCAAGTGATCGACCCTTTTCAAACCGTGTCAGTTTTGGCTTGTGTGTTGCACCAGCAAGTTATCGACCCTTTTCAAACCGTGTCAGGCTTGTGTATTGCACCAGCAAGTTCTCGACCCTTTTCAAACCGTGTCAGATTTGGTTATCGACCCTTTTCAAACCGTGTCAGCTTTGGCTTGTGTATTGCACCAGCAAGTTGTCGACCCTTTTCAAACCGTGTCAGTTTTGGCTTGTGTGTTGCACCAGCAAGTTATCGACCCTTTTCAAACCGTGTCAGTGTTGGCGGGTGTGTTGCACCAGCAAGTTATCGACCCTTTTCAAACCGTGTCAGTTTTGGCTTGTGTATTGCAGCAGCAAGTTATCGACCCTCTTCAAACCGTGTCAGTTTTGGTTTGTGTATTGCACCAGCAAGTTATCGACCCTTTTCAAACCGTGTCAGTTTTGGGTTGTGTGTTGCACCAGCAAGTTATCGACCCTTTTCAAACCGTGTCAGTTTCTTGTGTATTGCACCAGCAAGTTATCGACCCTTTTCAAACCGTGTCAGTTTTGGCTTGTGTATTGCACCAGCAAGCTATCGACCCTTTTCAATCAGTGTCAGTGTTGGCTTGTGTATTGCACCAGCAAGTGATCGACCCTTTTCAAACCGTGTCAGTTTGGGCGTGTGTATTGCACCAGCAAGTTATCGACCCTTTTCAATCCGTGTCAGTTTTGGCTTGTGTATTCCACCAGCAAGTTATCGACCCTGTTCAGTCAAACCGTGTCAGTTTTGGCTTGTGTATTGCACCGGCAAGTTATCGACCCTTTTCAAAGCGTGTCAGCTTTGGCTTGTGCATCTTTTCAAACCGTGTCAGTTTTGGCTTGTGTATTGCACCAGCAAGTTATCGACCCTTTTCAATCCGTGTCGGTTTTGGCTTGTGTATTGCACCAGCAAGTTATCGACCCTTTTCAAACCGTGTCAGTTTTGGTTTGTGTATTGCACCAGCAAGTTATCGACCCTTTTCAAACCGTGTCAGTTTTGGCTTGTGTATTGCAACAGCAAGTTTTCGACCCTTTTCAAATCGTGTCAGTTTTGGCTTGTGTATTGCACCAGCAAGTTATCGACCCTTTTCAAACCGTGTCAGTTTGCGCTTGTGTGTTGCACCAGCAAGTTATCGACCCTTTTCCATCCGTGTCAGTTCTGGCTTGTGTATTGCACCAGCAAGTTATCGACCCTTTTCAACCCGTGTCAGCTTTGGCTTGTGTATTGCACCAGCAAGCTTTCGACCCTTTTCAAACCGTGTCAGTTTTGGCTTGTGTATTGGACCAGCAAGTGATCGACCCTTTTCAAACCGTGTCAGCTTTGGCTTACTTATTGCACCAGGAAGTTATCGACCCTTTTCAAACCGTGTCAGTTTTGGCTTGTGTGCCAGCAAGTTATCGACCCTTTTCAAAGCGTGTCAGCTTTGACTTGCGTATTGCACCAGCAAGTTATCGACCCTTTTCAAACCGTGTCAGTTTTGGCTTGTGTATTGCACCAGCAAGTTATCGACCCTGTTCAAACCGTGTCAGTTCTGGCTTGCGTAGTGCACCGACCCTTTTCAAACCGTGTCAGCTTTGGCTTGCGTATTGCACCAGCAAGTTATCGACCCTTTGGAAACCGTGTCAGTTTTGGCTTGTGTATTGCACCAGCAAGTTATCAACCCTTCTCAAACCGTGTCAGTTTTGGCTTGTGTATTGCACCAGCAAGTTATCGACCCTTTTCAAACCGTGTCAGCTTTGGCTTGCGTATTGCACCAGCAAGCTATCGACCCTTTGGAAACCGTGTCAGCTTTGGCTTGTGTATTGCACCAGCAAGTTATCAACCCTTCTCAAACCGTGTCAGTTTTGGCGTGTGTATTGCAACAGCAAGTCATCGACCCTTTTCAAACCGTGTCAGCTTTGGCTTGTGTGTGTGTGTTGCATCAGCAGGTTATTGACCCTTTTCAAACCGTGTCAGTTTTGGCTTGCGTATTGCACCAGGAAGTTATCGACCCTTTTCAATCCGTGTCAGTTTTGGCTTGTGTAGTGCACCAGCAAGTTATCGACCCTTTTCAAACCGTGTCAGTTTTGGCTTGTGTATTGAGCCCGGAAACTTATCAACCCTTTTCAAACCGTGTCAGCTTTGGTTTGTGCATTGCACCAGCAAGTTATGGCGTGTCAGTTTTGGCTTGTGTATTGCACCAGCAAGTTATCAACCCTTCTCAAACCGTGTCAGTTTTGGCTTGTGTATTGCACCAGCAAGTTATCGACCCTTTTCAATCCGTGTCAGTTTTGGCTTGTGTGTTGCACCAGCGAGTTATCGACCCTTTTCAAACCGTGTCAGCTTTGGCTTGTGTATTGCACCAGCAAGCTATCGACCCTTTTCAAACCGTGTCAGCTTTGGCTTGCGTATTGCACCAGCAAGTTATCAACCCTTTTCAAACCGTGTCAGTTCTGGCTTTCGTATTGCACCGACCCTTTTCAAACCGTGTCAGCTTTGGCTTGCGTATTGCACCAGCAAGCTATCGACCCTTTGGAAACCGTGTCAGCTTTGGCTTGTGTATTGCACCAGCAAGTTATCAACCCTTCTCAAACCGTGTCAGTTTTGGCTTGTGTATTGCACCAGCAAGTTATCGACCCTTTTCAAACCGTGTCAGTTTTGGCTTGTGTGTTGCACCAGCGAGTTATCGACCCTTTTCATCAGCAAGTTATCGACCCTGTTCAAACCGTGTCAGTTTTGGCCTGTGTATTGCACCAGAAACTTATCAACCCGTTTCACACCGTGTCAGCTTTGGTTTGTGCATTGCACCAGCAAGTTGTGGCGTGTCAGTTTTGGCTTGTGTATTGCACCAGCAAGTTATCGACCCTTTTCAATCCGTGTCAGCTTTGGCTTGCGTGTCGCACCAGCAGGTTATCGACCCTTTTCAAACCGTGTCAGCTTTGGCTTCTGTATGGCACCAGCAAGTTATCGACCCTTTTCAAACCGTGTCAGCTTTGGCTTGCGTATTGCACCAGCAAGTTAGCGACCCTTTCAAACCGTGTCATCTCTGGCTTGTGTATTGCACCAAAGAAGTTATCGACCCTGTTCAAACCGTGTCAGTTCTGGCTTTCGTATTGCACCGACCCTTTTCAAACCGTGTCAGCTTTGGCTTGCGTATTGCACCAGCAAGCTATCGACCCTTTGGAAACCGTGTCAGCTTTGGCTTGTGTATTGCACCAGCAAGTTATCAACCCTTCTCAAACCGTGTCAGTTTTGGCTTGTGTATTGCACCAGCAAGTTATCGACCCTTCTCAAACCGTGTCAGTTTTGGCTTGTGTGTTGCACCAGCGAGTTATCGACCCTTTTCAAACCGTGTCAGCTTTGGCTTGTGTAGTGCACCAGCAAGTTATCGACCCTTTTCAAACCGTGTCAGTTTTGGCTTGCGTATTGCACCACCAAGTTATCGACCCTTTTCAAACCGTGTCAGCTTTGGCTTGTGTATTGCATGCACCAGCAAGTCATCGACCCTTTTCAATCCGTGTCAGTTTTGGCTTGTGTATTGCACCAGCAAGTTATCGACCCTTTTCAATCCGTGTCAGTTTTGGCTTGTGTATTGCACCAGCAAGTTATCAACCCTTTTCAAACCGTGTGAGTTTTGGCTTGTGTATTGCATGCACCAGAAACTTATCGACCCTTTTCAAACCGTGTCAGCTTTGGTTTGTGTATTGCACCAGCAAGTTATGGACCCTTTTCAAACCGTGTCAGCTTTCGCTTGCGTATTGCACCAGCAAGTTATCGACCCTTTTCAAACCGTGTCAGTTTTGGCTTGTGTATTGCACCAGCAAGTTATCGACCCTTTGGAAACCGTGTCAGATTTGACTTGCGTATTGCACCAGCAAGTTATCGACCCTTTTCAATCCGTGTCAGTTTTGGCGTGTGTATTGCATCAGCAAGTTATCGAGCCTTTTCAAACCGTGTCAGCTTTGGCTTGCGTATTGCACCAGCAAGTTATCGTGTCATCTTTGGCTTGTGCATTGCACCAGCAAGTTATCGACCCTTTTCAAACCGTGTCAGATATGGCTTGCGTATTGCACCGACCCTTTTCAAACCGTGTCAGCTTTGGCTTGCGTATTGCACCAGCAAGCTATCGACCCTTTAGAAACCGTGTCAGCTTTGGCTTGCGTATTGCACCAGCAAGCTTCGACCCATTGGAAATCGTGTCAGCTTTGGCTTGTGTATTGCACCAGCAAGTTATCGACCCTTCTCAAACCGTGTCAGTTTTGGCTTGTGTATTGCACCAGCAAGTTATCGACCCTTCTCAAACCGTGTCAGTTTTGGCTTGTGTATTGCACCAGCAAGTTATCAACCCTTTTCAAACCGTGTCAGTTTTGGCTTGTGTATTGCACCAGAAACTTATCGACCCTTTTCAAACCGTGTCAGCTTTGGTTTGTGTATTGCACCAGCAAGTTATGGACCCTTTTCAAACCGTGTCAGCTTTGGCTTGTGTGTTGCACCAGCAAGTTATCGACCCTTTTCAAACCGTGTCAGTTTTGGCTTGTGTGTTGCAGCAGCAAGCTATCGACCCTTTTCAAACCGTGTCAGTTTTGGCGTGTGTATTGCATCAGCAAGTTATCGACCCTTTTCAATCCGTGTCAGCTCTGGCTTGTGTATTCCACCAGCAAGTTATCGACCCTTTTCAAACCGTGTCAGTTTTGGCTTGTGAATTGCACCAGCAAGTTATCGACCCTTTTCCATCCGTGTCAGTTTTGGCTTGTGTGTTGCACCAGCAAGTTATCGACCCTTTTCAAACCGTGTCAGTTTTGGCTTGTGTAGTGCACCAGAAACTTATCGACCCTTTTCAAACCGTGTTAGTTTTGGCTTGTGTATTGCACCAGCAAGCTATCGACCCTTTTCAAACCGTGTCAGTTTTGGATTGTGTATTGCATCAGCAAGTTATCGACCCTGTTCAAACCGTGTCAGTTTTGGCTTGTGTATTGCACCAGCAAGTTATCGACCCTTTTCGAACCGTGTCAGTTTTGGCTTGTGTATTGCACCAGCAAGTCATCGACCCTTTTCAAACCGTGTCAGTTTTGGCTTGTGTATTGCACCAGAAACTGATCGACCCTTTTCAAACCGTGTCAGCTTTGGTTTGTGTATTTCACCAGCAAGTTTTGGCGTGTCAGTTTTGGCTTGTGTATTGCACCAGCAAGTTATCGACCCTTTTCAAACCGAGTCAGTTTTGGCTTGTGTATTGCACCAGCAAGTTATCGACCCTTTTCAAACCGTGTCAGTTTTGGCTTGTGTATTGCACCAGCAAGCTATCGACCCGTTTCAAACCGTGTCAGTTTTGGCTTGTGTATTGCACCAGCAAGTTATCGACCCTTCTCAAACCGTGTCAGTTTTGGCTTGTGTATTGCACCAGCAAGTTTTCAACCCTTCTCAAACCGTGTCAGTTTTGGCTTGTGTATGCATCAGCAAGTTATCGACCCTGTTCAAACCGTGTCAGCTTTGGCTTGTGTATTGCACCAGCAAGTTATCGACCCTTTTCAAACCGTGTCAGCTTTGGCTTGCGTATTGCACCAGCAAGTTATCGACCCTTTTCAATCCGTGTCAGCTTTGGCTTGCGTATTGCACCAGGAAGTTATGGACCCTTTTCAAACCGTGTCAGTTTTGGCTTGTGTATTGCGTATTGCACCAGCTCTTCTCAAACCGTGTCAGTTTTGGCTTGTGTATTGCACCAGGAAGTGATCGACCCTTTTCAAACCGTGTCAGTTTTGGCTTGTGTATTGCATCAGCAAGATATCGACCCTTTTCAAACCGTGTCAGTTTGGGCTTGCATATTGCACCAGCAAGACATCAACACTTTTCAAACCGTGTCAGTTTTAACTTGTGTATGGCACCAGCAAGTTATCAACCCTTTTCAATCCGTGTCAGTTTTGGCTTGTGTATTGCACCAGCAAGTTATCGACCCTTTTCAAACCGTGTCAGTTTTGGCTTGTGTGTTGCACCAGCGAGTTATCGACCCTTCTCAAACCGTGTCAGTTTTGGCTTGTGTATTGCACCAGCAAGTGATCGACCCTTTTCAAACCGTGTCAGCTTTGGCTTGTGTATTGCATCAGCAAGATATCGACCCTTTTCAAACCGTGTCAGTTTGGCTTGTGTACTGCACCAGCAAGCTATCGACCCTTTTTAAACCGTGTCAGTTTTAACTTGTGTATGGCACCAGCAAGTTATCGACCCTTCTCAAACCGAGTCAGTTTTGGCTTGTGTATTGCACCAGCAAGTTATCGACCCTTTTCAAACCGTGTCAGCTTTGGCTTGTGTATTGCACCAGCATTTGTTCGACCCTTTTAAAACCGTGTCAGCTTTGGCTTGTGTGTTGCACCAGCAAGTTATCGACCCTTTTCAAACCGTGTCAGTTTTGGCTTGCGCGTTGCACCAGCAAGTTATGGACCCTTTTCAAACCGTGTCAGTTTTGGCTTGCGTATTGCACCAGCAAGTTATCGACCCTTTTCAAACCGTGTCAGTTTTAGCTTGTGTATTGCACCAGCAAGCTATCGACCCTTTTCAAACCGTGTCAGTTTTGGCTTGTGTATTGCACCAGCAAGTTATCGACCCTTCTCAAACCGTGTCAGTTTTGGCTTGTGTATTGCACCAGCAAGTTATCGACCCTTTTCAAACCGTGTCAGTTTTGGCTTGTGTGTGCATCAGCAAGTTATCGACCCTGTTCAAACCGTGTCAGTTTTGGCTTGTGTATTGCATCAGCAAGTAATCGACCCTTTTTAATTCGTGTCAGTTTTGGCTTGTGTATTGCACCAGCAAGTTATCGACCCTTTCCAAAACGTGTCAGTTTTGGCTTGTGTATTGAAGCAGCGACCCTTTTCAAACCGTGTCAATTTTGGCTTGTGTATTGTGACAGTTTCTGCTTGTGTACTGCACCAGCAAGTTATCCACCCTTTTCAAACCGTGTCAGTTTTGGCTTGTGTATTGCACCAGCAAGCCATCGACCCTTTTCAAAACGTGTCAGCTTTGGCTTGTGTATGCATCAGCAAGTTATCGACCCTGTTCAAACCGTGTCAGTTTTGGCTTGTGTATTGCACCAGCAAGTTATCGACCCTTTTCAAACCGTGTCAGTTTTGGCTTGTGTATTGCACCAGCAAGTTATCGACCCTTTTCAAAACGTGTCCGTTTCGGCTTGTGTATTGCAGCCGCGACCCTTTTCAAACCGTGTCCGTTTTGGCTTGTGTATTGTGTCAGTTTTGGCTTGCGTATTGCACCAGGAAGTTATCGACCCTTTTCAAACCGTGTCAGCTTTGGCTTGTGTATTGCAGCAGCGACCCTTTTCAAACCGTGTCAGATTTGGCTTGTGTATTGGGTCCATTTTGTCTTGTGTATTGCACCAGCAAGTTATCGACCCTTTTCAATCCGTGTCAGCTTTGGCTTGTGTATTGCAGCAGCGACCCTTTTCAAACCGTGTCAGTTTTGGCTTGTGTATTGTGTCAGTTTTGGCTTGTGTACTGCACCAGCAAGTTATCCACCCTTTTCAAACCGTGTCAGTTTTGGCTTGTGTATTGCAGCAACCCTTTTCAAACCGTGTCAGCTTTGGCTTGTGTATTGTGTCAGTTTTGGCTTGTGTATTGCACCAGTAAGTTATTGACCCTTTTCAAACCGTGTCAGTTTTGGCTTGTGTATTGCACCAGCAAGTTATTGACCCTTTTCAAACCGTGTCAGCTTTGGCTTGTGTATTGCAGCAGCGACCCTTTTCAAACCGTGTCAGATTTGGCTTGTGTATTGGGTCCGGTTTGTCTTGTGTATTGCATCAGCAAGCTATCGACCCTTTTCAAACCGTGTCAGTTTTGGCTTGTGTATTGCACCAGCATGTTGTCGACCCATCACAAACCGCCAGTTGGCCATACGAAGATGCGCGCGCCAAGAAACCGATTGTATCCGCAAGGCTGCCGCCTCTTGCTTCTGCTGCGGTGTGCCAGGCACGAGCACCAGAGTCGCTTTTTCGGCCAAGACCTCTCGAAGTTTTCGGGACTCCCAGGCGGCGACACCCTGGCGACATCGCGTGGGACCGAAGGATCCAGAGAAAACGAGCCCAGAGTGATCAACGTGAAAAGGGGCGTGATCAAAGCGCACAGCCAAAAAACAAAAATATCCGCGCCTCACCATTCACGCATGCGATGCCCTCGCCCGGCACGAGACCAGCGCCCTTGTACACCAGCCACGGGGGGCCGCAAATGCGAACACGCGTCGCCTGAAAGCCAAATTGATCTCTCTGGTCCAATTGCAAAACCAGGGGATTCTCTAAGAATATTTGGGCTGTGTCCAAACGGCATCCATCAGCACACGAAACGGCACCTCCGCCGTGTAGTTGTCCATGTCAGCAGCTTGGTCTTCCACAGTGTCGCCCATTTCGCCAATGCAGCGTCCTGGCATCAATTCTGAGTTTGCACCGTCTTCCTACGAACCCCCCAAGCTTGAAACGGCACTCCACCAGTCTACGACTAACTCACATGAATCCGTGCGACATGCTTCAATTCTGGAGGGAGCCTGCCTGTGCTTGGTCTCAGCCTTCTAGGAGTTATGGGGTTAGTTTGACCTGTAGCCACATAGAGATGTCTCAAAATAGGGAGCCGCCCCTGTGGGATGGGTTTGCAAGGAAACCAAAAGGAAAACACCTACCCGGAGGAATTGGTCCGAATCCAATTTTCAGAGCCACATTTCGAAGCAGACTGAGCAAGTGAGACACGGCGCCCCATGCCGCACGTCGATGGGCTGCTGAGGTCTGTGTTTGCTTGCTTGTTTACCTGCGTGCTTGCTGTCTTGATTGGCTGCTTTGATGCATTGGCAGTCTGGTCCAGCTTGACCTGCTTAGAACCATTCGGTCGTTTCAAGTTTGTCCGTGATAGTTCCTTGCTTCCGTTTGCCGCTGAATATCCGCCGACATTGCTCGGCGTGTCGGACACCTAAGAGAGGATAGAGGATATCCCCCCCCCAACCACCCCCCGCCCGACGTCTGATACGCAGGGTACAGGGGGGGGGGGGGGTCCCCACGAACCGCGCGGTAATTTGATGACGCTCCACTAAACGTAGTCTTCGGGGCGCGCAAAACAGGGGTCCCAGGCTCGAATACCCCTGCCGGCTCTTTGCTGGTTTGGATTTCCTGCCTCCTTTTGCCGAAAGTCTGGAAAAACTCTGTGTTTTTGTTCACGTCCTCTTTGCGAAAACGCTGGAAAACCCGTGTTTCTTTGCAGGAAACACTGGAGAGCAAAGGGGAAATGCAAGGAAGTGCAAGGAAATGAGGGAGGAAAAAGCAAGCAAGGGAAACAAAGGGGAACTGAAAGGAACATGAAGAAACAAAGGACAAGGAAACCAATCGGCACGACGGGAGATGTCGGGAAATGGCTCGCAACGAAAGAACGGGACATACATGGAAAATGAAGCGGACATACCGAGAAAACGACAGGGACATGAAGGGGGAGTTGAGAGGAGTGGAAGGGACATGACCAGGACATCATGCGTGGAAAAGACATGCAGGGGAACAAGGGGAAAGCCAGTAGTAAGCAGACAGTTCAGGGTCATGAAGGGGCAGTGCCTGCACATCGAGGCAACTCAGGGGGGACGTGACGCTGCAATGCAGGGAGAGAGAGAGAGACAGGGAGAGAGCGGGGGAGAGAGAACCTTTTGACTCATGCGGAGTAGTAAGCTCAAGGCCTGCGGTAGTGAACATACATGCAACAAGGGTGCAAAGTGAAGCATGTAGTTTGACACGGCCCCTCAGTTAAAAGGTCTTTGTAGTACCTTTTCAACTGAAGTGCAAAACATGGATTGACAGTAGTGATGAAAACCATTGTTGTTCATCAATTCTACTGTATTGGCAAAAGTAGTGACCTGCGCTCAGTAGTTCACGCTGTTCAGGTTCCAGCTCGATGTAGGGCGCTGGACGGAAGTAGTGAAGGCAGGCACTCGTTGTAGTAGAGCAGGAGCTCAAAAATGTAGTCCCCGTTTCTGGGTGCGGTAGGCTTGGACCATCTGTAGTCGACTGTCCAAGGTCGCGTAGTAGTTGGTGGTGAAAAAGGTTGTCATGTAGTTTGGAGCTCCCCGTAGTCGCTCATCATCAATCTCGGGACACGACATGTGTTGGTCGTAGTCCCGTAGAAAGCGGTGTAGTAATGCTTTGTGGTGTTGTGTGAGGTTGGTCATTGTGAGTAGTGTCAATCCGTAGTATTGGATGCTTTTGCAGAGGATTGTAGTGATTGCTTTGTGCTGGAAGTCGTGTAGTTGGTCTCGGTTGTAAAGGTAATGGAGTAGTTCAGGTAGAAGTAGTGGCATGTGGTAATTCCAAACGTAGTTGTTCCTGAGGCTGTAGTTGTCAGTGAAGGTGGTCATGTTGTAGTTCACCTTGAAGATGGTCTGTGGCAGTGTTGTAGTCGGGAGGTAGTAGTTGTGTTGTACCGACATCATGTAGGAGATGTAGTCCCTTGTGAAGTGTAGAAATTGTCCTGAAGTGAGGTGCCTCACAATTAGTGGTTGTTCAATCTGGAGTTGGATGATGACGTAGTTGGTGTTGTCGCCAGTTGTAGTGTGGAGTGAAGTTGTGTGGTAGTAGTGGACGTTGGCTGCTTCAGGTAGTGAAATGCTGAGCAGTGTGGAATTGTAGTGTGGCATCCGAAGATCTCCAGGGATGCAGTGAATGGGTCGTGTGTAGTCCAGTTGTGCCAGTGGAGTAGCTTGTTGTTGTGAGAGTAGTTGATACTCTTCAAGTGTAAATGCAGTGAAAAATTGCGTGTAGGGAATGTTGTTGGCCAGTGGTGGTGCAGTGGTTGTCTGGTGCTCAGTGATGTGTAGTTGGTCCATCACTGTGGTCGGGTTGTAGTAGACGGTGTTGCCGGGTGTAGAATGGTTGAAGTGGTAGTTGGAGTCGTTGTAGGCTTGAGGTGGTGGAGTTCCGTGGTCACTGGAGTCCGTAGTGACCGCCACCTCAGGTGTAGTCGCCCTGTCGGGCGTAGTGGCATCTCCCATCGTAGCATCTGCAGTAGATGGAGCGGCCATGGCTGCAGTGGAATGCAAAATGTAGTGAAACGGGGCAAAACAAATGAGCCTAAGTAGTTGCTACCAGGCAGTCGGCGAATGCAGACATGTAAAACAAACAACTGTAGTGTTGACTCAAGCCGCCAAAAGTGCAAGTGAAAGTACATGTAGTTACTGTTACTTACATACCAAAAGTGTCGTGTTACATGTAGCTACTTACATACATGAAATGTCCAAAGTCGTTGTTGTTGTTGTGAAACTGCTGTGCTGGTCGTTCGTAGTGCTAGATGCGTATTCCAATGCTCTGGATGAGCCTGTGTAGTGTTTCTTTGCTGATGTATTTGGTAAACAAATCTGCGCTGTTGTGGAGTGTGTTGATCTTAAGGATTCTGATGATGTCGTGCTTGATGAGGTCTTGTGTGTAGAGGAATTTGAGGTCGATGTGCTTTGCTCGTTTGCTAGTGCCTTGTCGTGTAGCAATGCTCTTGCCTGCTGTGGAGTCTGTGTGGATGCGTAGGTTTAGCTTGCTGCAAATGTTGGTTTCGAGTAGGAAGTTTCTGCGGTGTAGTCCCTCATTAACTCCTGTGCAAATGGCGTAGAGTTCAGACTCTGCTGAGCTAAGTGCTATTGTAGCTTGTGTCCTGCTGCCAAATGCAACTGTTGTTCCTAGAAAGATGACGTTGAAACCTGAAGTTGATTTCCTGGTAGTAGGGCATCCTGCCCAGTCGGCATCGACATGAACGTCGAGATCCAGGATGTTGTTGGTGTTTGCTCTGAGTGTTGTTGTTGGTTCTATGGTGAATTTGTAGTGCTTGGTGCCGTGCAAGTAGCGTAGTAGATGTTTGACTCTCTTTTGTGAAAGTTCTGTAGGTGCTGTGAGGTCTCGTGCTAGTTCTTTTGTGGAGTATGCAATGTCTGGTCGTGTGTATGCTAACCATTGAAGTTTGCCAACAATTCTTCTGTACCTTTTGTGTTGTTCGTGGTCAAGTAGTGCTTCATCTTCTATTGTTGGTTTGTAGTGTGCAATTCCTGGAGTGTTTACTGAGTTGCAGTTGTTCATTCCAGACTCCTCGATCATGTTGTCGATGTAGGAGTCCTTTAGTCCAAGATTGCAGTAGTTGCCGAAGTGGTCGATGTTTCTTCCAAGAAATTGTTGTGGTTTGCCAGGTTCGAGGTAGCCGATGTGCTTGAGTAGTACCTGCTTCTGGACGGCCTCGAAAGTGGAGTCGACTGCGGTCTTGTCTCCAAGTACTAGTAGATCGTCCACGTAGACCATGATGTAGCAGTCGCGAGTCGCATTGGTGTAGACGTTGGGTTCTGACTTTAGTCTTACAAAGCTGAGCTTTTGTAGAACTTCAGCCAGGTAGTCCTGCCATGCTTTCGGTGAACTGCGTAGTCCATACATGGCTTTCTTTAGTCGCCAGATTTTGTCCTGTTGTGGACAAAGTTCTTTAGGTGGCCAAAGGTAGACGTCACGTTGTTTACCGTCGTGGTCTTTTGCGATGGGTGCGTGTAGAAATGCTGTAGAGACGTCACCTAGTCGCGCGATCCAGTTTGGTCGTGACATTTGTAGTGCGAGAAGTGTCCGGAGTGTCGTGAACATTGGTGTAGAGGCGTAGACGGAGTCTTCGTCCTCGATCTTCTCGGTGTAGCCTTTTGCGACGATTCGGCTTCGTACTCCTGGTTCTTTCTTTCTGTGTACCCATCTTGTAGGTATCGCTTCTCTGATGACGTTGTCGTTGACGGTAGACGCATCTACTTCGTCGTAGACGTCGTGTAGTTTCATTTGGTTTGACTGGTGTTTCATTCCTTCCAGTAGTTGTGTTTCGTCGTAACCTTCGTTGTCGAAGATTATGGGTTGGTCTTCTGAGGTGTCGTCGTTTGTGTAGGGAGTGATGGATTTTCCGTTGGGAAGTGTCACTGCGTTGATTTTCTGTCGTAGTGGTGGTGGTTCTTTGGTTGCTTGTTCCGTTGATCTGATTGTAGTGTCCTTTGAGGTCTTCTGTGCTTTAGTTGGTTGCATTACTTCTTCCGGAGTTAAACGTCGTAGTGTTTGTCGAGGTGGTGCTGGTAGTGGTGGATGTTGTCGTCCAGTTGGTGAAGTAGCCATAGGACTATCCGGTAGTGGTCGTGAACTTGACGTCGATGTGGACGGAAGTCGTGGAGGTGGTGTAGTGCGTTGTTGTTTTGTTGCGGGTTCTGCAACGATGTCGTCCGTCGCATTTGTTGTCCGAAGTCTTGCGTGGACCTTCTTTTCTCTGACGGTTGTAGTTGCGTATCCGACAGTGTTGCGAACGATGGGTTGTAGGTGTTCCGTCGTGGTGCCCATGGTGTGCCGGAGACTTTGTTCAACAGTGCGAGGTCGTATTTGAAGTCCGGTTGTAGTCTCCGTACTGTTCGTACCTTTTGTTCGCCTGATTCCGTTGCGACGTAGTTTTCTCCGGTTTCGGAAACTTTTCCGAGCCAGATGCATTTCTGCATCCGTAGGTCTGCTTTCGGAAGTTTCTTGTGTTGTGGTGGAAGGTAGAGTAGTGTCTCGCCAAATTCGCAGATTGCTCGCTCGTAGTTTCTTCCCCAGCGGCGTTCAAAGCTTGTGTAGCCGTCTGAGTGGATGACGTAGCGATTTACCGTCCATGCTGCATGTCGTACTATCCAAGGTAGTAGACAGTGCTTTGTGGACATCGTCATGCTGTAGTTGCTTTCAACTTGAGCTTTGACGACGCGGATTTGTCCGAGAAGTGTTCTATGTAGTCGCTCAACGCTTCCTTGACTGTTGCTGCTGTAGGAAGGTGAATGTCGTACACTCATTGTGCCGACTTTTGCTGCTGTAGCTTTTAGAAGTGCGTTGAGTGTGTCTTCGTTGTCGCTTTGTAGTATGCCTTGTGTTCTTCCGCACTCAAAGATGAATGCTTGTAGGTTGTTGACCATGTAGTCCATCATTGATGCTTTGTCTGGAACCAATACTGCCATACACAGTTGTGTAGTAACATCAACTGCTGTCAGTACCGGTGTGGTCTTTGGGTCTTGTTGTGACTTGATGTAGGCAAAGTCTACTTGAATGACAGGTTGTCGTGATTGTTGTTTCTTGTAGTTGTCTTGGCGTCCTTTGCCTTGAACGCAAATTGGACACCAGTTTCTGTATGGTAGATGTGTAAGGTTGTGTTCTGCTATTTGTTGTGGAGTGGGCTGCTGTGGTTGTCGTAGTCCTCTTGCTCTGTGTGCTTCATGATGCTCGTGTTGTTGTTCTTCATCGTGGTTCTCCTGGATGTACTCGTAGTCTTTCTTCACGGTGAACCTTGTTGTTCCTTTCCATTGAAATGGTAGTGCTGCGTTGCCCATGACTGTCCAGTCATCTTTGCGTTGTGAAACTTCTCCAAAGTTGTTGTGAGTGATTGTAGTTCTGTAAGGTTCAAGTGTGTTGATTGGTGGATGTCCTGGTCCATCTGTTGGAGTGAAGAGAGTTGTTCTAAGCGTTGTGTGGTGTCGTATCCAGTGTTCACCTTGTCTTTCCCAGTAGTCTTGGTTGTCCTCCTGTGCTGTGAGTGGTCTGTGTATTGTCTCCTTTGGTTGTGTGGTGTCAAGGTTTGTTGAAGGTGCTGCTTTGGGTCTCCATATCTTTTGTGGTGCTCGTAGTTGGATCTTTGATCTGGTTGGTGGTGTGTCCAGTAGCCGTTGCGGTTGTGAGCTCTGCCTTGTTGGTGTGGTCTTTGATGTTGCCCTGCGTGTAGGTGTTATCTTTCTTCTGAATCTGGTTTCTCCAGTCCAGTTGTCACCTTCTAGTCTTCGTTGTAGTTCTTGCTTGGAAAGTTGTGTTGGGTTCTCTTGTAGTTGTTCTTGCTCTTGCCCTTGTCTGTTGATGATGGTTAGTCTCCAATCATCTAGTTCTCCTTCTGGTATTGGGCAGCCACTGTTGTGTGGTGTGAACAGTGCTTTGCGTGGTCGTTTGTGTACTCTGATGGCGTAGTCACCATCAAGTTTCCAGTAGTCAGTGTTTCCACCAAGGATCTGTCGTAGTCCTTGGTCTGTGTGTGTGAGTGGTGCGATTTGTTCTTGTTGTTGCGCTGCTCTCTCTGTAGGTTGAATCACAGCAATGGATTTTCCATTGTCTGTAGTCATTGGGTAGATGTCGAATCCTGTAGGAATGTCGATCTTCTCTGCTCGTAGGTAGAGAAAAGTCCTGAGTGTCTTATGAGGTGCGCTTGTTGTTGTCCATGTGTGATGGTGCAGTGTCGTGGAGTGAAGTCAAGTCCATATCCTCTATCAAGTAGCCTTGATGCGCTGAGGATTGGATACTTCACATCACAAACGTAGTAGGGCATCATGATCCTGAATTTGTCCTGCTTGTAGGGAACGTACTTGATGCCGTAGACTGGAATCTTCTTGTTGGTCACCGTGTAGAGTTGTGGAACTGATTCTCCACAGGGTCGTAGTGGAAGATCCGGTGCGTAGTCCTTTGGGCAAACATGTGTAGATGCTCCTGAGTCGATCAACAGGTGGTGGTATGACTTGAAGTTGGAGTACATGATGTAGTGGGTGATAGTGTCCTCAATCTTCTTGTTCCTTTGTTGTTGTCTTGCTGCTGCTATGTCGAAGTGTAGCTTTGTGGTGTCTTCTTGTAGGAATTGTTGAAAGCTCTTGCTGTGGTCGTTCCATGATGTTGTGTGTGTTGTTCTCTTGCCAAGTAGTGATTTGGATTTGTGCTTGTGTAGTCGTGATTTTGCTTGTCTGATGTGTCCAATGGTGAGGCGTGACTCGTTGATGCCTCCAATGTAGTTCGCTGTGTCCTCATAGCTGTTGTCATTCCAATCCCAGCTGTTGTCATAGTCGTAGTCGTTCCAGTTCTCCTCCATGTAGTTCACCTCATGTTGTCCTTCTTCTCCTTCGTAGTACCAGTCCCAAGTGTCGTTCACATCCTGAGGTAGTTCATCATTGTTGTCGTGATCTGCTTGTTCTTGTTCTAGTGGATGTAGTTCTTCTCCTTCTCCTATGTGCCATACCAGCACTCTGCAGTCTTGTGCCCAGTGGCCGGGCTTGCCACATCGATGGCATGTTGTGTAGTTGTTGTTTCCTTTTCCTTTTGATTTGCTGTAGTTTCCTTGGCCTTTGTAGCCTTTGCTTGATCCATATCCTTTGAATCCTGAGTAGCCTTTTCCTTTGCTCTTGTTGTATCCTCCTTTGTTGTAGTTTCCTTTGCTGCCTTTGTCGAATCCTTTGTAGTGTCCTTTACTCCTGTACTTGCCTTTGCTCTTGCTTCCTTTGTAGCCGCCTTTTCCTTTTCCTTTGCCTTTGTAGCTTCTTCCTTTCCTCCATATGTTGTCAACATCCATTGGTGCAGTTCCTCCATTGTAGTTTGTTCCTACTGCTGAAGTAGATCTAGTGAAGGCTGAAATCGTTTTGTAGTAGTCCAGGATGAGTGCTCTGATCTCGATGTAGTTCGTGATCTGTCCAGCTCGCAGTTGGAGGTGTTGCTGCAGTGCTCCTTTGGTTTTGTTGAGTAGTATTGCTATTTTGATTCCATCTGGTAGTGCTGTTCCATTGTCTTTCTCGTAGCGGTTGATGTCGTATTCCCATTGTAGAAATTGTTCTTCAAACTGCGCTTCGTTGAATGTGGGTTCCAGTAGTTTGGTAAGGTAACCAACGCTCCTTGTTCCTACTGGTAGGCTGAACCTGTTGTGTAGTAGTCGTAGTGTTTCACATCCGTTTGCGTTGTAGCGGTTTTGCCTTACTACTGTAGCTGCTGCTCCCTGACAGATGTTGATGAGGATGTAGTGTAGATCTCTGGAGAGGTCTACTGCTTTGCTTGCTTGTGTAGGGTCGAGTATGTGTGTTCTGATGTCTGTGTCCTCAATCTGTCGTGTAGCCACTTGTGCTAGTTGTAGCACCAGGTCGAAGTCTCGGTCTATGAGGCCGAGGTATGCTTGTAGCTTGAACAGCCATTCTTCATACTGGGAGTAGTCACCAGTGAAGAAGGGTGGTGGCAGTTTGTATCTATGTAGTCTCTGAACGTCGTTGTCTTGTTCTGTTCCTGCTCCCGTAGTTGTGGCTCCTACTGTGTCTGCTGTTGGCCCGTTCTCTGCTCCTGTAGTTTGTTGTGCTGAGGCTGATGCTGCTTCTCCTGACATGTCGTAGTAGTTTGGCATGTAGCTGCTGTTGCTCTGTTGTTGTAGTACTTACTGCTTACTGGAGCTCCCCTATGTTTAGGATCTCAGCTCCGCTACCACGTTAAAATCGGTTGTTACTTTGCTTACAAGTGCAAGTGCTGTAGTGTTCAAACAAACAGTCAACCGATGTAGTCTGCAGCTGCCAACCTTTTGACTCATGCGGAGTAGTAAGCTCAAGGCCTGCGGTAGTGAACATACATGCAACAAGGGTGCAAAGTGAAGCATGTAGTTTGACAAGAGAGAGAGAGAGAGAAAGAGAGAGAGAGAGAGAATGAGAGAGAATGAGAGAGAATGAGAGAGAATAAGAGAGAATGAGAGAGAATGAGAGAGAATGAGAGAGAATGAGAGAGAATGAGAGAGAATGAGAGAGAATAAGAGAGAATGAGAGAGAATGCGAGAGAATGAGAGAGAATGAGAGACAGAGAGAGAGAGGCACAGAAAGACAGAGAGACAGAGACAGAGACAGAGACAGAGACAGAGACAGAGACAGAGAGAGAGAGAGAGAGAGAGAGAGAGAGAGAATGAGAGAGAGAGAGAGAGAGACACAAAGAGAGAGAGAGAGACAGAGAGAGAGAGAGGCTTGGGGGGATGGGGAGCATGGGAGCAGAGGGAGGGAGAGAGGACGAGAGAACACACGGGGCAGGAGACAATAGAGAGAGGAAGAAGGAGAAAAGGGAGGACAATGTCGGCGGACTGAGCCGGATCTAAAGTTGCATATTGCTCGTGCGTCTTTGTTCAATCCAGCCAGTAAGCACTTTTCTTGCCAGAAATAAGGAACAAAGCAAAGGGTCCATCTGCTTTTTCCCAGGGCCATGCATCCATCCCATGCCTCAGGTGTCCCTTCCGCAGTCCTCAGCGCTTCTATTCAAGCCTGGCACCGGCAGCAAAAAACCGCGGCTGGCGCTGTTGGCAAAAGTCGCTCAAGCAAAGCTGACGCGGATGTAAAAGCTAGTGCTCGTCAGGCGCTATCGCCAAGAGGTGACAAGGCTCAATTGGCAGAGATGCCGAAGCACACTGCCAACTGCATGACCCTATGCCCCGTCGAATGCAGAAACAAGTTGTGAAGCGGTAGAGGTTGCCAAGGCCTATCTGAAGTCATCCAAATTCAAGTTTGTTCAAGCAAGGAAGTTCAAGGAGAGTATCTAAGCCCCAATTCCAAAGTCAATCAGCTTACTGGGTCCATGACGTCTCATAAGTTTGATCTCTAAATTGTGGTCCAAAGGGAGACAAGCAGAAGAAACTCGGAGAAGCCCTCAAACTGCCACTCTTGACTGGGCTCTCCCGCCAAAGGATGGTTCCAACTGGTGGCTTTCCTGGGATTTTGTCCCTTCAAACCAACCTGACGAGGGTACCGTCAAAAACAAAGACTGCTGATTGACATCCTTCAGCCACCAGTTTTCAGCTTCTGAGAAGCTCCAGCGAAATTGATCTGCCAGGGCGAAAACTCTGAAAATGAGAAACTCAACATGTACGGAGCAAAAATCAGAGCCTGCATTCTGCCCGATTCGCTCCAGACTCAGATTGGTACCTTTCCTCTGTTGCTCGGACCCGATCCTTTTGACAGGCCGCAGAGTGCTTCACCAATACCTCAACTGTCCTTTGTGAAGCCACCCCATTTGCTCGCCGAGGTCACAACAAAACCTGGCCTTGCCCTTCTTCTGTGCCGCCTGTCCGGAGACCTGGGAAAAGAACAGCTCGAAGGCTTCAGCCGTGGCAAACCTCCGGAGCTTCAGGTTGGAGTTCCAGACCAGACATGTCCGGTGTGGCTGACTTTTCGGAGACGTGGCGGGCGCAAGGACAGAAGCATGGGCACAATGGGCGTTCAGGCAGCAGGCGAAGGCCACAGCTAAACCTGTGGTTGGTTTTAACGGAGCAGCTCTGTCTAGATCTGGCTCACAGAAGCAGACTCAAAGCCTGTCACCTGGTGCCCTAATGGTTGCGTAACAAGCGCATGGCCCAGTACTGCATCCCTATTCGGAGAACATACGTCGGTGTTTCTCAGAATTGGGGACCCTCCAGAAAAGTGATTTCCCTTGGAAACTATGAACAAAAGGGTGCACCTATGTTGAAAACCCCCCACGCATGCCGCCCAAGGTGAACTGACCAAGCCTTGGGAGTTTTGCGAGAGAAGTTGCCACAGTATCCCGCCCACAGAGGCCCCCGCACTGATGAGCAAGGCTATGTTTGCTGCGTGCGTTGTTCCTATATGCTGCTACAGGGGTCACTGGATCTCCCCAAAAAAAAACTGAACGCGTCACCGACATCGCAACTGTCGTTGTGTACCCCAGGACGGTGCACGCCTAATACTTCAACACGATCTAAGCCATATGCAAGCCAAACACGAGGTGTAGCGCCAACAACCCCACGTGGACACCCTGAAAAAGATGCATGACATCCGCACTTGAGATGCATGTTCGTTCATCACATGTCCTTCCGCACGGATGCTTCAGTGTGTGCGTTAGAACTCTGTTCACTGCTTCAAGCCTAACACAGACATGTGACAAATAAGAGCTATCCCACGAAAAACGGCGCGCAGCTCTTTTTGTCTGGAGGTGCTCAGAGTGACAGGCTCTGGGATGCATATGGATCGACAACGCGTGTCCGACCCCCTGGTCAACAACGCGTGTTCGACCTGTACGCGGGCTTGTAAACGGTACAGGAGGTGTGTCAATGAGGGCCAATGCTATGCGTGCAATGAATGCCCGACGGCTAGAATGATGCATATTCAGCCTAGTCTCAGGATGTCCTGAGGTAGTGTTAGAAGTGCAAGGATGCACGTGTCCTTGGTCTTCCGATGTTTGAATGCCTGAGTCAAAACTCTTCAAATGCGGACGCATACTGAGTTCCGATCCTCGAGGATCGATGTGGGCAAAAGTCAGAGTGGGTGGGTGGGCGCCAAAAAAGGGTCGGACCCTTTTGACATGTCTGAATCAGGGGCTTGAAGCAGAAATGGCCACGCACGCGAATTCAAACAGAATTAAACCACACCTAGCGTCAGAACTCTGCACTGCTTCAAGCCTAACACAGACATGTGACAAATAAGAGCTATCCCACGAAAAACTGCGCGAAGCTCTTCTTGTCTGCAGTTGCTCAGAGGTGACAGCTCTGGGATGCATATGGATCGACAACGTGTGTCCGACTCATGTCATCTGCATCCCCTGCGGAGCCTGTGGACAGACCCCCTGGTCAACAACGCGTGTTCGACCTGTACGCGGGTTTGTTTCCCACTGGGGCGTGAAACAGTACAAGAGGTGTGTCAATGAGGGCCAATGCTATGCGTGCAATGAATGCCCGACTAGTCTCAGAATGTCGTATTAGAAAGTGCAAGGATGCACGTGTCCTTGGTCTTCCCATGTTTGAATGCCTGAGTCAAACTCTTCGGACAAGGAAATTCAAATGCGGACGCCTGAGAGGTGACAGGCTCTGGAATGCGTATGGATCGACAACGCGCATGTCATCTGCATCTCCTACGAAGCTTCTGGACTGAGCAACTGGTATACAACTGCCCAAAAATGTACATCACCCTTTGGGAACGCAAAACTTTGGGTACAACTTCCCCGGCCAGCGACACATTGCAGCTGGCCCTCACCGCATTGCACAGAGAGTTACACTAACCACAGCCTCTGCATCCCCACAGGCACAGATACATAGCATCAGAAGCAGGAGTGAATAAGCTGTTCACTAGCACAGGGCAGCAGCGCAACCGCACTGAAGTGGGGGTGTAGTGCCCGATTCTTGGCCCCAAAAAAAAGTTTTGTGAGAGGTCATTGCTCTGTGTTTGGAATTGCTGCATGACGAGGTTGAAGAGCGGAGGCCGTAGCTTTCCTAGGAGGAGGTTGCAAATGATCCGGACCCAGCGCGCGTAAATAACGCATCGGCAAAGGGGCCGCGACGCGGCCTCCGCCTGGCTGTCTTTTTTGGGCACGGTATCTGTGAAACGCAGCGCCTTTTTGGATTCCATGACATGTCGTCACGCCCGCGCGATGAGTATCGCGGGCTTCTCGACCGAGCGCGTGCCCAAGATGCCCCTAAGCGGCGTTAGCACCCGCTCGGGCGACCTGGCGCGCTTCACCTTCAAGGGGCTGGAGATTTAGTCAAGCACCGAGCGTCACCAGCTGGTAGGCCAGTGGATGAACAGGTCCGTCGTCGTGTTTTGCCCAACTTGCCATTTTTTAATACGGGTGTCCTTTTTTTGCGCCGTGGTGCTGGGGGATGCCTCTGAGACGCTTTTAGTAGTAAGTTAGAATCTTGATCACTGCTTCAATCCGAAAGGGAACATGCAGCAAAAGAAAAAAGAGCACGACCGACAAACCTGTGCGCATGCTCTTTTTCTTTATAAGGCGTTGCTTGGCAGTTAAGGCTCGGAGGTGCAGGGGGAAAGACAGCGCGTGTCCTTTCCCCGGGTCTGCACCCCTCTGAGGAGCCTTCTCAAATGCCCCCGTGGTCAACATGCGTGTTCGACCAGGCGCCAGGTGTGTTACCTGCGAGGCGTGAAACAATCGAAGGCATCGAAGGCATTGGTGGCGGCAGGATGCAATGTGCATCTCGCCGGCGCGCAATGCGGCACACGTTGCCCGGTTGAATGCGGCACGTGCTGACACCACTCAATGGCATCTTGGGCACGCGCTCGGTCGGGAAGCCGGCGATGAAGCTGTGGCGCAGGTAGCCCGCACGGCCGACGTCGATGTTGCGCACCGTGTCGTCGTAGGTGCCCGCAAGGACCGAGAGGAAGTGCTCCGAGGCTTCTTTCATGGGGTTGTGAGGGTACTGCAGGCTGCCCAGCTGCATCTGCGACTTGAGGAGGCTGTCCACACGCAGATCCGTGACCTCAAGACTCAAGCCACACATGCCGCTCATCAACCACAAGCTGCGCGCTCTCAGCCGAACGCGCGCGGCGCAGTGGGCTAGCTCTGCGGGACGGTCCGCAAACGTGCCGCCAGCGTTCCAGAAGCGCGCGTGGGCAGGCAGCTTGGCTTTCAGCATCCAATCGCCGCCGCGCGATTGCCTCACAGAGGGCAGCAGCCGCTGGCGCACGGCCTCGAGGGTGAGTTTCGCGTCGAAGACGCGCTCGGACGCGGCCGCCAGCTGCTCGACCAGATCGGTCTCGGCCCGCTCCCAGAGGAGCCTCGTGCGCTCGTCGGTTGCAAAGCTCACACTGGGGCGCTGGCCCTCGGAAAAAGCCCTGGGCTCCCATGGGATTTCCAGCGAAGCTTTGCTCTGCCAAAACAGCGGCTCCAGGCTCAAGAACTTGCCAATCTTAGTATTGGAGCGCACCTTGCCCAAGTTCCACATGCTCATCTGGCTCGGCATCCTTTTCTGTCTCCGATTAAACAAGAGGAGCTCGGGAACCCAAAAGCAAACCAGCCTCACTCCCCATGGCATGTGGATCCCGTTGTTTTCCGGCTCAAGGGTCCGAAGGCAAACCAAGATTTAAGTTGTTCACAGTTGGGAAATCAACCCCAAAACAGATGAAGAAGGGGAGCAACCGCGACTCAAGCCGGATTGGCAGCCAGCAGCCTGTGCTCTGACCAAGCACAGACAAAAAGGCAAAGGCACGGGTGAAACATGACAGGCCCCGCACTACATGGAAGGCACGAAGTCATCTGATTCATCATGAAGAACCAATCGCAGAAATCCGAAAATGGATCCGCACAAACTACCACTCCGAAGCAAGGCAACACCCATCTGAAACAAGTCTGAGACTGAGTAGACGGGGTCAGCTGTTCGGATGTTCATGCGCCCTTTTGTTTGGGCCGAGCGCGCTCAGCATAGTCATGTCAACGTGCTTCCAGGCTGCTTCAGAAACACATTGGCGCCATTTGTTCGGGTCAGGTGTGCGGCAAAAAGGACAATCTTGGCGCACCTGGAACGCCGGGCTGTTCACGTGGAGCCGCGCACGTGGCCTTCACAAACTTGCTTCGTAAGCTTGCTTGGATTTGTCCGTTTCTCCACCTATTTTCCCATTCGCAACCAATTGCAACTGGTGACTTTGTGGAAAGGGCCGCGCACGTTGTCAATTGGATGCGTGTGGATGGCAAGTTGGGTGGATTCGCCGCAGGTGAGTGGAGACGGGGCCGGCGCTGCGCTTTTGCGGGGGGCTCGGTGTGGACAAGCCTCGGTCACTTGGTGGGTCTCACCTGTCTGAAACAAGTCTGAGAGACACAGTGTTACCACGATCTGCGTAGACCGGGGTCAGCTGTTCGGACATTCATGCGCCCTTTTGTTTGGGCCAAGTGTGCTCAGCAAATTCATGTCAACGTGCTTCCAGGCTGCTTCCAAATAAGTAGGGCGAACCCCAAGAGGCTACAGCTTCTGAAGAGAGGGTTTGTCCTAGAAACACATTGGCACCGTTTGCAATTTTGGCGCACCTGGAACGCCGGGCTGTGGATGGTGTTGTGTTTTTGCGGGGGGTTTGGTGTGGACAAGCCTCGGTCACTTGGTGACTTGGTGGGTCTGACGCCTGTCCGAAACAAGTCTGAGACACAGTGTTACCGCGATCTGCGTAGACCGGGGTCAGCTGTTCGGATGTTCGTGCGCCCTTTTGTTTGGGCCGAGTGCGCTCAGCATATTCATGTCAACGTGCTTCCAGGCTGCTTCCAAATACGTAGGGCGAACCCCAAGAGGCTACAGTTTCTGAAGAGTTTGTCCTATTATAGAAACACATTGGCACCATTTGTTCGGGTCAGGTGCGCGGCAAAAAGGAAACTTATGGCGTACCTGGAGCGCCGGGCTGTTCACATGGAGCCGCGCACGTGGCTGTTGCCGCACGTCATGAGCGTCCACCGCGCCAGTCTCGCTCGCCGGCATGTCACGAGCGTCCACCGCGCCAGTCTCGCTCGCCGGCATGTCACGAGCGTCCGCCGCGCCAGTCTCGCTCGCGGGCGGTTTCCGCATGTCACGAGCGTCCACCGCGCCAGTCTCGCTCGCGGGCGGAAACCATGTCACGAGCGTCCACCGTGCCAGTCTCGCTCGCGGGCGGTTTCCGCATGTCACGAGCGTCCACCGCGCCAGTCTCGCTCGCGGGCGGTTTCCGCATGTCACGAGCGTCCACCGCGCCAGTCGCGCTCGCGGGCGGTTTCTGCCCCTCAAGCTCCCCTTAAAGCCCCCCCTAAAGCCCAGCCCCCCCTTAAGCCTCCCCTTAAGCCCCCCTTTAACCCCCCCCCGCCCTAAAAAAAGGTCCCCCTTAAGCCGAAGCCCCCCTTAAGACCCCCTTTCTGAAGCCGACCCCCGGCGCCAAGGCTTAATTAAGCCCCCCTTGAAGCCCCCTGAAGCCCCCCCCTCAAGCCCTCCGCTGCGCCTCCGCTCCGCCTCCGCTCCGCCTCCGCTGCGCCTCCGCTCGGCCTCCGCTCCGCCTGCGCTCCGCTTCGCTGCGCCTGCGCTGCGACTACGCTCCGCCTCTCAGCTCCACCATCGCTGCACCTGCGCTCCACCCTCGCTCCGCCTCCGCTCCGCTTCGGCTTCGTCGCGGCTACGCTCGGGCTCCGCTCCGGCCCCCCCCCTTGAACCACCCCTTAAGCCCCCCCTTAAGCCCCCCCTTAAGCAGTTAGACCAAGCCTCTCCCGTCCAGATGGGGGCATCCTGGCCCTCTACCCCCCCCCCCCCTACACTTTTGAGCACTTTTTAAACTTTGGTACCCCATTTTCAACCCCGAAATTGAAACACCTACTAAGTTAATCATGAGAAAAATCAGTATTCTCATCATCAACTTCATTTTTCGCATAATTTGTCCAACCTTTAACCCAACCCTTACACTCATTCAAAACAACAATCCTAACTACATACTAATTTACACCTCCTCAAAAATGTCACTCAAAACAATCAATCCACATACTAACAAATGTTCACCCTCAACTTCCAACCATCAAAATTTCATTTTTCCACTTCATGATCCAAACTGCAACCCTTAACCAAAACAAACAAATTCAAACTGTCTAATAAACAATGGCATTTTTCAATCAGTTCTCGCCCTCAAGTTGGTTAACCATTAGAAAAATGAAATATTCTAATCGTCAACCTAGTCTAGTTATTTTCCAGTAGCTTTTCCTTGTGACCTTGCGTCGCCTCATGTTGCTTCATCTTGTATTTGGTAATCTCAACTCCACACAGTGGACATTGCACTTTTTCTCTGTTGGCTTCCCTGTAACTCTTGTTATACTCCTTGTTCTTCTCAACTGTCCGTTTGCGGTAGTCACGTTTTTGATCAACACAAGCGTCGCATGACTTCAATCCCTACACAAATTCTTCCATTCCCTTTTCATTCCTGCATCTCGTGCACATCTTCTTCTCCATGTTTTAGTAAGTAGCCTTTTCTTTAAATAGGAATGTCCAAGGCTTCAGCCGCCAAAAGAACCCTATGTTCGCCCCGAAAAAAGGTTAACCAATGGAAAAGGGAGAATTAAAACCGTTAACCCAAATTTTGAAACTATCTGTGTGACATTGGATGGCAATATGCGGATGGGAAAGGCCTATGTAGGAAAGCACCCCCACGGCTTATACGGGAAAATTAAACTAAAATTACAACATATAAGATCTTATATGTTGTAGCTATAGTATAATCAAGAACTGAAACATTCATCTCAATAATAGCTAGCCGTGCTTTCATTATCGCTAAATTCTTCATCCTCGTCATAGAAGTCTTCCGTGCTTAATATATGATAAAATCGGATATGCCACTCTGCCTCTGTTCTGAATGGCATCATTTCCAACAGTGCTCTCATTGCGTCGTAATAACC
Organism: Effrenium voratum; assembly: GCA_963377175.1. Classification (NCBI taxonomy): domain Eukaryota; class Dinophyceae; order Suessiales; family Symbiodiniaceae; genus Effrenium; species Effrenium voratum. Next base: position 3,953 of record CAUJNA010002646.1, on the reverse strand, counting down.
AATTCTCAAGTGTTTTCTTTTGTCATCAATACTATCAATGAACCAGAGCTGTTTAAATCTATTTTCAATTTCATATATGTAGGAATAATTATAGAACGCTTTCAATTCTAAATATATTTCATAATCAGATTTGGTATCATCCAATGCTTCAGTTGAATGGGTTTCTTTTTACTCTTTCCCAAGTTGGAAAATGGTTTTTAAGAATATCATTAAACCTGTAAGGACATATATCATAACAGTGATATGACATAATATTCAATCTAATTTCCAAAGGTAGATTATTAATGTCGCGCATACTTCACTTAATATATTAAGGTAATATTTCTTTAAGCACTTTTTCAGGGAAACAGAGAAAAATGTTTTCAATCAAGAATAAATCCCTGTATCTTCATCATAGTCGATTTGATAAAATGTCATAGTTGAAGCCTTCGGTTCTGTAATTTCTTTGTTAAGCTTGTTTAAATAGATGTTTCTTTTATTTTTATATTCACCATTGGTTCGATCTACTTCCTTACTTTGATAATTGTTTGTTAATGGTTTCTTCTTTTCTATTTCTTGCAAGATTTCTAAAACATTCTGTTCTAAAACCTTGTTCAGTTTTTTAACCATCTTTTCTAATCCTTCATCCATGTAAATATATATATATATATTATAATATATATAAAACTTTTAAAACTAAATGTTTAAATTATGTTAAATCTACTCTTTAAATACTATTTTTTCATCATTTGTTTAACAGTTTCCTGAGTTTCCTTATCGCCACTATCGGATGGAGTAACTCCCCTCCCAAAGCGTATAGCAATATTATGAACATCTGTTTCTAAGTTGGTACTGTCTTTAGTTTTATCAATATTCATTTTCTTATCATTCTTACTTAGTTTGAAACTTGTCGGAATACACGAACATTTACAGTTTCCTTTCTTTTGTATTTCTAATTCATTCTTCATTTCTAACATCTTTTTACACATTGGACAAGCAAACTCAATAACTGATGTTTCTTTAACAACTTCTTCTTTTTCTTCAACTGATGAAGAAACAACTGGTTCAGTCTTATTCTTTTTTCTTCCCATTTATATTAATATTTACATTTTTATTTTTGATATATTGTATCACAAACTTAATTATTTCTAAAACAAAATAGCATATTTTTTTGCATCTATTATCAGTTATAACAACTTGTTCTAAATTCTCTACTTCATCTATTATATCAATATAATCTGAATAGCTTCTATTCATATAAAATAATAAATTTAAAATATTTTCTAAATAACTTTAATATTATTTTATTATGTCAGATGTTCCAATAATAAAGCCAATAAACATAACTGAATATGAATTCAAACAATCTAAATATGAGCACGTGCCAAAATTACCATTTAGAAGTATTATAGTTGCGAGTTCGACAGGTGGCAAAACAGTCTTGGTTCAGAACCTTATCTTAAATGTTTATAGAAATTCATTTGCAAGAATACTTATATTTTCCCCCAGCGTTCATAATGACCCAACCTTTACAGAAGTTAAAAAATATATCAGGGATGAATTGCACGTGGATGATGAAAAAGAACAAATTTATTTTGATATTTATAATCCAAGTGATTTAGAAAATGTAATTGAAAGACAGAAGAAAAATTAATTATATGAAATCTAAAAAGATAAAGAAACTACATTCAATATTAATCGTTATAGACGATCACGCCGACGATCCTAAATTTGTTAGATATAGTAAATTATTACATGGATTATTTACAAGAGGTAGGCACGATGCAGTAAGCGTAATTTGTTCAACACAGAAATATAATGTGTTGGCGCCTATCATTCGTTTAAATGCCAGTTCATTATATATTGTTAGGTTGAAAAATGCCAGTGAATTAATGAGTTTTATTGAAGAAAATAGCGCCATTGTTGACAAACAGCAATTATTAGATATGTATCATCAAGCAGTGAATGACGCACCTTATAGTTTCTTCTACGTGAATATGAATGCTAAGAATGTGAATGACATGTTTTTTCTCCGTTTTGAACAGGCATCTCAAATTACAAATGATGAATAAAGATATTCTAATTTAATATAATATAATAATATGCTAATGAAACTATGTAGATGTGGTGGATTTTATCGTAGAGGTAATTACAATTTTCATACTAACTCTTGGATACATAAACTTTATAAAGTGTTAAAAAGACGACCAACAGACGAGGAATTATTAAGATTTCAAAATAATTTTGTTGATGAAGAAGATTTAATAGATGATATGTGTAGCAACGCCTCAACAAAATTACCCGAAAGTGAAATGACAGATTATGATAGTAATTAATAATATTAATGTATGTTAATATTATCAATTTAAAATAAAGAATAGCTACATAAATTTAAGGCAGGAAATTTATAATATGTTTTATCTTTTTTACATTCATTAACTTTTTCTAATTTATTTATTATTGCTTTCAATGAATTTATTTGTAGAATATCAATTCTTGACATTTCACTTATCGTATTTACATCTATATCTTTTATTACTTTAATAGCCTCTTCATCATCAATTTCTACTGGTTTTGATTTACTTGAACCCATTATATATAATATTTTTTAGATTTTAATTTTTCAAAACTATATTTTTGTTTTTCTTCTCCGTCTTCTTCTTCTTCGTCTTCAGTTGGTGCTGGTATTTCTGTTGGACTTTCAGATGAAGAACTATGAACAGTAATAGGTGGCGAACTATGAACACTAATAGCTTCATTTGATGAATTGCTACTGCTACCTTGTGCATTTCCTGCTGTTATTTGATTAACTAAATCTGCGATATTTATTGTTGTTGCAATTGCGCTGTGATAAGTTTAATATTATATCTGCTACTGTAGCGCCGTTGTGTAGCATTATTTCTATCATTTTTGTCAGTTTGAACTTCTTTTCTTCTTCATCGCTGTCCTCCTCGTCTGGTGGTTTCTTTGGCGGTGGTTCTGGTGGTTTGTTGTTGTCAAGCATTGTAGTAAAGGCTGACACCATTGCATCGCGTTGGTTTTTCAGGGTTTGTGTTGCTTGTGTTCTTGTTGGCTCATTTCTTTTGTATGTGTTGCGCCAAAAGTTTTTAAGCATTATTTTAAACATATTGTCTTGGTTTTCCTTTACCTTAAACGCTTCAAATGTCATATTTAATTGTTGATTTGCATCATTATATAACTTTTCTTGTGTCTCTCTGGTTTCTGTGGCGATTGTATCTGTATTGGTTGCAATGTCAATAAATTCTCTCGGTATGCCTTTTTTCATCATTTTCGGTGGTTGTATTGTTGTTGGTGTGTTTGGTTTTGTTAGGTTATGTGTTGAAAAACTGTCGTCGTGATCATAATTATCATTGAACTTCTGCTTCTTTCTTTTCAGTATATTTTTAGTTAATATTATCATTATTATTATTTATATTTTTATTTCTTACCTTTACCCTTAAAACTTGCCTTGAGTTCTTCTATTCTACCTTTGCTTAAATTTGCTATCCAACCGCCGTTATCAATAGTGTCTAAAATCATATCCACTAAATATTCTTTGTATGATCTCGCCTTGCCTCTGCCCTTGTGTTTCAATTCTTCCTGTATTTCGCTTTCTTCTGGCACTTGAATTCCTCTTAAATAAAACTGAAATTTAATACCATTTACTGTTAAATTAGGGTTGTCTTTCCAGTAAGCGGGACTAATAGTATTATCTATTGTTGTTTTAAATAATGGCGTCATTGGCAACGGTGGTGGTTGTTGGGCTGTTGAACTTGATGCTCCTGTTGCTTGTTGAACTGGTGTCGCGTAAAAATTGTCATCTACTGCTTGAGGTGATTGTTCAACATCTTCTATGTGCATTGTTTGCTGGTCGTCTGCTACTGCTCTACCTGCTGGCGCTTGTCGTGGTTCTGTTGGTGCTGATTGTCTGTTTGCCACCATTTTATGAAATAATGTCCCACCCATCTCTCTTA